>SJYQ01003040.1:181452-222369 GCA_006410935.1 Redunca redunca | reverse complement strand
GGATTGGAATGAAAACTGACCTTTTCCAGTCCTGTGGCCACTGCTGAGTTTTCCAAATTAGCTGGCCTATTGAGTGCAGCACTTTCACAGCATCACCTTTTAGGATTTGAAATAGCTTAACTAGAATTCCATCACCTCCACTAGCTTTGTTCATAGTGATGCTTCCTAAGGCCCACTTGACTTTACATTCATTCCAGGATGTCTGGCTCTAGGTGAGTGATCACACCATCATGATTATCTGGGTCATGATGATATTTTTTTGTATAGTTCTTCTGTGTATTCTTGCCACCTCTTCTTAATATCTTCTGCTTCTGTTAGGAAAGTTATATCTATTTTACTTACTGTCTAAGGTTTTCTGATGACAAAGTAAGTTTTTGGATGTAACTTTTTTTTATATTTTGAAAGTCTCCACACAGGAAAATAAATTACACAAACTTCCTGTCTCACATTTTCCAACATGAACTCCCTTTTCCAATCAGAAAGAGGCTTACACTTACACTACTTTGATTCTGCTTACATTCTTCTATCTCTGTATCTTCTTTCTTGCCTTATGACCCTTTGCTTTTCAGCCTAGCTTAATACTACTTTGTTTTGAAGGCTCAATGAAAGCTATTTCTCTTACTGGAAGTCTTCCCTGAATAATCTACTTCACATTTATTCTTCTGTTCTCTAAAACTTCAAGTACATAATAGTTAGGACTGACTGTAAAGCTTAAAAAAGAAGCATCCCTGGAGTTTTGCCAAAATACATTTCTGGAAACTACATCATAAAGCTCATCATTTGAAAACTTAACATTCTAAAGATAGAATTCTCAGATCAGGATATGGCTTATATAAGTCAGAGCTATGACTGAGAGACATAATAAAAGTCTAGATAAAAGAGACATGAGGATTTAGAACAGTAAAATGATGCTCTAAATATTATTTGATGGTGAAAAATGTGTCATATTGATTTCCCCAAGGTCTCTAATGTTCTTTAGAGTTACAAATAATAACTTTATTGAATTATAAATCTGATAAAAACAAATGTGATAAATATGAACACAACATTTAAAGATATAATTAATACACTTTTTACTTAGTATTCAGAAAGGCTTTGGGGAATTAAAAAATGTCTATCAAAGGAAGTTAAAATTGATAGCTTCTTTTCTTCCCTATTTTCTACCAACCAAAATTACTCTATAATTTTTAGAACTGTGCTCCAGTTTTGAATCCTTTCTTTCCATAAATATCCATTGCTCCTTTCTTTTTACTAAAAAGCATGAGAGTACATGAGAGTCTATTAAAGGCATGTGAAAAGTGGGTAAGAAAGAGAAATAGATTGCTGGTTAAAGTAGAAGGGATTAAAAAAACTAAATATAATTGTTCTGTGCCTCTCATTAAATTTGTAAGTTCTTGAGGATGGAGCTGAAGCCATTTCTTTGATTTAATTTATATTATCTCCACCTACTTCTCAGTGTCCCATGCCTCATATAGTGTGGGGCATGTGGTAATTCTGCCTGTTACTTATTGCATGATTATATAATAACTTTGCAGTATAAAAATAAACTATGTGACTGTTGGGAAGTTGCAATGTAATGTATCATTTTAAATATTATTTCTCCTATTGGTAAGTAATGAGCATCAAAATGGTTTAAGTAAAATTTTAATATCTACTCAATGCCCAAACCCTAAGAGCCAGACACCAGTATAGGGATGCTATTGTTGCAGAACAGCTCCAGCTAAAACCCATGTCAGGAAAGTTAGGTGGAACTCTGAGTGGAAGGAGGCTAGAGGCCTGTGTGTGGCGGGAGTGGAGATGAAGATAAGATATCTGCAGTGGAATCATAGGAACAAAGGTTACCAAGCTGAGAGAATTAACACATGGGTATGGAATAATAAAGTGAAGTGCAGTAAAAGTTGCTCAGTCCTGTCTGACTCTTCGTGACTCCATGCACTGTAACCTATCGGGCTCTTCTGTCCATGGGATTTCCCAGGCAAGAACACTGGAGTGGGTTGCCATTTCCTTCTCCAGGGGATCTTCCTAACTCAGGGATCAAACCCAGGTCTCCTGCATTGCAGGCAGATTCTTTACCGTGTGAGCCACCAAGGAAGCCCATGGAATAATAAAGACAATGAGTAAAACCATGATCACCCAAACTCTCACCTAATAACTATGGAAAAGGCTTATGTGGTCAAAGGGAGCAGAACAACTTACTTTTCTGTCAATTATTTAGAATAACAGAATCTGCTGGGGTTTTATTTGCTAGAGATAAAAGATAAGGCTCAGTTTTTCTCCATCCCAAGACCCACAATATTCCAAGAGCCCAGTCTTCACCCTGAAAGGAAAATGTTAAAATATTTTAATAGTGTCTGTGAAGGACAATGTGTAAATAAAGAGAATTATAGAGTTGGATGAATGTGAGAATTAATAAAATACCCCTTTCTTACTAAAAATTATCCTACCATGGTCTTTCTAAAATCTGTAAAACTTTTGCATTTTAAACTTGCAGACAATACCATTTGAGTTTTATTGTTGGACTTTAACAGCAGTGTCATTGATCAGTTCCCGCCAAAGTTTCTAAATTAAGACATGGTTATATTTAGAGTAAATTAAAGTTATCCTGCAAAACAATCAGTTGCTCTAAGTAGTAGTCAATTATCTGTTACTAAGGTGATTGAGAGGCTGGACCCTATTTTGAAAGGAAGAATATTTTACACATTCTCATGAATCTAAGTTTTGCCTTAGATGATTTCTGTGTCTTGGATAGGGCCTCCCTGCTGGCTCAATGATAAAGAACCCCCTTGCCAGTGAAGAAGACATGGGTTTGATCTCTGGGTCACGTTGATACCTTGGAGAAGGAAATGACAACCCACTCTAGTATTCTTGCCTGGGAAATCCCATGGACAGAGGAAGCTGACAGGCTACCATCCATGGAATTGTAAAAGAGTCCAACATGATTTAGCAACTAAACAATAACATCTTGTATAACACTAAGTTTATATGATTTTTCAGACTAAAAATAAATATTAGTACACTATCCATACCTACTTCGTAAAATATAATAATAGACTGATGAAGCATGCATCTGGTAAGATTAGTTTTTAGAGAACTAGAGCAGAGATAATGTCGTCCTGTGGTTTTTTTTTTTTTATCTCTAGGGTTATTGTGATCAATTTGCTTTCATTTAATAGTGTTTTTGACACTGCATTCCTGATCAATCACCAGTCTTGTAATTGTTTTAATGGGTTGTTTCTAGAAATTATCTCAAACAAAATGAAATGAAGTAGAACAGATAAGATAGAATAGAGTAAGAGAATGGGATGGGAGTTGAGGGGAACAGAGAGAAATATAATGCAGTAGAATGGAGTAGACACTTGCAGAAGCAGTAGTTTTAACTGCATATGTACATATGTAATACACGTTCACAGAGTCCTGACATAAAATGCGTTGCTTACTCCAAGTAGTGAAAAAATATTTGAAACTTTCACCTAGGTTGGAATAATTGTTGTTTTATTTAAGAACAAGTTCTCCAAATTTGAAGTATTAAATTTTCTGTTTGGAAAAGATCCAGGTAGCAGAGTTTTTACTGTTCTCTTCAAAAGTGATGTTAAAATCATGTTAGAATCCATTATTTATTAAAGAAAAAAGGAGATTTTCATTGTATTCTTCTTACTATTTTCTTCATGCAGTCCTTAGGAAAAAGTGCCCAAATATGTGTATCAGCACAATTCTTGTCCTCTATTGTCATAATGATATATATTTAAAATGACTTTTTATATGGTGTTAACTATAATTTTCACTAAATTTAATTGCTTTATTAAAATTTTATGATAAGCATTCCTTATGCATATGAAATGATAAAAAGTTTGATTCAGTCTTGTAACATTGTAATGATGAACAACAGTAAATACAATTAACATGGTGTATATTTCTTCATATATTTTACTTTCATTTTCTATTCCTTTATTAGATGTTATAGATTTGAAATGTATCCTAACTCCATATTTTTTCAACTCTCTTGTAAAATACTTAATAGCCTCTTTTTCTTTTATATCTATATGCTATCTTTCTACAGTAAAGTATTTTCTCTTCTTCAAGCATTTTCTAACTACAAACCACTTGCCATACCAACTCAAAAGTAAATAGAATAAAAAATATTTGAAGTAAGTTTGGAAGCTGAATTTTGTTGAGTCAAGCTGCCATTCACACACACACACACACACACACACACACACACACACACAAGATGTATCAGATATCCCTTATTAATACATACTGAAAGACAAAAGCCGCAGATGTCTTTTTGAATAAATTGATCAGTTCAGATCAGTCACTCAGTCCGACTCTTTGTGACCCCACGGACTGCAGCATTCTAGGCTATCACCAACTTTCAGAGCTTGCTCAGATTCATTTCCATTGAGTTGATGATGTCATTCAACCATCTTATCCTCTGTTGTCCCCCTCTCCTCCTGCCTTCAATCTTTTCCAGCACCAGGATTTTTTACAATAGTCAGTTCTTTGCATGAGGTGGCCAAAGCATTGGAGCGTCTACAGATAAACAGAAAAACATAACCGTGTTTGCTATTTAATTTATATATAGACATTTATACATGTTATAAAACTTCCCTGATGGCTCAGACGGTAAAGTGTCTGCCTACAATGCAGGAGGCCTGGGTTGGGAAGATCCCTTAGAGAAGGAAATGGCAACCCACTCCAGTACTCTTGCCTGGAAAATCCCATGGACAGAGGAGCCTGGTAGGCTACAGTCCATGGGGTCGCAAAGAGTTGGACATGACTGAGTGACTTCACCTTCATACATGTTATAATTTTAGTTTACATTTTTTGCATGTTTTTCTTTGTGTGTTCATTGAAGAGGGGTGAGAATTATAAATTCTCTGACAAAGTGAATACAGAGAATATATTATTTTCAATATTCCAACTATATAGAGAAGTATGTGCTTTTCTATTTTCTATTTTTCATCTTTTGCTACCTAAAAGCACATTAGGTTTTCAAGGTTGTTTGAGGACATTTAATATTTTAAATTCATTAGGTAGTAGCTATAATTTATATGCTACTTTTCCTTTCACTTGGATATCTGCTGTATGAGGCATTTTCTTGAATTCTTTTATGTCTATGTTCTATTGTTTTTTCCTGAAGAATAACAGGAATCTCCATCTATAGATTCATTCATCACCTATTTGTTCTTTATTTTAACACATGCTCACTGTATTCCAAGTCTGTGCAAAATCTTTTACAGGGCTTTTGGGAGAAAGGCAAGGAACTGTGGAAGAATTGGGGGATAACCAAAGGTAATATATTTATTATGCCCTAAAAATACTTGAAATATAATGAAAACATTTAATAATTAGCATTGAGAGAGAACTTTATTGAAACAAAGCATAGATATTGAAATTCTTTTTAAAGACTCCAGGTATTTCACTGGGTAGTCCACCTGACATTGCATTTTTGACATTTACTCTTCTCAGTTAGTTTACCGGACATTGACCATGAAACATTTGATCTGCTTCGAGGACTTCTTTGTGTAATAGCATGATAGAGTCTGAGTTTGCTAAAGCATATGAAGAAACTTCACTAAAGAGAGAAATTTCACCATAGAAATGCCTGTCTCTAAACTAAGGTCTCCGAATGCATCTCACTGTTTCACACTTTTATATGCCTTTGCTTCACTCTGGATGGTCCTTTTGTCCTTTTGAACTTCTTCAAGATTCACTTTACAGCTGACCTCATTTGTGAAGTCTTCCTTCAAGCGAAAGGGCAAGTTCTTGTGCTCCCCTCTTTGTTCTTTCTACTTGCCTCTGCTATGAAACATTTTTGTTTCTGATTATTTGCCTCTGTGTCTGTCTTTTCTCATATACAATGAGGTCCTTAAAAGCAGGAATTTGGCCACCATCACCTGGCCTGGCAGAGTATCAGGTATGTGTCCAGTGTTCCAAAAATCTTCGTTCACTAGATGGATAGTCTTCTTCTAGATTGTCCATATTTCTGCCTGATTGCATCACTGACCATCCTCTTGAGCCATTTCTCCACCCAAAATAAACAGGTTATTTTTACCAATTTGTCGACATTACATTTAATCTAGATGCAATGTTGTTAGGAAGTTATACCTGACATAATTTGCTATACTTTAATTGAAAGATCAAGCCTCACTGTAAAGAGAACTCACCGTATGTTTTCAAATGAGGTTCAGTGAAGGACCTGTACTCACTGAAGGCAGTAGGTGAACTGATATTGTTTAAGCTATCAATGATTTTAGCTTGAAGATATCAAGCTGTTAATATCATCAACAAATCAGTTGTTTGGTGGCAAAAGAGCATTGCTTGATTCTGTCTTTTGCTTTCCACTTCTTTTGATAGCATCAATCGATACCATGGGAATAATGTGAATTGGTTGCCATTTTGATTTAGATTTTTCTCCCTATCTATGGCTGGCCAAGTTCACCAGACCCTCATAACTTACCCATGCCCCTTCTAAGGCATAAGCCCCCAGGTCTTGGTAAATTGCAAAATGTTTCAAGCAGTCTTTATCTTCAATATCTGATACCTAGTCTTTTTCACAGCCAATTGCACAGTAAAAGATTGTACTTTCATCTTCCTAATCTCTCTCTGTACTTGCCCTTTTTGTAGGATGCTGACTCTTTATATGTATTTGCTAGCTGGTTTAATATTAGGTCTTTTATTCCTTTATGTTAAGAGTAGTGGCTACTTTTGTTTTTCCCTAAGCCAAGTTTCATAATTAGAATTAGGTTTTAAATGTATGATTTAAAAGTTTATTAAAGCTGTTGCTTTCTTACATGTTTAATTACTCTAACCCATTCAAACTTTATCTTTGCCTTGGAAGGTAATTATTTGAAGTGTGGTGTGCATATTATTTATAAAAACAAATGGAGTATACTGTTGCTAACTCTGCATGCACCGTGATTTATGAGGATATGTTTTTAATGATTGGGGTTAGTAAGAAACTACTCACTAGCTCCTGTAACACAGGTGACAAGCAAAATACTGTTTACGGGAGCAATTCAATACATTTCAGTTTAAGCTACCTAAACTTCATGGTCCCCAAACAGCAGGCTTTATAAACTTTATCCAAAGAGACTCTAACATGCTATTTCAATATTTCTTCATCAATGATCCATTTAAATATGGTTCCAACCAAAACTTATAAGCTTATTACTTTTATGCAATTCAGTAAAATAGAAATGACTTATTAAATTGTTATAAAAACATCTCTAGAGCAGGGGTCCCCAATGTCTGAGCCACAGACCAGTACCTCCTGCCCGATCAGTGGTGGCATAGATTAGAAATAAAGTGCACAATAAATGTAATATGCTTGAATCATCCCCAATCCATCCCTACTTACTGGTCTGTGGAAAACTGTCTTGCTTGAAACTAGTCTTGGTGCCATAAAGGTTGGGGACCACTCCTGTAGAGGCAACTAAATATACATTAAATTCTATATTTACTTTCTAGTTAAAGTATATTAAAAACTTCCCTGCCCCCTCTCAATAAGTAATCTCTCTGCTGAGGGCATCCACTCAGACGGCACCCTGACAGCAGAGTCACTCTGGGTACCAGGAAGGAGAGTGTGTAGACATTTTCTACTTGACCTGTGAACATACATCCTATGAACAGATTCCTCTCCCCAGATCAAAAAGCCTTTTAAAAAAGAAAATCTTCCACCTGTCATCACAGAATTGCAGTCATAAAAATAAAACAACAACAACAAGAAAAAAAAATGCTGAACTTTGCCAATTATATGGGCATTGGAAAAAATTTCTAGATTCTGCCTAATCCAAACTTGCTGGCTATAAATCCCAAATTTCCCTAATCTACCGCAGGAAATTGAAAGACTTGCTCTTACATGTGAAAACACAAATTTTCATAACTATTAGTCTCAGAAATTCTAATTTGGAGAAAAAGCTTAACACTATTTTTTCTTTTTGTTTTAATGACTTATTTTCTCCCTTGAAGAAATAATGATTTGATGTAGAGCAGAATGAATTACCAATTGTTTTATTAAAAAGTCCCAATGACTTTGATGTATACATGCTAACACATCATATTTACATATATCTCACTTAATATATATGAAAGTGAAAAAGTCAAAGTGAAGTCACTCAGTCGTGTCTGACCCTCAGCAACCCCATGGACTGCAGCCTACCAGGCTCCTCCATCCATGGGATTTTCCAGGCAAGAGTACTGGAGTGGGGTGCCATTGCCTTCTCCCTACTTAATATATATACAATTGATATTTATCACATTGGCTCATGAGTGACATACTTTCGCATCATCTATTGTGTTGAGTTGCCATATTTTATTAAACCATTCGCTGAACATTGATTTGGACTTCTTCCAATCTTTTGGTAACACAAGTCATATTAGAACATTAGTTACGTTTGAAATGATTCTTGTGAATGATATTGCACTGAGTTTCACTGCCATTTTTTGGATTGGAGGTTCTACTGAGAAAAAAAAATATTCTCATTAGCATTTGAAGGAGTTTTGTGCTGAAGATACTTTTCAGCAAAGAACAAAATAAATCAACCTGAATCAATGCATGATTCTTCATTAATTCATGAAATTTCATTAATTTATGACATTATTAATGCAAAATCACTGCAGATGGTGACTGCAACCATGAAATTAAAAGATGCTTACTCCTTGGAAGAAAAGTTATGACCAACCTAGATAGCATAATCAAAAGCAGAGACATTACTTTGCCAATTAAGGTCCGTCTAGTCAAGGCTATGGTTTTTCCAGTGGTCATGTATGGATGTGAGAGTTGGATTGTGAAGAAAGCTGAGCGCCGAAGAATTGATGCTTTTGAACTGTGGTGTTGGAGAAGACTCTTGAGAGTCCCTTGGACTGCAAGGAGATCCAACCAGTCCATTCTGAAGGAGATCAGCCCTGGGATTTCTTTGAAAGGAATGATGCTAAAGCTGAAACTCCAGTACTTTGGCCAACTCATGCGAAGAGTTGACTCATTGGAAAAGACCCTGTTGCTGGGAGGGATTAGGGGCAGGAGGAGAAGGGGACGACCGAGGATGAGATGGCTGGATGGCATCACTGACTCGATGGACGTGAGTCTGAGTGAACTCCGAGAGTTGGTGATGGACAGGGNTGCAAAAGTCAAAGGTCTTGACTGCTGTTGCCATGCACCCATTCTTGGGAGGGTCTCTGTTCTCAGAGATACAGCACTTCGGTTGTTTGTTTCTTTCTTATCACATTACTTAAAAATTTTTTACAACTTCACATATATCAACTATACCTCAATAATAAATATTTTATAACTTCAATTTTTGTAACCCCCCGTTAAGTAGTCAGGAGTCCTTGAGATTGAATTGGAGGAAAGCTAATGGCTGTGCCAGGCAGGATCTCTGGGAAGTCAGGATTTTTCTAAGACTGGTTGGGCATAATCATGGTGTTTTAGATAATGATGCGTGGGTCTGCTCCTTTCAGGCTGGCCTCCTTGCTTTCCCAGAATTATTAAGAAATGCCTGACTATATCATTGCTTTTAACAATAAGATGTCCCAGCTCCATCTTGATTTTCTTATTCTGTGAGGCAGTACTTAGAGAAGCTGAGGCTCCTGTGGTGAATGAAATACAGTGAAATGCAATGTCATAAGACATACACACAGCCACGAGTAAACACATGCTGCTGAGTACAGTAAAATCTACATCACAATACCATTTGTGTTAATTTTAAAAGTATGCACACAAAATGACAATGCATATTTTAGTAACAGTGTGTATAAATCACATGTGTATACCTGTGAGGGGAGGGAAATTGAAGAGGAGGTTGGGGATAAAAAAGAATACATAAGTAAATAAATAAAATAAGTATCACTACAGGCAAAAATCCTATTTACTCTTAAATATTAATGAGCTCATTTCCATATCATTATAATCTCAAATAGAATCTATAGCTATAAGAAGTCATTGCACTCTTCAAATTATCTTTCCTAAAAGTAAAACAATACATAATTAATTGAAAGCTTTAAAAATAGTTCATAATAGAAACACATATCTGATCACTTTATTATACAAAACAAATGAAACAGAACCAATAAAAAACCCTGCATCAATCATAAAGAAGTTTAAATATGAAATTGTTTGTTCTAATGTTTTTCCTCCTGTTTAATTACTTGAGTTTATTTTCATTTAAATCGTCCAAAGAATTCTGTTAGTAACGTAGAGTACTAATGATCTTGGGGGAGGTTGGATCTTCATTTTGTCATATTTTTTTAAAGTCCAAAACTTTAAAATGGTATGTTCCCATTTAGGATGCCTTCTAAAAGAAGCCTCAGATAAAGCTCTAATTTCAACTCTAAGTTGAAATCAGTTTCTAAAAAACTGTATTTGTGGGTATTGTCGTTACACCTCGAGGGGAATTTTGACACTTCATTTTTAAAAAGCAGTTCTTCAGAGTTGTTGTTGTTGTTTTTGTGTTGTAATTATCTTTCTGTTGTGCTCACAGTAATCAAGAGATGAAAGGAGGACAGGCTTTTCTTTCTGACAACAATCGACCACACTGCAGTCTTAGTCCTCACTGGTAGGATCATATCCTGTCCTGTCATCTGTTGGAAACTTTCAGAAAGCTTTTGTCTCTTACAGCATGAACATATATGCAAGTTGCCCAATCATAATTTTTACTGCAACTTTAAAGACATTTTGGAATCATATTCGGACATCTTTGTGCTAATATTGTGGAAATGTACTATACACGAGGCACACTTATGTGGTTTTTGTGTGCTTCTCTCTGTCAGTGTTAAGAGAAAGATTGAGATAAGCCTAAAAAGCCTATTCTTTTGGACACTTTCCATTTTCCATTTCTCTTTTCTTCACTGAATAGGCCTCAAACGTGGAGATCAATAATCCTTTCTAGCTATTCGATAATTGTCACTTTATTTCTGTGCATTTTTTCTGGGACTCACAGTTTGATAATTAATTGAAATTGTTGTCAATTTGGGCAGCATTCAAAAGTGCATGTGTCTTATAACTGCTGCCAAATTTTCTTACATAAATGTTATGAAGAATCAATGTACCACAGTGTGAAGAAAATGATGTCTGTTTGAAAATGGATTATTTTAAATCAGGACATAAACTATTATTGAATTATCAGATTGAATGAATTAATAGTATAGGAGGTGAAGTTTATCATGACTTTGAAAGAAAATGAGATTTCATAAGTTACACTTAAGCAATAATTATCATGTTGCAGAGGTGAAAAATATCAATGCTGGAAATTTCCAGTCAAGGACAATTAACACTTTGGCAAACAAAGGACACTAAATGTGTGCTGATGATCATTGGAAAAGAAATGAGACAAATTTTTATTCAATTTAGTTCTTATTATATGCTTGTTACTTTATATGTAGATGTATATTTATTATTTTGGTCAATATCCAAAAAAGGTTCATTAGGTTGAGGTTATTATGCCCAATTTACAGACAAGAAACTGAAGAGTAGACAGCCAGTACATAGAAGAGCCAATGTTTAAATCCAGGGTTGTTGGACAACAGACCAATAATTTTCCCATTTCAGCAAGTTCCCTGAATGCACAATGAATATGAAAACAGTATCAGGTACTTTATTAGAAACAATGATACTGGCATTAGACACTGAATTATATTCTAGTTTCTCTACTTCTTTGGTAGAATACTTAATAGTCTCTAATACTTAATAGTCTCAACAGTAAAAAATACAAATAAGCCAACAGCCTATCACTCTCGGTAATGATAGTCACATCACCATCAACAACAGTAACCACAAAAATGCCATGTTAGAGAATTCTTTTTTATTCATTCTTTCCACAAATATGTATCTAGCACTTATATGTGAGGTATTTTGCTAGATATTGTATCTTTCTTAAGAATATTCTACACCCTTCCAATCAGAAGTGTACTGGAGTAAGGAAAATATTAAGCAAAACAACACATTTTAATTGCAGTTGCTGGAAGAACTCTGACCCATTTAATAGACTGCTATGAGAAACAATGGGGGTTACTTAGTTGATATGGTCATAAAAGACAGCAAAGATAAGTTGATACCTGATGACCTACAGGATAAGGAGGAACCAGAATACTGAGAGGTCAGGGCAAGAACATAACAGCTAGTGGATAATACAAACTAAATCCTCCAGGACAAAGCTTTTTGTGGTGTTGAGGAACTGCAAGACTTTTGCAACTAGAACTTATAGAGAAATGAGGGTGGTATCGGTTAAGGGATTTATAAACCAAATAAGGGATCAATAAGAAGAGCACTGGTGGATATGAGGCATGAAATTGAAATAATCAAATATTAATGTTGAAAGCAAGTTAAATTGGTAGATGAAAAGTGAATCGGAGGTGATGAGGCCACATGTAAAAATGGTGACTGATAAACGGGGTGTTTTAGTGCTTTCAGTTCAGTTTGGTTACTCAGTCGTGTGCAACTCGTCGCGGCCCATGAACCGCAGCACGCCAGGCCTCCCTGTCCCTCACCACCTCCCAGAGTTTACTCAAACTCATGTCCATGGAGTCGGTGATGACATCCAACCATCTCATCCTCTGTCGTCCCCTTCTTCTCTTGCCTTCAATCTTTCCCAGCATGAGGGTCTTTTCAAATGAGTCAGCTCTTCACATCAGGTGGCCAAAGTATTGGAGTTTCAGCTTCAGCATCAGTACTTCCAATGAACACTCAGGACTGATTTCCTTTAGGATGGACTGGTTGGATCTTCTTGCTGTCCAAGGGACTCTCAAGAGTCTTCCCCAATACCACAGTTCAAAAGCATCAATTCTTTGGTGCTCAGCTTTTTTCATAGTCCAGCTCTCACATACATACATGACTAGTGGAGAAACGATAGCCTTGACTAGAGGGACCTTTGTTAGCAAGGTAATGCCTCTGCTTTTTAATATGCTGTATAGGTTGGTCATAACTTTTCTTCCAAAGAGTAAGCATCTTTTCATTTCATGGCTGCAGTCACCATCTGCAGTGATTTTGGAGCCCCCCAAAATAAAGCCTGCTACTGTTTCCACTGTTCTCTATCTATTTCCCATGAAGTGATGGGACCAGATGCCATGATCTTTGTTTTCTGAATGTTGAGCTTTAAGCCAACTTTTTCACTTTCATCATTACGCTCTTTAGTTCTTCACTTTCTGCCATAAGGGTGGTGTCATCTGCATATCTGAGTTTATTGATATTTCTCCCGGGAATCTAGATTCCAGCTTATGCTTCATCCAGCCCAGCTTTTCTCATGGTGCACTCTGCATAGAAGTTAAATAAGCAGGGTGGCAATATACAGCCCTGATGTACTCCTTTTCTTATTTGGACCCAGTCTGTTGGTCCATGTCCAGTTCTAACTGTTGCTTCCTGACCTAAATGCAGATTTCTCAAGAGGCAGGTCAGGTGGTCTGGTATTCCCATCTCTTTCAGAATTTTCCACAGTTTATTGTGATCCACACAGGCAAAGGCTTTGACATAGTCAATAAAGCAGAAATCGATGTTTTTCTGGAACTCTCTTGCTTTTTTGATGATCCACCGGATGTTGGCAATTTGATCTCTGGTTCCTCTGCCTTTTCTAAAACCAGCTTGAACACCTGGAAATTCATGGTTCACATATTGCTGAAACCTGGCTTGGAGAATTTTGAGCATTATTTTACCAGCGTGTGAGATGAGTGCAATTATGTGATACTTTGAGCATTCTTTGGCATTGCCTTTCTTTGGGATTGGAATGAAAGCTGACCTTTTCCAGTCCTGCAGCCACTGCTGAGTTTTCCAAATTTGCTGGCACATTGAGTGCAGCACAACATCATCTTTAGGATTTGAAATAACCTCAACTGGAATTCCATCACCTCCACTAGCTTTGTTCCTAGTGATGCTTCCTAAGGCCCACTTGACTTCACATTCCAGGATGTCTGGCTCTAGGTGAGTGATTACACCATCGTGGTTAACTGAGTCATGAAGATATTTTTTGTATAGTTATTCTGTGTATTCTTGCCACCTCTTCTTAATATCTTTTGCTTCTGATAGGTCCTTACCATTTCTGTCCTTTATTGAGCCCATCTTTGCATGAAATGTTTCCTTGGTATATCTAATTTTCTGGAAGAGATATCTAGACTTTTCCATTCTATTGTTTTCCTCTATTTCTTTGCACTAATAACTGAGGAAGGCTTTCTTATCTCTCCTTGCTATTCTTTGGAACTCTGCATTCAAAATGGGTATATCTTCCCTTTTCTCCTTTGCTTTAGGCTTCTCTTCTTTTCACAGCTATTTGTAAGGCCTCCTCAGACAGCCATTTTGATTTGTTGCATTTCTTTTTCTTGGGGATGGTCTTGATTCCTGTCTCCTGTACAGTGTCATGAACCTCCATCCATAGTTCATCAAGCACTCTGTCTATCAGATCTCGTCCCTTAAATCTATTGCTCACTTCCACTGTATAATCGTTAAGTGATTTGATCTGGGTCATACCTGAAAGGTCTAGTGGTTTTCCCTACTTTCTTCAATATGTTATCTTAAGATATGCAGATGACACCACCCTTAAGGCAGAAAGTGAAGAAGAACTAAAGAGCCTCTTGATGAAAGTGAAAGAGGGGAGTGAAAAAGTTGGCTTAAAGATCAACACTCAGAAAACGAAGATCATGGCATCCAGTCCCATCACTTCATGGCAAATAGATGGGGAAACAGTGGAAACAATGGCTAACTTTATTTTGGGGGGCGCCAAAATCACTGCAGATGGTGACTGCAGCCGTGAAATTAAAAGATGCTTGCTCCTTGGAAGGAAAGTTATGACCAACCTAGATAGCATATTCAAAAGCAGAGACTTTACTTTTCCAACAAAGGTCCATCTAGTCAAGGCTATGGTTTTTCTAGCAGTCATGTATGGATGTGAGAGTTGAACTATGAAGAAAGCTGAGCACCGAAGAATTGATGCTTTTGAACTGTGGTGTTGGAGAAGACTCTTGAGAGACCCTTGGACTTCAAGGAGATCCAACCAGTCCATCTTAAAGGAGATCAGTCCTGAGTGTTCATTGGAAGGACTGAGGTTGAAGCTGAAACTCCAATACTTTGGCCACCTGATGCGAAGAGCTGACTCATTTAAAAAGACCCTGATTGAAGGTGGGAGAAGAAGGGGAAGACAGAGGATGAGATGGTTGGATGGCATCACCAGCTCAATGGACATGAGTTTAGATAAATTCCAGGAGTTGGTGATGGATGGATATTCCTGGTGTACTGAGGTCCATGGGGTCGCAAAGAGTGAGACATGACTGAGCAACTAAACTGAACTGAGGGCTTGATGTTATTTTGCATCTTGGCAGTAGTAGGAAAGTTAGAGAAAAATAAATTTATGAATGATATATATTAAACGTGCAGTTGGCCAGAGTTGCTGATAAATTAGATGTGATGCTTATACAGAGGAAGGTTAAATAATGAATGTGTTTTCTGACATATTGTAAGAATTTACATAGAAATTGTAATTATTTCATTATGTATAAGTAAAATAAACCAGAATTAAGAAGGAGAATTTTCTTCATTGCCTCATTTCAGCATACTGTCTCGTTTCATTTATTGATTATTTTCTAATCCTTATGTGAAATTTCAGCATGTTTTTTTTTTAATTTCTTATTTTAACTTTAGTTTACTTTACAATACTGTATTGGTTTTGCCATACATTGACATGAATTCACCACGAGTGTACATGCGTTCCCAAACATGAATCCCCTCCCACTTCCCACCCCATAACATCTCTCTGGGTCCTCCCCATGCACCAGTCCCAAGCATCCTGCATCCTGCATTGGACATAGACTGGCAATTCGTTTCTTACATGATATTATACATGTTTCAATGCCATTCTCCCATTTCATCCCACCCTTTCCCTCTCCCCCAGAGTCCAAAATTCACTCTATAGATCTGAGTCTCTTTTGTTGTCTCGCATACAGGGTCATCATCACCATCTTTCTAAATTCCATATATATGTGTTAGTATACTGTATTGGTGTTTTTCTTTCTGGCTTACTTCACTCTGTATAATCGGCTCCAGTTCCATCCATCTCCTTAGAACTGATTCAAACGTATTCTTTTTAATGTCTGAGTAATACTCCATTGTGTATATGTACCACAGCTTCCTTATCCATTCATCTGTAATTTGAGGGTGTTAGTCTTGCCTTACTATTCCTCAAAATGATCATATTACAGAATCCCAGAGAAAAATTGCCAATGTCTGCAAATTAGAAATTAAGTCAATTTTCTCTATAATTGATTTTTTTTGATACCAAACTTGAATGAGTGAAATTCCAGAAGTTATCTATATATTTTTGTACCCAATGTAGATACCATTTGCTGTTACTTATGGATTGTTGCATTTCCAGGAAGCATTTTTACAGGTAAGGGGATGAGTAGTCTTCTGAATCCTTTTGGGGTGTTATTGTGGCAAGAATTTGGACCAAAACCAGGAGATTGAAAACAAGCACCAGGAAAGACAGAAAAAGGAATATAAATCAGATAACTGAAATTAGTTTCAATATCACAGATCAAGATTGGGGATAGAAGAGATAATAAATAGTAAAACTAGCATTAATTTATATCCTTTTGGGACAAAGAGAGAACTCTGACATTTATTACTGCTTGATTTGATCCCCAAAGTCATTGCTACCAAGTGGTCTGTTTTTGCAGGTCAAAGCCAGATCTTCTTGTTCTGAAATAAAGGGACAGTAGAAGGCTGTGGAGTTAAACAATTACCTCTCTGGATTTCTTTCTTTCTTTCTTTCTTTTCCTTTTTTAGTATCAGTAGACATATCTGAATACATTTAAGGAAAAGTTACAAATATTCTTCCTGCAATTTTTAAAATTTATCTGGAAAACTAATATAACAGTCTATCTTTAGAAAGGAAATAATAGTATGAACTGTGACATTCTATTACTCTGACAATAGTACCCTGGAAGAATGATGATCCTTTTAGAGGTCTATTATCACTTCATTGAAACATGTAGTAAACAAGGCTTCTAAAACTCAGTGTACGTTCTTAGAGTTTATTGTTCCTGTCATGACACTCATCTGGCAAGAATATGCCTATCTCTTAATAATTAAAATGACTACATATTTCAAGCTTTAGTGCACAGATAAGAAAGTTCATGGCTTATATATTGTCCTCCACTCTCTTGTATGCCCACAGCAGACATCAATAATTGATCTTGGCATGCTTTCCTGCTGAACCTACGCTAGGTTTCACAATTCCTCTCAAAAAAGAACCCTCCAGGCAGCCACTGACAATTGATTAGGTTGGCAATGGAATGACGGTGCTTTGTCATTCCTCTTTTCTGGGAGTCCGTGGGTACCTTGCTTAATATAGAAAGTGAATTTGTAACATTACATTGACATTTTTGATATATGCTTCATAGGTTAAAATAAAAGTAACAAATGAGAGTAGGATATTTTAGATAAATGATAATAGTAGACAGTTGCTCACGGCGGAATACGCAGTGTGAATTCTGAGCTCTAGTTGGGCTGCATTGTTAAGGAAATTGAATCACTTTTAGGGGATATATATACATACATATAACTATGGTTAAATATAATATATTTAACCATAAATATAACATATTTAACCATAGTAACAATGTGAGTCATTGCTTTGCAGTCTTACATTGACAAGATCAGCAGGTCATGTACAACTAGATCATGTCATCGTATAGTTGTTTGAACACTTAAAATGCAGTCAGAAATTGCCCTGTGTTCTGAGAGGCTCTAAATAAAGATAGGTCTGGGGTCCTGACCTCAAGGAACTTAATCACCAAACAGAGTGGAAATTCTCATGAGAAAGCAGCAACTTCACTTTATTTCAAACCTGAAAACCTGTGACAAACAAATACCTGCTATCAGGGAAATAAGGTGAATTTGTACCTTACAGGTAACAAAACTCAAGTTTATGTCTGTGGCAAGAAAAAATAATCAGTCGTATCTAAATTCCATTTGTGGATCTTTCTGTCTCACAATATTAAACTTAAATGAGGATTTAAATTTTACCTGAAAAAAAAACCCTAAAATCTTTATGATGACCTTGTTTAATAAATACAATTAATATTAAAATATTGTTCATTTCAAGCTCTTTGAAATAAGCCATTACTTTTATATTTTTTTGCATAACCTTCCTTATTAGTATTTTATTTAAGTTAAAAGTTGTTTTTGAATGGCCATAACTAAAATATTTACATAGATGAAAGACTTTCTTTGGCATTTTAATTTAATGTGTAACCATACTCAAGTAATACAACTTATCATGTGCTCAGTATTTCTGGCTATAAAATGTACGGAGACTATATTCATTGGAAGAACTGATGCTGAAGCTGAAACCCCAATACTTTGGCCACCTGATGTGAAGAACTGGCTCATTGGTAAAGACCCTGATACTGGGAAAGATTGAAGGCAGGAGAAGGGGATGGCAGAGGATGAGATGGTTGGATGGCATCACTCCCTCTATGGACATGAGTTTGAGCAATCTCTGGGAGTTGGTGATGGACAGGGAAGCCTGGCGAGCTGCAGTCCATGGGGTCACAATGAGTCGGACAAGACTGAGCAACTGAACTGACTGACTGACTGACTGCGTGAATAGAAAATGATACTGTAGAAACAGAAAAAAAAAATCTCAGTGTATATATGGGGACTATCTTCTAAAAGAATTGGAATTTGTTTGGACACTTAAAACATAGCTATGATTTTAATATGCAAAATCTGTATTAATTATTTATGTGTTATTAATTAAACCAAGTTTACTAAGATGTCATCCATATAAGTCAACTTCATACCATGTTATGAGATAAATTTGAGTTAAAATCCAGTTTTTTTATCCCCCCATTTGTTAGCTATGTAACTTGGGGACAATTATTACTTCATGGTGGAAAAATTGGTATATATTAACATTCTGCTGTTTTAATGATTAATTTTAAAAGTATTATATAAATCTCCAGCATAGGACTTGGAACATAAAGAAAGGCCCTTTTCCCCACATTCTTGTCTAATGCAGTACTACAGTGTATCTTTGTAGATTTTTTTAGATGTATCATTTTGAAACAAAATTCTGCAGTCAATGAGAAAAGTTAATCCCAGGGAAGGTCAGAAACAGCTTTCCTAAACAGTCAAATAGCAGGCACCACCCAGTATGTCCCACATATAGGACTGGTTTTAGGGAAGAATAATAGCTTCTGCCTTTATGCATAAAAGGTATATGAACTGTCCAAAAAGTCACCTGTACAGACCTTCTTTTAACTATTTATTTTCACTCTATTTGACAAAACAGAGACAAATTCAAGAAACTAAGTGTTTAGTTCTACATATTAATTTTAATAATATTTGAAATGATGCTTCTTTAAGTTACAGTCTTTAAAGAAGAATCTTAGAGAAAACCTCAAACGTGCACAAAGAAGAATGGACTGGAATGTTTAATCAATTTTTTTTATAATAAATAAAACAATCTACATGCCCATCAAAAGGTTATTGAATATATACATTGTGATATAATCATAAATAGGATTCACAGTGAAATGAATAAAATATAGCCACACATAAAACATGAATGAATCTTACAAATAATGTTAGCAGATAAATAACTTTTTAGAGAAACATAGTATTTTATATTTATAAAAATATGTTAATTTATATAAGTAGAAATGCATACATTTTATTGATCCTAAAGACATATGTAGTCAAAGTATGAAGAGTTCTTTGAAAAGTTCATATTCAGTTCATAGTCTCAATTACTTTGAAGTTAAACTGATTAGTAAAAGGTCACCATAAAGCTTGACTCTATTTTAAAGTTTTGCTTCCTAAGTAAATTGTTGAGTTATTGTTGTTCAGTTCAGTTCAGTCGCTCAGTCGTGTCCGACTCTTTGCGACCCCATGAATCGCAGCATGCCAGGTCTCCCTGTCCATCACCTACTCCCGGAGTTCACTCAGACTCGCATCAATCGAGTCAGTGATGCCATCCAGCCATCTCATCCTGGGTCGTCTCCTTCTCCTCCTGTCCCCAATCCCTCCCAGCATCAAAGTCTTTTCCAATGAGTCAACTCTTCTCATGAGGTGGCCAAAGTACTGGAGTTTCAGCTTTAGCATCATTCCTTCCAAAGAAATCCCAGGGCTGATCTCCTTCAGAATGGACTGGTTGGATCTCCTTGCAGTCCAAGGGACTCTCAAGAGTCTTCTCCAACACCACAGTTCAAAAGCATCAATTCTTCGGCACTCAGCCTTCTTCACAGTCCAACTCTCAGGTCCATACATGACTACTGGAAAAACCATAGCCTTGACTAGACGGACCTTAGTCGGCAAAGTAATGTCTCTGCTTTTGAATATGCTCTCTAGGTTGCTCATAACTTTTCTTCCAAGGAGTAAGCGTCTTTTAATTTCATGGCTTCAGTCACCATCTGCAGTGATTTTGGAGCCCCAAAAAATAAAGTCTGACACTGTTTCCATTGTTTCCCCATCTATTTCCCATGGAGTGATAGGACCAGATGCTATGATCTTCATTTTCTGAATGTTGAGCTTCCAACCCTAAATTGTGTCTGACTCATTGCAACCATAAGGACTGCAGCATACCAGGCTCCTCTGTCCTCCATTATCTTTTGGAGTGTACTCAAATTCATGTCCATTGAGTCAGAGATGCTACCTAATCATCTCATCTGCTGCCCTCTTCTTTTGCTTTCAATCTTTCCCAGCATCAGAATCTTTTCCAATGAGTCAGTTCTGTGCATCAGGTGGCCAAAGCATTGGAGCTTCAGCAACAGTTTCTTGAATGAAAATTCAGGGTTTAGGATTGACTGATTTTATCTTCTTGAAGTCTGAAGGACTCTCAAGAGTTTTCTCCAACACCACAGTTCAAAATTATCAATTTTTCAGTTTTCAGCTTTCTTCATGGTCCAACTCTCACATCCATACATGACTATTGAAGAAGCCATAGCTTTGACTATACAGACCTTTGTTGGCAAAGTGATGTCTCTGCCTTTTAACTTTCTATCTAGGTTTGTCATAGCTTTCCTTCCAAAGAGCAAGCGTCTTTTAATTTAATGGCTGTAGTCACTGTCTGTGGGAGTTTTTGAGCCCAAGAAAATAAAATCTGTCATTATTTCTTCTTCCCCTTCTATTTGCCATGAAGTGATGGAACCAGATCTTAGTTTTTTGAATGATGAGTTTCAAGGCAGCTGTTTCACTCTGTTCTTTCACCCTTATCAAGGAGACCCCTGGTAGCTCAGCTGGTAAAGAATCCACCTGGAATGCAGGAGACCCTGGTTCAATTCCTGGGTTGGGTAGATCCACTGGAGAAAGGAATAGCTACCCATTCCAGTCTTCTGGCCTGGAGAATTCCAAGGGCAGAAGGAACCTGGTGGGCTACACAGTCTATGGGGTTGCAGAGAATTAGAATCAACTGAGCGACTTTCACTTTCAACTAGTTCCTCTTCACTTTCTGCCGCTAGAGTGGTATCATCTGTATATCTGAGGTTGTAGATATTTCTTCCAGCAGTCTTGTTTCCAGCTTATGATTCATCTAGCCCAGCATTTTGCATGATGTACTCTGTATAGAAGCTAAATAAGCAGGGTGACAATATATAGCCTTGACATGCTCCTTCCCAATTTGGAACCGGTCTGTTGTTCCATGTCCAGTTCTAACTGTCTTTGACCTACATACAAGTTTCTCAGGGGACAAATGATCTGGTATTCCCATTTCTTTCAGAATTTTCCACACTTTGTTGTGATCCATAAAGTCAAAGGCTTTAATGTAGTCAACAGAGCAGATGTTTTTCTGGAATTCTCTTGCTTTCTGTATGATCCAGTGGATGTTGGCAATTTGATCTCTGGTTCCTCTGCCTTTTCTAAACCCAGCTTGTGCAACTAAGTGTTCTTGATTCTTGTACTGCTGAAGGCTAGCTTGAAGGATATTGAGTATAACCTAGCATGTGAAATGAGCACAACTGTGTGGTAGTTTGAACATTCTTTGGCATTACCCTTCTTTGGGACTGGAATGAAAACTCAACTTTTTCAGTCCTGTGACCACTGCTGAGTTTTCCAAATTTGCTGACATATTGGGTGCAGCACTTTAATAGCATCAAATTTAAGGATTTTAAATAGCACAGCTGGAATTCCATCACTTCCACTATCTTTCTTCATAGAAATACTTTCTAAGGCCCACTTGACCTCACACTACAGGATGTCTGGCTCCTGGTGAGTGACCACACCTTCGTGGTTATCTGGATCATTAAGACATTTTCATAGTTCTGTGTCGTCTTGCCACCTCTTCTTAATCTCTCTTGCTTCAGTTAGGTCCTTACTGATTCTTACCTTTATCGTGCCCATCCTTGCATAAAGTGTTCCATTGATATGTTCAGTTTTCTTGGAGAGATTTCTAGTCTTTTTCATTCAAATGTTTTTCTCAATTTATTTGCATTGTTCTTTTAAGAAGACTTTATTATCACTCCTAGATATTTTCTGGAACTCTGCATTCAGTTGAGTACATCTTTCCCTTTCTCCCTTGCCTTCATTTCTTTTCTTTCCTCAGGTATGTGTAAAGCCTCCTCAGACAACCACTTTGACTTCTTATATTTCTTTTTCTTTGGGATGGTTTTGGTCACTGCTTCCTGTAAACTGCTGCAAACCTCTGTCCATAATACTTCAAGCACTGTGTCTAGCAGATCTAATCCCTTGAATCTATTTTTCACCTCCACTGTATAATCATAAGGGATTTGATGTAGGTCATATCTGACTGGTATAGTGGTTTCCCTACTTCTCCAATTTAAGCCTGAATTTTGCAATAAGGAGCTCATGAAGTTGAACTGAAGCATTGCTTTTCAGACTCTTTCATTGACTATGAAGGCTACTGCATTTCTTCTAAGGAATTTTTGCCCACAGTAATGGATATAATGATCATCTGCTCATGATCTGGCAGTCAGTGCCAGGTCTTGCTTTTGCTGACCGTGTAGAGTTAATCCATTTCAACTGCAAAGAATGTATTCAATCTGATTTCAGTATTGACCGTCTGGTGATGTCCTTATGTAGTCATCTCTTGTGTTGTTGGAATAAGGTATTTGCTATAACCCATGTGTTCTCTTGAGAACAATCTGGTAGCCCTTGTCCTGCTTCATTTTGTACTCCAAGGCCAAACTTGCCTGTTTTTCCAGGTATCTCTTGACTTCCTCGGAGAAGGAAATGGCAACCCCCTCCAGTACTCTTGTCTGGAGAATCCCATGGACAGAGGAGCCTGCAGGCCATGGTCCATAGGGTTGCAGAGAGTTGGACATGACTGAAGCAACTAAGCATGCATGCACGCACTTGACTTCCTACTTTTGCTTTCCAGTCACTTATGATGAAAAGGACAACTTTTTGGTGTTAATTCTAAAAGGTGTTGTAGGTCTTCACAGAACTATTCAACTTCAGCTTCTTTGGCATTAGTAGTTGGGGCCTAGATTTGGATTACTGCGATATTGAATGGCTTGCCTTGGAAATGAATTGAGATCATTCTGTTGTTTTTGAAACTGAACTGAAGTACTGCATTTCAGACTCTCTTGTTGACTATGAATGCTACTCCATTTCTTCTAAGGGATTTTTGCCCTCAGTAGTGGATATAATGGTCATCTCCATTCAATTTGTCCATTCTGTTCCATTTTAGTTCACCAATTCCTAAGATGTCAATGCTTACTCTTGCCATCTTCTCCTTAACCATGTCCAATTTACCTTGATTCATGATCTAATATTCAAAGTTTCTATGCAATACTGTTCTTTATAGCATCAGACTTTACTTTCACCACCAGACACATCCACAACTGAGCTTTGTTTCTGCTTTGGCCCAGCTGCATCATTCTTTCTAGAGCTATTAGTAACTACCCTCTGCTCTTCCCTGGTAGCATATTGGACATCTTCCAACCTGGAGGACTCATATCTTTTTGCCTTTTTATACTGCTTATGAGGTTTTCTTGGCAGGAATACTGGAGTGGGTTGCCATTTCCCCCTCTAGTGGGTCACATTTTGTCAGAGCTCTTCAATATGACCTGTCTGTCTTGGGTTGCCCTATGAGACATGGCTCATAGCTGCATTGAGTTATGCAAGCCCCTTCACCACAACAAGACTGTGATCAATGAAGGGGTGCTGAGTTATATTACTCCCTTATTTTGTACATGTTTGATCTAATTTATACTTAAATAAAATTATGGAATTAATTTGACTCTTTAAAAAAACTTTATACTTAATATAGTATAAAACCATCTATAAAAAGATATATACACATATGTTGTTGCTATTGTAATTTAATGGCTAAGTCGTGTCTGCCTCTTGCAACCCAATGAACTGTAGCTTGTCAGGCTCTTCTGTCCATGGGATTTCCCAGGCAAGTTGTTGCCCGGGAAACATGGGTGGCTGTTTCCTTCTCCACCTGATCCTCCCAGTCCAAGGATCAAACACATATCTCCTGCACTGGCAGTTGGATTCTTTACCACTGAGCATCTGGAAAGTCCTTATACATATTTTAACTAAAAAAACCTTTCAAATAGAAATACATTTATTTAGTTAAATTCATGATATAGTTATCATATCTTTATTCCAGAGTATGGTGGGTGCTATGGTTGCCTTGCCATGATACTTTTTACTAACTGATTTATCATCTCCCAGGTGTAGATATTGACTGCTATTGAATTATACTTGCACCTTCCTTTGGAAATGTGCACTTGGCTGACTTGCACCTGCCTATCAGGAAATGCCTCAGAAGTTTGAGTACCTCACGTTGGGAAGGCCCTCATAATGACTGACAGTCACCATAGGCTATACGATTCCAACCTTTCTCATTTCCAGACAGAACAAGCTCTGTGGGGATAGATCCCGATGAAGATATTAAGTAGGCAATTTATCCCAGTAAAGATTATAGATTCCAGATTCCAAAGGAATATATGGAGATTTATATTTCTGAGTCACTAGTACATATAGATGTGATTAGCAAATAGATCAGAGAAGGCAATGGCAACCCACTCCGGTACTCTTGCCTGGAAAATCCCATGGGTGGAGGAGCCTGGTGGGCTGCAGTCCATGGGGTCACTGGGAGTCGGACACAACTGAGCGACTTCACTTTCATTCTTCACTTTCATGCATTGGAGAAGGACATGGTAATCCACTCCAGTGTTCTTGCCTGGAGAATCCCAGGGACGAAGGAGCCTGGTGGGCTGCCGTCTATGGGGTCACGCAGAGTTGGACACAACTGAAGCGATGTAGCAGCAGCAGCAGCAAATAGATGGAGAAACAAACAAGCCTGACTCCTCAGGCACTCAACAAATTGTCGGCGGGGTAGATTCAGAAAATCCAACAACAAATACTAACAAGATGAGGCAGGGAGCAGAGTGAGAATCAACAAAGAATAGTGCTCATGCTACTACTATAGGTATAGGGTGAAAAGGCAGTCTTGTAATCAATCACTGGTGACTGAATAGCTTTTTTACCCTAGTGAGGAAAATCCTCTATGGATGAGGTTTTGAAGAAAATGTGAAGATGGCATCACTTAAAATACCAAGAGTTACTATGGAGTAGGGGTGGAGAGAGACAGAGAATGTGAACATGATGCTTAAATCTTTGTCATAGGTGGGGGTGAGGTAGGAGTTGTAGCCTGGAATTCCCTGGGTGATTGTAACAAGGGGAATCAGAGACTTACCAAATCTCTTTCAAGATACATAAATGAAGTGATAATAGATTAGAAAAGACACCAGCAATTAGGAAAATACTTGAAACAACTGTGACAAAACCTTGATATACTTTGTGTATAGAGGGCATATACAAAATAGCAAGAAAACTTTCAATTAAGTTAGTAAGATTGCCAGATTTAAACAAGTCATTCAAAGAAGCAATACAAATTGCTAATAAACATATGAGACAATTTTTCTCATATAAAAAACATATGAGAAAACNTTGCCAGATTTAAACAAGTCATTCAAAGAAGCAATACAAATTGCTAATAAACATATGAGACAATTTTTCTCATATAAAAAACATATGAGAAAACATGAGAAAAATACCTTATCTGAAATCAGATACAATAAACTATATTATTATAAAACTAAACACTTAATAATTATCATTTCCAAGTCCAATGAAATGGTCATCATTATCTGAGACTGGCCATTTTTGAAAGTCAGTTTCATAATATATAGCAAAATCTTGAATCTCTTCTTGACTTTTCTTCTTTCTCCAATAATATCTCTTAAAAAATCAGTGATTCAGACAAAAAATTATATACATACATATTTTTCAAAAGATTACTTGAAATAGGAATAATTAAAAATAATGTAAATACTTAGAGATGGTTGTGCCAGAAGGAATTCTTGTTTTGTGTATATGCTGTTTAGGCCACTTAAGTTAGAGAAAGCAAAATGTGATTCTGTACAGTTTTACTGTTATGCACCACACTGCTCCTAGTTGAATCAACCCTGGAGGAAAAACAAGGAAATGATAAAAAATGTAAATCACATTTTCCTAGTCCATTTTCCTGTGAAGAGATTGTATCTCTGTAATCTATTGATTCAGTTGTTCATATCTGTTATACTACTGAAAGCACTGAATATTAGCTTAATGATTTTCCTCTCCCAAACTCACTTTAAAATCCTTGAACTTCTTTTATGTCATCCATGGGCCTATAGGACCCTGTATCTAAGGTTCCTTAAGCAATGCTTACTGAATGCCTTGCTTGGAGAAATCAAGTAGCAATCCTCTCATAAAACCTGATATTGTTAGGGGAGTTCAATTTAAAATCTTTTAACACATTCTAAAAATAGTTGAAACTGTCTAAGAATGTGTGTAAGCAGTTCATAGCTGCTTACAGTTTAACTTTTGAAAATACTGAAATATTGGAAAATATGACGCTACCTCAGGAAATGGCAACCCACTCCAGTGTTCTTGCCTGGAGAATCCCAGGGATGGAGGAGCCTGGTGGGCTGCCGTCTGTGGGGTCGCAGAGTCGGACATGACTGAAGTGACTTAGCAGCAGCAGCAGCAGGTATTTAAAGGCAACCATGAGTTATTTTGAATTCTCTAATCTATTTCTATGATTTAGGTTTCAGCATTTCCAAAAGGTTGATGACATATTTTTGAGGCTGTTTATTTTTAACTGAAGTGCATCAAAGATATTCTAGAACTATCACTTAATGTTATTGAAGTTGTTGCTGTTACTGCAGTCTCATGAAATTTTGGTTCAATTTTCAAAGAAAAAAAAAAGCAGGTATTTTTATTACTATGCACTTTTCGTAACCGTTATTATTTAAGCCATATAGAAATATCTACTTATTAATAATTAAAATTAAATGTAATTTGTGTATCACATGCTAATGACCCTAGTTAAAAGTTTGAATTATTTGTTTATTATACAATTATCTTTCACCAGATATGCTTAGATGCAAGTGAATTTATCCTTCTTTCACATTCACTCTGAAACATTCTGTATGGTAGTGTTATACCACATGCCAGGTAAAAGGTGGTTAATGCAAAACTTTCCCCTTCTGCCAAAAGTTCATGGTCTAATTGGGGAGGTTCTGAAAAATATTTTGCTGGAAGCTAGTCATAACGGGTCGCATCTGGGGCTATCAATCCATTAAGATGAAAGGCTTACAAACACTGCAGAGTGTATTTTCACCTATCATTATGACAGATACTAAATGAGATAAAGACCACAGCCTGTCTGGAGGATTCAAAGTCCATCTGTCTGAAGGTGACAGGTTTTATCTCTCTCATTATTTAACACTGTAAACTGATTAGCTGGAGGGCCCAGAGCTGCCTGTTTCTATGGTGTCTTCTTGAACATGCATTTGCCATTCATTTTGAGGAGATTTGTTATTTTTCCTACCTACTAGACAACCTAAAATTTTTTTCTCCCCTCAAATTGTTACAGAGTTCAGGACATCCGCTACCTTAACATGGCAGAGTTGCATTTTTGAAAATGGGAACATTATAAGAACAATTTAATTTTCTGCTCATTGAGGCTTCACTTCTGTTTTCTCCATAAGGTATTATAGAAAGGATTTCTTGCTTTATTAATTTTCTCCTGCAGGCATTCTACCAAGGCCAAATCACAGAATATTCAGGGTAGAAGGGTTTTAGAAGTCAAGAGTTGGGACCTTCATTGTTACGGAAAAGAAATGAAGCTGCAAACAGACCGAGATTTCCTCAAGGCCAGCCAGCTGCTTACTGATGGAGCTCTGTGGGACCCTAGAGCAGTCACCAGACTTCCAACCCACAGTTCTGTCTGTCAGACATGCTGTGTCATTATAGTTCTACCTATGCAACAATTCCTTTTCCCTTTCCAGCGGCCTATCAGTTCATGGTGTGTGTGTGTGTGTGTGTGTGTGTGTGTGTTTGCACACATGATATATATTTATATTTATGTGAGTACACACATACATACACATTTTCTCAGATACTTATGTTCTTATTTTGATAGCTTCCAGGAATAGATGTACCTTGACTTTGAGAAAATATTTAGTATATTTTCTAAAAAAAAAAAAAAATCACTGTTATTTTGAGATGACTTATATTTAATCTTGCCTGAAGGGCTTTAAATAAAGGGTAATGAATGACAGAGGTTCTCCAGGAGAGAATGGCCTAGTGGGACACAGGAAAGCATGGAAATAATCCCAGTTTCATTCATCATAATTATTGATGTTAATAAAATTTCCAGGTGATAATAAATTAAGAAGCAAACACACACAAAGCCACTGATATGAAACCCTAACATTTGATTAGGTATTATATTATAATTTAGTACAGAAAAATTCTACAATAAGAAAACAAATGTTTTACTAACTAGGATACATGAATATCTCCTTTTCTCCATGCCGAGTATCGACTGAGTTTTCAATAATGAACTGTAACAATATAGATATGATGATGGTTCTATAATAGTAGGCACAAAAATAATTTTTAAGAAGGCTTAAATCAGAAATTTAAGTGTCTGATTCTCAAATAAGGGAACAATGAATTATAGAGTTCACATAATCATTATTCTGGCCTGGAGAATTCCATGGACTGTATAGTCCATGGGGTCGCCAAGAGTTGGACATGACTGAGCAAATTTCACTTCACAATCATTGTAATACCCCTTACCCACATCCACATGCACAATATACACTCATACATGTTTTCTTTTTAATCTGAAAAGTAACCAAATTACATACAGAGAGTATGGAAGATAGCAAATAAGTACTTAATATGCCCTTTCACAGAAAGTTATGAAGAATATTAAATAATATTACCATTGGCATAAACTCCTGCCTTTTATTAATTATAGGCATTGTGTTTTTATAACTTTACATTTTTGTTAATTTTTATCAATAATACATTGTTTGATCATTCTAACAGAACTGTAAGATTGTTTGAGCATAAAGGATGCTGAAAGTCACTGGAGTTAAGGGATTAGATAGCTGGAAAGTGGCAAATACATGAACCCAGGTTTTTTTTTCATGTTTTTCCCACCATATTGAGGGTTCTTAAGGTCTGGTTTTAGACCAGCAGAATCAATATCCTCAAAAACCATTAAGATGCAAATTCTTAGACTCTCACCACAAACTCTGAGGTTGGGATCCAACCATCTGTGTCTTAGCAAGCTCTCCAGTTGAGCCTGGCAAACTCAAGTCTGAAAACTGCTGTCTCATCAAATAATTAACCCTGGATCCAAATTCAGCCTATTCCCTTGAAGAAGCAGGTGTGATTCTGGGCATGAAATCCAACCTAGTATAAGATGTTCCAGTGTGCAATAAATTTCAGTATAGGATAATTTTTCAGAAACAGTATGACTAATTTTTCATCATTTATCTTTCATCGGTTTTCTTAAATTCATGTAAATGTCTTCTTAATACTTGAAAATACTTATCCTTTCACTGCTGTATCCATGCTTGCCAAATTAGGAATCAATTCATATAAATGTGAGATAAACCACTTCATTTGGCAGTTTCTTGAAAAGTGAGTTTATTAGTTTCCAGTTGCTACTGCAACAAATTAATACAATTTTAGTGGCTTAAACAACTCAGCGTCATTGTCTTCCCATCCTGGGAGTTCAATGTCTAAAATCAGGATGCTCCTAATACTGTATTCCTACTGGATGGATGAGGAGGGAATCCCTTTCCTTGTCTTTTTCAGCTTCTAAATGCTGTGTATGTTTCTTGGCTAGCATATATTTTTTCCCCTGTGTGTATTTCTTTCCATGAAATCACTTCAGTCACTCAGTTCTGTTTTCATATAACAGCATACATCCTACTGCTAACTGATCCCTCTGCTTCCCTTTTGAATATGAAGAGTTTTGTGATAAACCAGAATAAGCTCCCCATCTCAGGACCCCTACTTGAATCCCCTCTGCTAAGTCTGTTTACCATATAAGGTGATAAATTCGTAGATTTGAGGGACTGGGATATGGACATCTTTGGGAAGAAGGGGCATTATTCAATCTGACTTACCCAGGGCAGATGTAGTTGCTATTAGTTATTTGACAAAGATCATTCAGTACTTATCTGAAGGCACTATCCCAGAGGCAACAGAAACAAACAAGCAAAAAAAAAAAAAAAAAAAAAATGCAGTGAATTTGCACAGTATAGAATTCATGCTTGAGTTAAACACATTATTGGAATGCCTAATGATAAACAGTTTTGTATCACTGGGCAAGGGAGTCCAGAATGACACTTACTACACTATACTGTCATTACTTTTCTACTGGACTATCTGTCTTGCTAAACTTGAAGCACGTTTAAGAGAAAACTCCATTTCCCAAGGAGATCAGTCCTGGGTGTTCGTTGGAAGGACTGATGTTGAAGCTGAAACTCCAATACTTTTGGCCACCTGATGAGAAGAGCTGACTCATTTGAAAAGATCCTGATGCTGGGAAAGATTGAGGGCAGGAGGACAAGGGGACAATGGAGGATGAGATGGTTGGATGGCTTCACCGACTCGATGGACATGAGTTTGGGTGGACTCCGGGGGTTGGTGATGGACAGGGATGCCTGGCACGCTGCAGTTCATGGGGTCACAGAGTCAGACACGACTGAGCAACTGAACTGAACTGAACTGAGCCCATGTCAGTGCCTGTCATATAGTAAGCACCCAGTAAAATTTAGTTGAATACCATCATAACATAAAATAAAAATTTTCCAGTAAATAGTCTTGAAATTTTGGGGTAAGAGAAATTTTATAACTATTAATCTTTGTTTGAAAGCAATATTTATTTTATTAAACTTTGTTGCTTTTAGAATAAGTAAACTAGTGATATATTCCAGGTTTTCAAGACTTGATAAGATGCATGAATAAGTTCCCTGTTGGCTCAAACAGTAAAACATCCACCTGCAATGCAGCAGACCTGAGTTTGATCCTTAGTTCGGGAAGATCCCCTGGAGAAGGAAATGGCAACTCACTCCAGTACTCTTTCCTGGAGAATCCCATGGACAGAGGAGCCTAGCAGGCTACAGTCCATGGGGTCACAAAGAGTCAAACACAGCTGAGCAACTGTCACACACAATGTGCATATGACATATGTTGCACCAAGGCAGACAGCAGAAAATAGAGCATAAAACTCAGAAGAGATAGACCTTGTATAATTAAGAAAGGCATCAATTAGTATGCCACTTAGAAGCAGAATTCTGAATATGAATCCTAACGTATACAGTTTAAAGCTATGGTGGTAACAAAGAATACTGGACTGTATCAGGATAAGATGTAAACTTCAGTTATGAAATTGGTATTGTTATGAGCAAATAGCAGTCTAATGCAAAAGAATATTTCATTACTCTTTATTTTTACACATTTTCCTGAAGGCATTTCAGACATCCATAAACCTCAGATTTCACACTTGGAATCCAAGGCCTTGGAGATAATATGCAATCTGAATTATGTCTAAGTGAATAAATGAGAAACAACTGATTTATAGTAACCTTCACAAATCGACTAATGGTAAAAGCAAAATTTCTGTCGTGTTAACATTTTTAAGCTCGGTGATCTTTTGTCAGATGATATAATGACATAACAATATTTAAGACAGCAGCTTTTATGGTCCCTTTGCAGACCATTGCTCCAGTAACTGTTTAGTAGTGCCGGTATCATAGGAAGAAAATTGTATACCTCAGCTGCTGTCCTCCCTGTGGCTGTAATGAAGTCCCTGTAGTAATCTAATTGTATCGACTTAGCAGGAAAGTGGAATTATAATTGACAATATAAAGCCAGGCAAATTGCACTATCAGAACAGACATGCTGACTTAAGCCCCACTGACATGAATGTCAAAAGTACTTTTTTTAATGGCTAAATTTTCCTTTTTCTAAATTATTCAGCTTTCAAACATTAAAATTATGCTGGAAACTTAATGTTTTGAGTTAAAACTTTGAATTTTATTCCTCACTGCTGTACTCCCAGAGTGAAATGATTTAGAAACAATGTTGATGGATGTTATCAACATTCATTTATGCTAACATCTTATAACATGAATTGCAAGATATGAATTCAAGGATAAATAATAATTATTGAAATACTTACATTGCAGATTCTGATCCGTTTTGTGTATCATTTATCTTTGAAGGATAACAAATTTTTCTATACTCTATATCATCAATATATTTTCCATATATTTGTATTCATTGCATTTTTGAGTTTATGCTTCTGTGTGCCGTCACTTTGGACATGCTGACTCTTTGTGAGCCCATGGACTGTGGCCCACCGGGGTCCTCTGTCCATGGGATTCTCCAGGCAAGAATACTGGGGTGGATTGTCATGGCTTCATGCAGGGGATCATCCCAATCCAGGGATCAAACCTGCGTCTCCTGCACTGCAGGTGAATTCTTTATGGCTGAGACACTGTGGAAGCCCTTTTAAGATTATATGCCTCAATTAATAGCTAGGCTGGAATACCAAAAGCATTGTGAATCAGCATTATGATATTAAACATAAGAATGGTATGCTTAGAGGGGACCTGGATTACTAAATTGAGGAATCTCAATAAGGTTTAGTTTGTAAAGAGACTTGGTATGCTGGATTAGAGAAACAGTTGTGCTCTTTAAAAAAAAAAATAGCATAGAGCTCCAATTTGGTTGGGAATTTACTTTATATTACTAAAATAATTGTACTATTTTGAATTATTTGGCCATTATTTATGATGGGAGATATTCTAATGCATTGAATACTGCATGAGATTTATCAGGTGATTGTAGCCTGTGGTTTCTTTCCCACATATATTATAGCACAAATTTGAACAAATCTCCTGGAATTTCACTTGGCTCAGAAATAATGATATCAAAATATTTGTGTAAAGTAATGTTAAATAAAGCACTCTGTGTATGTGTACTTATCTATCCAGACAAAGAACAGACAACTCAGTAGGAGGGGTCGGTAGTTTTGCCACGTGTTCCATTTTTATAAAATAAGCTTTAAACCAAAATCTGAGCCACTAATTAAATTATGAAAATAATATAAAATAAAGAGTAAAATAATAAATAATTAGGATCTAGTATTAACATGATGTGTCTGATTGAAATAATTTCTTGTTATTAATCATTCTTCATAATGTACAGTACAGTGTTGTTCATATAATGGGACACAGAAAACAAAATTTTTGACCAATTAAAATTTATTCTCTACATCTTTTAGGAAACACTTGCTGATTTTCCAAAATAGTAATGACTTCTCCCTCTCTTTAACTCCTTTATCATTTTTTTAAATCGCCTATTTATATTTTAAGTGAAGTAAAAGTCCCTAGTTTGTGTCTAACTCTTTACAACTCCCTGGACTATAGCCTAACAGGCTCCTCTGTCCATTGGGATTTTCCAGGCAAGAATACTGGAGTGGGTTGCCATGCCCTCCTCCAGGGCACCTTCCCAATCCAGGAATCGAATGGGGGTCTCCTGCTTTGGAGGCAGATTCTTTACCATCTGAACCACCAGGGAAGCCAAAGAATACTGGTGTGGGTAGCCTATCCCTTCTCCAGGGGATCTTCCCAGCCCAGGAATCAAGCGGAGTCTCCTGCGTTGCCCATTGATTCTTTACTGGTTGAGATACCAGGGAAGCCCCTTATATTTTAAGGACATTATTAATCCCCACTCTTTATTATTCTTGTTTACTTATTCATCTTCTTGGTCCTACTAGATAGTAATTTAATACTAGTTCTTGTATTCAAGGTATGATAAGATTCATATTGAATAAAATAAAAACACACAACTCCTCAATTTTTGTTGAGTGGCAGTGCATTTTTACCAAAGTACGTCCTTCATATACTTGGGAAGATGGTTCTTCCTACATTACACACAAGATTTAGTGAGGCAAGAATGAATCAGTTGAATAACTTCGGTGATGAATGCTCACAACTGTACCCACCAGACTGCTCTTACATATGGGTGAAAGCAATTCTATGCTTCAGGAAAGAATATCAGAGCAGAACATTGGTGTCAAATTCTAACAGGACCAAATCCAACTGGGCAAACTATGGAAGATTTCTTCTTGGCCTCAGTTTCCATATATGTAAAAAGAAAAAAAATTGGATAATTTAGTTTAAAATTTTATCCACACATATTTCCAGTTGAATGGACTGTACTGCAAAGTTTGTCTTTCCCTCTAATCTTATGAATATTTAGTTATATAGTATTGCTGCTACTGCTGCTGCTGCTGCTAAGTCGCTTCTGTCGTGTCTGACTCTGTGTGACCCCATAGATGGCAGCCCACCAGGCTCCCCCATCCCTGGGATTCTCCAGGCAAGAACACTGGAGTGGGCTGCCATTTCCATCTCCAATGCATGAAAGTGAAAAGTGAAAGTGAAGTCGCTCGGTCGTGTCCAACTCCTAGCGACCCCGTGGACTGCAGCCCACCAGGCCCCTCCGTCCATGGGATTTTCCAGGCAAGAGTACTGGGGTGAGTATATTTTATTGACTTTTCTTGTGGCTCAGACAGTAAAGAATCTGTCCATAATGTAGGAGATCCAGGTTCGATCCCTGGGTCAGGAAATCCCCTGGAGAAGGGAATGGCATTCCACTCCAGCATTCTTGCCTGGAGAATCCCATGGACAGAGGAGTCTAGCAGGCTACAGTTCATAGGGACACAGAGTCAGACACGCCGGAAGCCACTGAGCACACACGCATATAGGTAACCTAAATCCTATATATAAATATACAGTATTATCACCCACTTTTCTAAAAATCTCTGTTTAAAATCAGAAGCCACTAAGAAAGATGTGATCCATGAACTAGTCTACAAAATTGACAAGGGAACAGTGGATACCATTTTGAGTCTCTTACAAACTTAGTCAATAGATCTATTTATAAGAGAGCAAATCTACTCACTGGATTATTTTTAATATTTGTTATTTGGGGCAGGTAAAAAAATAATTTTTTTCTTGATTCAATTTTTTTAAATTTATGTACTACATTTATAATTCAGCAGCATTTAAACATCAGTGACATAAGACACTACCAAATTGATAAACAGAAATGAAGTATAAGAACTGCTTTCCACTGGATTGGGTGCATCTATTATACTGATGTCTGCAAAATCTAAGATACACTGTTATAAGATTTTCACTCTGTTAAAAATTTAATGGAAATTTTTGAACACACTGCAGGCTTATCTTAAGATGGAGTTGTCACAATGCCAAGTAACTAATAGACCTTCTCTTATGGTGATTGTCAAAGTGTAACTGATGGATTGCCTGTTTGATGGTTTGAAGGCTTTACCTTGAAGGATTTATAAACAGAACATGGATCACTTTGGCTCCCTCCTTACTGTTTGCTTTTGCTTTTTTAACTCCAATGCAAGTATGTGAAAGTCACTCAGTGGTGTCAGAATCTGTGACCCCATGGACTGTTCTCCAAGCAAGGTTACTGGAGTGGGTAACCGTTCCCTTCTCCAGGGGATCTTCCCAAACCAGGGGTCGAACCCAGGTCTCCCACATTGCAGGTGGATTCTTTACCATCTGAGCCACTAGGGAAGCAAGTATAGGTATTTTATCATATCCAAACATGTATTTTTTAATGTTTTCTGTTGGTTTTCTTATGGTGAAGTTTTACTTTTTAAAGGCCATGAGATTTCAAAGGAAATCTTGCTATACTCTGCCAAAATTTTTTGTGAACTCAATTATCATTTAGAAATTTTGTGAATCTCATTATGAAATGAGAAAGTTTTAAATGACACAAAATGAAATGTTTATTACAGATTGTATATATTGTCTTTAATGCTTATGCCTAACTTTAAAAATTNCAGTACTTTAAGCAGGTGATTACCATCCTCAAACAACATTTTTCTGTCTCATCTAAATTTTGCCTTTTCTGTTAGCTTCTACCTTGATAGCATTTGAAGGAATTAGATTTCCAAGGAAATCTGAAAATAAATCATTTAGAAGTAATATTATATACAATATTTAAAATATATATATTCAAAAAGAGCTTTCAATGATAAACTGTTTTTCTAATACAACTGTAGTCATCCCTGGATATGCTTTATTGATCAGAATAATTAGACTTTCTGAGATATTTCACTGAGTCACTTTGGTTTGCTTAATGACATCTTACTTTGCATTTATGCGGACTTATTTGGATTTTGTTCTTTGTCTAAGCAATTTGAAATAAAAGCAATCATGTGGTTAGTTTCACTATTGCATGGTTAGCCAAGGATAATTCTTATGATACTCATGGTTTGCCAGTATACAGAATTGACAATCACATGAAACCCTTGCTTTATTTTTAATAAATCCTCTTATCCATTTCTGACAGTAAGCATTTAATTAATCTTTGTGTATCAAATATATCAAGGATGCATAATCATTTCTTTGTTAAGTATTGAACTAGTCTTGTATCACTAATTTCAATGGTAATTATATTTTCAAGGAATGTACTGTATATATTTTTTATAAATGAATGATCTTTGTAGGGTGAGAGTAAAATTTACAGGTTACTAAGAAACTCTGAAAGGTTTCTTTTTGTCCTGGATCCATGTCATCTGTCTTAACAATTACAGATATTAAAACCTTTGGGAGAATACAGTCTGCATAATATGAAAGTCATAATTATTAGAATAGTTGTGTCAGTTCAGTCAGAGTCATGTTGGACTCTTTGTGACCCCATGGACTGCAGCACACCAGGCTTCTCTGTCCATCACCAACTCCTGGAGCTTACTTAAACTCATGACCATAGCGCTGGTGAATCTGGCATATTGAATGCAGCATTTGCACAGCATCATCTTTTAGGATTTGAAACAGCTCAACTGGAATTCTATGGCCTCCACTAGTTTTGTTCGTAGTGATGCTTCCTAAGGCTCACTTGACTTTGCATTCCAAGATGTCTGGCTCTAGGTGAGTGATCACACCACCATGGTTATCTAGGTCATGAAAATCTTTTTTGTATAGTTCTGTGGATTCTTGCCACCTCTTCTTAATATCTTCTGCTTCTGTTAGGTCCGTACCATTTCTGTCTTTATTGAGCCCATCTTTGCCTGACATGTTCCCTTGTTATCTCTAATTTTCTTGAAGAAATCTCTAGTCTTTCCCATTCTATTGTTTTCCTCTATTTTTTTGCATTGATCACTGAGGAAGGCTTTTTTATCTCTCCTTGCTGTTCTTTGGAACTCTACACTCAAATGGATAAATCTTTCCTCTTCTCCTTTGCCTTTTGCTTCTCTTCCTTTCTCAGCTATTTGTAAGGCCTCCTCAGAAAACCATTTTGCCTTTTTGCATTTCTTTTTCTTGGGGATGGTCTTGATCACTGCCTTCTGTACAATGTCACGAATCTCTGTCCACAGTTCTTCAGGCAACCTGTCTATTAGATCTAATCCCTTAAATCTGTTTGTCACTTAAACTGTATAATCATAAGGGATATTTGATTTAGGTCATACCTGAATGGTCTAGTGGTTTTCCCTACTTTCTTCAATTTAAGTCTGAATTTTGCAGTAAGGAATTCATGATCTGAGCCACAGTCAGCTCCCAGTCTTGTTTTTGCTGACTGTAAATAGCTTCTCCATCTTTGGCTGCAAAGAATATAATCAATCTGAATTCTGAATTGACCATCTGGTGATGTTCATGTGTAGTCTTCTCTTGTGTTGTTGGAAGAGGGTATTTGCTATGACCAGTGCATTCTCTTGGCAAAACTCTATTAGCCTTTGCCTGCTTCATTCTGTACTTCAAGGCCAAATTTGCTTGTTCTCCAGGTATCTCTTGACTTCCTACTTTTGCATCAGAGTCCCTGATGATGAAAAGGACATCTTATTTTGGCGTTAGTTCCAGAAGATCTTATAGGTATTCATAGAACTGTTCAACTTCAGCTTCTTCAGCATTACTGGTTGGGGCATAGACTTGGATTACTGTGATACTGAATGGTTTGCCTTGGAAACTAACAGAGATCATTCTGAGATTGCATCCAAGTACTGCATTTTGGACTGTTTTGTTGACTATGATGACTACACCATTTCTTCTAAAGGATTCTTGTCCATAGTAATAGATATAATGGTCATCTGAGTTAAATTCACCCATTTCAGTCCATTTTAGTTCACTGATTCCTAAAATGTCAAAATTCACACTTGCCATTTCCCATTTGACCAATTCTAATTTACCTTGATTCATGGATCTAACATTCCAGGTTCCTATGCAATATTTTTCTTTACAGCATTGGACTTTACTTCCATCACCAGTCACATTCACAACTGGGTGCTGTTTTTGCTTTGGCTCTATCCCTTCATTCTTTCTAGAGTTATCTCTCCACTGTTCTCCAGGAGCATATTGGGCACCTACCACCCTGGGGAGTTCATCTTTCAGTGTCCTGTCATTTTACCTTTTCATACTGTTCATGGGGTTCTCAAGGGAAGAATACTGAAGTGGCTTGCCATTCCCTTCTCCAGCGGACCATGGTTTGTCAGAACTCTTCACCATAACCCGTCTGTCTTCGGTGGCCCTACACTGCATGGCTCATAGTTTCATTGAGTTAGACAAGGCTGTGGTCCATGTCTTCAGTTTGATTAGTTTTCTGTGATTGTGGTTTTCATTCTGTCTACCCTCTGAGGGATAAGGAGAAGAAGCTTATGGAAGCTTCCTGATGGGAGAGACTGACTGAAGGGGAAATTGGGTCTTGTTCTGATGGGTGGGGCCATGCTTAGTAAAGCTTTTATCCAGTTTTCTGTGGATGGGTGGGGCTGTGTTCCCTCTCTGTTGTTTGACCTGAGGCCAAACTGTGGTGGAGGTCATGAAGATGATGGGACCTGCTTCAAAAGGTCCAGTGCAAGCACGGCTGCACTCAGTGCCCCAGACCCTGTAGCAGGCCACTGCTGACCCACGCCTCTGCCAGAGACTTCTGGACACCCATGGACAAGTCTGGGTCAGTCTCTTGTGGAGTCACTGCTCCCTTCTCCTGCATCCGTGTGTACACAAGGTTTTGTTTGTACCCTCCAAGAGTCTATTTCTCCAGTCCTGTGTAAGTTCTGGTGGCTCTGTGGTGGGATTAATAGTGACCTCCAAGAAGGCTATGCCATACCCAGGTCTACCGCATCCAGAGTCCATACCCCTGCAGCAGGCCATGGCTGACCCATACCTCTGCAAGAGACACGCAGACACTCAACAGCAGGTCTGGCTCAGTCTCTGTGTGTTACCCTGGTGCACACAGGGTTTCGTTTGAGCATCTCTGGCCAGTATGGAGTTTAATTGTAAATGCAGTTTTGCCCCTTCTTCCATCTTGGTGGGACTTCTCCTTTATCCTTGGACATCGGATATCTTTTTGTGTGTTGATGGTTGTTCAGCAGGAAGTTATAATTTTGGAGCTCTTGCAGGAGAAGATGAGCACAGGTCCTACGACTCTGCCATCATGACCTCATCATAAACTCAAATAGTTGAGTAGCTCTAACAATAACATGAAAACATACCAAAGAGTCTAGGAATATTAACTCATCATTTTCAGGACTAAAAAGATAGAAAAACGGATATTATAAAATGTCATTCATTCAAACTTTTTGTTAAATATTTGTGTAGCTACAGTTGAAGCTTCAAGATAAATAACACAAACATGCAAACACTCNATGCAAACACTCCTTGAGATTTTTGTATTTCAGTGGGGAAACTAAAAAACTAATGCTTATTTAGCAGAGATTATTAAAATTCAAGGGGATGCTTAAATATTGACCTTTTCAGGACACTTTCATACTTATTTCATGATCTTTAAGCATCCTTACCTTATAACTCAAGTAATTTAGAATTTTTCTTAGTTTCCTGTAGCTCAATGAAGAGTATCTGGGCTCCAGATTTATGCAACCTTTTCAGTTATTAATTTAAGACATAATTTATCTGTTAAGTGATTCTGAATATGCTTTCTAATAACCTCATTTAGTCTGTCCTTTTAAGTGAAAATGGGCATCATAGAAATGATCTGCTGCTGCTGTCGCTAAGTCACTTCAGTCGTGTCCAACTCTGTGCGACCCCAGAGACAGCAGCCCACCAGGCTCCCCCGTCCCTGGGATTCTCCAGGCGAGAACACTGGAGTGGGTTGCCATTTTCTTCTCCAATGCATGAAAGTGAAAAGTGAAAGTGAAGTCACTCAGTTGTGTCCGACTCCCAGCGACCCCATGGACTGCAGCCCACCAGGCTCCTCCATCCATGGGATTTTCCAGGCAAGAGTTCTGGAGTGGGGTGGTTATTATAACCATATAGTGAATATTGAATGTGAAATTGCCTAGCCCAGTGGTTACCCAGAACATGTATTTAATAACTGTTTTTCTATCTGCCATTTTCATTTTCCTGTCCTTTTTTATATATTATGGAATTCTGCTACATTCTAGACATTGTTCTCAGTATTATGAATAAAATTGAATTCAGCCTGTCTTTGGCCCTAAACAACCCATAACTCTTCTGATTTCACTTTTAATCTCTGCTTGAAATCAGTGTAGAAAATAACCTGATATTTTATAATAATCTTGTTTTCATATATGGCCATTTCTCACCAGTCTTCATTTC
>SJYQ01003040.1:134727-172020 GCA_006410935.1 Redunca redunca | reverse complement strand
CTTTGGAACTCTGCATTCAGATGCTTATATCTTTCCTTTTCTCCTTTGCTTTTCGCCTCTCTTCTTTTCACAGCTATTTGCAAGGCCTCCCCAGACAGCCATTTTGCTTTTTTGCATTTCTTTTTCATGGGGATGGCCTTGATCCCTGTCTCCTGTACAATGTCACGAACCTCATTCCATAGTTCATCAGGCACTCTATCTATCAGATCTAGACCCTTAAATCTATTTCTTACTTCCACTGTATAATCATAAGGGATTTGATTTAGGTCATACCTGAATGGTCTAGCGGTTTTCCCTACTTTCTTCAATTTAAGTCTGAATTTGGCAATAAGGAGTTCATGATCTGAGCCACAGTCAGCTCCCAGTCTTGTTTTTGCTGACTGTATAGAGCTTCTCCATCTTTGGCTGCAAAGAATATAATCAATCTGATTTTGGTGTTGACCATCTGGTGATGCCCATGTGTAGAGTCTTCTCTTGTGTTGTTGGAAGAGGGTGTTTGCTATGACCAAAGCATTTTATGTATATATATATATATAGTCATTCAGTTGTGTCCGACTCTGTGACCACATGAACAGTAGCCCACCAGGCCTCCTCTGTCCCTGGGATTCTCCAGGTGAGCATACTGGAGTGGGTTGCCATTTCTTTCTCCAGGAATATATATGTGTGTGTACACACACACGTATATTAATGGACATTTATATGATTTTTTCCTAATATTCCAGCATTGCAAAACATCTTTTGCACATGCTTTAAAAGTTTGGGACTTTCTATTGTATATATAAGGAAATTCTGGTGTATAGGGCATGCACAATTGCAACTTAATGGTTCAGTTCAGTTCAGTTCAGTCACTCAATCATCTCCGACTCTTTGCAACCCCATGGACTGCAGCATGCCAGGCCTCCTTGTCCATTGCCAACTTCTGGAGTTTACTCAAACTCATGCCCATTGAGTTGGTGATGCCATCCAGCCATCTTATCCTTTGTCATCCCCTTCTCCACCTGCCTTCAATCTTAGCTTAACAGGTATTTTCTTAATCTCTTTCCAAAGTAAATTTTCAGGGCATTTTCCCACAAGCAGTTTTTAAGAATTCCTGTTTCTTCATATTTTTCCAACATTTGGTATTCCCCAAAACTTCCAATTAACCATTTATGTATGTCTATTTCTGAAACTTCTGTTATTTTCCAGCAATCTGCTTTTCCACCCTTGAATCAGCACCACCTGGTTGAATATAGCTTTATAATAATTCTTTTGATATCTGGTAAGGTAAACATTGTGCTTACTCTTCCAAAATTGTATTCTTTACCCTTCACTCATTAATATTAATTCATTTCCATTTAGATGCAGAAATGGTTTATCATAATTCAAAATTTTAGGTTACAATAATATTCTGATGAAACAAAATTAATTTCTATAAATATGACTACAAACCATTCTCTTGTTTTTAAATAATCATATCTATTTCCATTTCTTTTCATGTTTTTGATAGGTTGATTCTCAAGAAGTTACTTTTATATTTTCTACACAGTCTGAGTTTCTTCAAATATAATTTACCAGTGTTGCATCCCTATTCTCTTGCTTTTTCTTTGCCCAAAATGCCACCACTCTGGCTTATTCTTAATTTATTTAAATCTTTAAAAGTAAAATGGGGCTTCCTTGGTAGCTCAGATGTTCAGGAATCTGCCTGCAATGTGGGAGACTGGGTTCGATCCCTGGGTTGGGAAGATCCCCTGGAGAAGGGAATGGCTACCCCTCCAGTATTCTTGTCTGGAGAATTACATGGACAGAGGGGCCTGGCAGGTTACAATCCATGGGGCCTCAGAGTCAGACATTACAGAGCAACTAGCATTCCAGTACTCTTGCCTAGAAAATCCCAAGGACAGAGGAGCCTGGTGGGCTGCAGTCCATGGGGTCTCAAGGAGTCTGACGCGACTGAGCGACTTCACTTTCAATTTTCACTTTCATGCACTGGAGAAGGAAATGGCAACCCACTGCAGTGTTCTTGCCTGGAGAATCCCAGGGACGGGGGAGCCTGGTGGGCTGCCGTCTATGGGGTCGCACAGAGTCGGACACGACTGAAGCGACTTAGCAGCAGCAGCACTTTCACTTTACTTTCTAAAAGTTATATGCAACCTACTTCTCCAAAGCCACCTTGTATCCTATCCAGAGAGTGATTCTTCCACCCATCAAATTCCTAGGTACTTACTACTCTCATGGAGCTTATCAGAAGTGCTTGGACTGCTGCTGTAGGAACCATAGCTCCCTGGAGCTTCAAGACCAAAGCACCTTTCTAATCCTCCCATGATGTACCCTGGGGAGCACTGTGTAAATTTCCTTACAGGCATCCAGTGTCTACCCAATTCCTGCATTTCTGGGGCGCCACCTTCCCACAGTTAGTCCATTCAATTTTTAGCCTAGTGAGAAAACCTTTCCTTATTTCTGATGTTTTCCAAACATTAGTCACTTTCTACAAACATCATGGCTTTCTACATATTTATATAACGCATATACTTACTTCTATGTAAATAAAGCTATTTTAAAGGAAATTTCAGACCAGTATAGTAAACTGGAAACCCACTGCATCTGCCAAAAGACAGTATATTAAAAGATAAATACAACAAAAACAAAACAAGGTTATTATATCTTACCTACAGACATATTGTTTGACTGAAAACTCCTCTAACAGCTCTTTCTCTGAGGGGAAAGGCTAGAAATTAGTTAATGTGTTTACTAGCATAAGAAGGACTTTCCACGTGATGTGTTGAGAAAGCTTGGAAGCAAAGGTAAAAGAGGATAGATTTCTCTTTATGTGAATCAAAGATGTTTAATGTTGTTCTTATAAAAAAGGTGACATAACAGCTTCTCGTTCTGAGTGGTGGTAAGAATTAAATGAGTAACACTTGGACGTTAGTGTCTAGTGCATGACAATCTCCATGAGATCATTTACTATTATTTTTGTTAGTTCCCTTTCTTTCCCTTGAATGAAGAATCAATAGTGTTAAACTGTGCAGTTATTTTTTCACTGAAAAGGATTGTTTTTCATTTTTAATAGAAAATAATTTGGGCAAGTACTAGGAAAATAAGCTAATTCATTTAGCTTTATTTTCAGATTAAATAGAAACAGTTAGCTTTCTAGTTTAGAAATGCGACCAAACACAAGCTGGGCATAAATACATCTAATAGGGAGCACTGAAGTACTGTTAAAATGCAAATTCTGCAGATGGCCCTGGACCACGCATTAATGTAATTTCACCTTAATACTGTTGTTGTTGTTCAGTCACCAAGTCAGTCATGTCTGACTCTTTGTGACCCATGGACTGCAGCAAGCCAGGTCTCCCTATCACTCAACGTCTCCTGGAGTTTGTCCAGCATGTCCATTGAAATGGTGATGCCTTCCAACCATCTCATCGTCTGTTGCCCTCTTCTCTTTCCACCTCAATCTTTCCCAGCATCAAGGTCTTTTCCAATGAGTCAACTCTTCACATCAGGTGGCCAAAGTATTGGAGCTTCAGCTTCAGCATCAGTCCTTCCAATGAGTTTTCAGGGTCAGTTTCCTTAAGGATTGATTTGTTTGATCTTCTTGCTGTCCACTTAATACCATATCATGGAAATAATGTGGTGAATGAGTAGTTTGTAATTCATCGTTAAACTCATATAATGATTCAAATGAATTAAAATATGTGAATTTTTGATCTTTTAAATTAGATTTTTGAGTATTTTAAACAGGTGACTTTATTATTGTTTCTTTTCCTATTCATTCCAACCTACCTTTTCCAAATTACTATGTGCAATAAATAAATAATACAAATGTATTATAAATATAAGTGTATTTATATATAAATGTAAATTATATATGCATGGACATAAGTGTATATTTATATGTATCAGTGTTCACCCTGGATACTGATATTTTCAGTCATTCCTAGAACCAGCAGTTGACATACTTCTAAACATTTCTTTTTTATTCTCCTAGTCAAACTTTCAATCTGTGGAGTTTCCTGATGGTAAGATGGGTGCTTTTAAACTAATTAAATGCAATTTACAAAGGTCACCAATTTATAATATGGCCATGGCCTTTTCAGATCATCAGGTTAGAAGCCTAAATTAAGTATTGTGGCCTAAAATACAGCTCTCCAGATCTCTGGAGAAAATACAATTCTAAAATTTGAAAAAATAACATATAAAATGCAATCAGAAAACAAGTGGGAGAGTATGGAGGTCCGTCTCTATGCAAGCTTTGGGGAAAGCACTTTGGTCACCACACAGGGGAAGCACAGAGGAGGTCAGGTGGGAACACAACCACCGCCGTGTGCAGCCAGCTGGTGCCCTGTCCTGTGGCCAAGTTTTCATAATGTAAGGGAGTAAAAATAGTTTCTGTCTACACTTCTGAGTTCTTGGCTGGGACCCTAGTAATGAAGGACAGATTAGCAAGAGAAAACCAAGCAGATTATTAACATGTATCCCTCATGCATGGGACTTCCCTGGTGACTTAGTGATAAAGAATCCACCAGGCAAGCAGGATTGATCCCTGGGTTGCAAAGATCGCCCGGAGAAGGAAATGGCAACTCACTCCAGTACCCTTGCCTGGAGAATCCCATGGACAGAGAAGCCTGGTGGGCTACCATGTGGTAACAAAGAGTCGGATATGACTTAGCAACTAAACAACAACATCCCCCATGCATAGCTGGGAGATATCAGAGAAAAACAAATAACCCAAAGAAGTGGCTTAGAATTTAGGCTTAAATACCATCTTAATAGGGAAAGGGCAGGGGGTTGTAGACCTTTAGGGGCGAGTAAAGGTTTTAGGGAAGATGAATGAGCCCTTAGAAGAATAAATGGAAGGTGTGATAGTTTTGACAGTGGGTCTCAGTGTAGTGTTTACTTCTAGTCCCCTCTCTAGTGACAAGAATCAGTCTTCCCAGGATGATGAAATTCCTGGGCAGGGGATATGTGACAACAGAGTTGTTGCTTGTCCTCTTCATTGCTGCATCTCTAGCCTTCCTGAAAGATGTCTTGTGAGTAGAATGTGCTAAACTGACTTTTATTTAACATATGAATAAACATGATGACATTTATGCTCTGGGAATACATCTTGAGACTGAGCAATAGGGGCAAGAAATAAGTCAGAAGTTGGAAACCTTTAACATAATCTTGCTATGATAAATCCTAAAATAGAATGCTGACAATATGGAATGATACAGATATATGTGGAAAATATGAAAAATAAAGAGACATAGACCTACATGCTCCCCATTCCAAAACAGAAATATAAAATCTAAGCATCAATAAAACTCTTCATTTTTTAAGTACAGTGACTTGAAATATTGTATTATCAATAGAATCAGCTGAATAAATAACTCAAGTTTTATCTAATATATTAATTCAATTCAGAAGATTCCAAATTTAGAGTGCTATAGATTCAGAACCGGTGCTTACATTTGAAGTTCAAATTTGAGATGCATTTTTTAGGATCATTGTCACAAGAAGCCCCCACTACCATCCCTGACATATCATCTGACCCATTAAAGACATGAAAAAGCTGCATACAGCTTTTCCAGTTTACGAATGGAAAAATATGTCCATAATTGTATTATTTTGAATCACATACATTCCATTCACTCTCACCATGCTCCCTAATATGTTTTCAATTGCATGAATTACATGCTTTCTAAATATATTTATCTATCCATAGAGTCAACAAATATTTATTGAGTTATTTAATGATGCCTGTGGATGTAACAGTAATATACTAAATGGCACTATTATGATTTCTAAAGTGCCCCTTTTCTGAGTTAATATAAAAATCAATTCAATTTCAGCTGAATCAACAATAAAGCTACCAGCAGAATGCCTAGCATGGAGCAGGTATTGAATAAAAGTGGGTATTAATCTCAATTTATCATTTATAGCATATCTGACTCTGGTGCTTGGATGACTATAAAAGAATTCTAAGCTGAGGGATTTATAATCTTATTGTGAGTGTAAAGGAGGAAAAATAATTTCTCCTCTACCCTTATGCATTCTTGGCTGAGAATCTTATCATAAAAAAACAGATTAACAAGAGAAAAAAACAAACAGAATTTTATTAAGATGTATCCCTCATGTACCTAAGAAATGCCTAGGGAAAAGTGAGTAATTCAAAGAGGTGGCTTAGAATTCAAGTTTAAACATCATCTTAATAGAGAAAGAGGAGAGGAATGTAGCTTTCTTAGAGGAGAGTAAATGACATGTAGGAAAGACAAATGGGTCCTTAGAAGAATAGATGGGAGGTGTGAATAGTTTGTGACAAAGTGGGTCTGGGTGTAATGTCATTTCTAGTCTCCTCTCCTGTGACATGAGTCAATTTTCCCTGGTTGATGCAACTCCTGGGGAGGGAATTTATGACAACTGAGTTCCTTTTGCTAAATCCATCTGTAGGCAGAGACTGGGAGTTCAGAGAAATTATCTCCCTGTATTTGCTGTTTTTCAAGTGCCAACAGCTAAAAATAATCAATGTGCCAAAGTGGCATGTTTCGTTGTGGCGTATTCTGCTACTCTTCATCAGCTAAGACAAGAAACAACCATAAATCAAACTCAATAGCAAAAGACTACAGCACATACACCTTCACCTAAGCTTCTCAGCTGAGAAGAATAACCAGTTAATCTTATTTAAATTTCGAATACCAACACCGAAAAGGCCTGATTTCTGGTATAAAAACCAAAATTAAAGTGTCACCAGTCCTTTTATCTTCCCATTTTTCACCTCTGGGGGAAAGACGGGTTATACTCATGATCTAGGTATGCCTGGCCAAGGTTAGTATGACTAATGAGGGATGAAGTATTTGCGTCTTCTCCTGGTCCATGTTCTCCTGTGTGGCCCCTGCTGAGACGAAACAGAGACAGCCAGAGGATCAGGTCCAGGCCTCCAGGGGCATCTCTCAAGCAGTGATGGAGAGAGCTGTCCACACTGGCCTCGCTTCATGACAGCTAATCAGGCTTCTCTCTGTACCTTCCTTCAAGTGCTGAACTGGCATGCATTTCCTCTCTGCCACTAACTTGTTACATGAAAAGTGGACCTTACCTTTTCCCCCACTTATAACAAACTGAGAGATCTGAAATCTAATTATTGGCCCAGTGGCTTAATCTTCATCCAAATTGTTGTTCAGTTGCTCAGTCATGCCCACCTCTTTGAAACCCTATGGACAGGAGCATGCCAGGCTTCCTTGTCCTTCACCATCTCCCAGAGTTTGCTCAAACTCATGTTCTTTGAGTAGGTGATGCCCTCCAACCATCTCATCTTCTGTCAACCCTTTCTCCTCCTGCCCTCAGTCTTTCACATCAGGGTCTTTTTCAAGGAGTCACCTCTTTGCATCAGGTGAACAAGATTTTGGAGTTTCAGCTTCAGCACCAGTCCTTCCAATGAATATCCAGGGTTGATTTCCTTTAGGATTGACAGATGTGATCTCCTTGCTGTCCAAGGGACTCTCAAGAGTCTTCTCCAGCAGCTTGAAATGTGTTTGCAAGGTTTTTCATAAACAGTGGTGCTTTCCAATTAATCACCAGGGCTATGGAAGCCATGTTCTATCTTCCTTGTTCTTGGGAAGTTTTTCTGCTTGCTATTAGAACAGAAGCCCATAAGACTTACTTTTCCCCTTATTTTTTTTCTTACATGGTTTCCTGTTGATTCTTATTGCTTTAAATAGTATGGGCTTTCCACTTTCCCAGTTAAGCTCTCCAGCTGTGTTTCTAGCAAATTTGTTTTTCCTTAAAGATTTTTTCCCTTTTCTCCTGCTGTGCATGTGTAACAGTGCTTGCCAACCAGCTTCTCGTGCTTGCGATCTTAGTGTAAATGCTGCTCACAGCCACCCATGTTGTTTTATCTCTCAATGATGACACAAGTATGAGTAGGCAAAAGACTTCCCAGCTCCTTCAAAATCGCTTTAATGGCTAAGTTTTTCTGTTAATAGCACATGAGGGGGTCTGAGAATTGAGTGACTTCAATATTAGAAGCCTAAATCCACATCTGTGACTAAATAAATGCCAAAAACTGTGATGGGGAGTTTTCATCCAATTAACTACTGAAAAAGTATTTTCTATATAAAAGTGCTTCCTTTTATTTTTTAGAGTGCATGAAGTATGTAAAATAAGCTCAGAACAACGACTGGGTCATTCTCTGTGAATGTCCACATTTTTCTAAAACTTCTATCCATCTGAGAATGTGTTGCCCTTTTAATGTCTATTTGGGTTTCTTTTTTACTGTCAGCCTTGGCTAGAGTCCTCTTCTATTTCCTATCTCAAGAGGCAGCACCATTTGACTGAGATATCTTTCACCATTCTTGAAATTCAGTTGCTAGGCTGCTTCTTTTCCAGGCTGTAAAACCTGACTACAGCATTTTCCATAAACCAACTGGAAAAAAAGAACATTTTCTTAAATAGCAAATCTTGACTGTCATTGTGTTGAAATGTGCCTTTGAGAATTAAGTATCACAGATAGGGAGAATTTCCGATTGCCATGGTGAGTGGACTTTACGGTACTGTTTTCACTCTCTCTCAACATTAGTAGCTGTTTAGAGACTCATTTTCTGGGAACAGAATACAGAATGCCTTTTTACTGTGTAAAGTTTACACCATACAATTTGGACACTTCAAGCATTCTTGTTTTTTTAATGATATTTCCAGCATGTCTTTTAAAATGAATTCCAATATAAATACTTAATACAGCACTGAAGGAGGGGACCGTTAGCTATGAGGTGGAAGATCAGTTTTTGTTTGTTTTTTTTTTAATGAGTCTTTTTACCATTTAAAAGGAAAGGAGAACTTTAGCATCCTACTTTTCTACTCCCACATTGTTCTTATGTAAGTCAATGTAATATTCATTTGAGAGCTGAGGAAACTGGGGCAGGGGAAGGCTGAGTGACTTGCCCTAGGATGCACAGAATAGAATGGCCAGACTGGGATTACAACCTGGCACAAAACATCTGAGACTGCACTTTACTTTACTGTGCCCATTCCTCATCTGAACAAATAACAGACAATTGTGGTGTTAAATCTAACATGATGACGCATCAACATGATTTACCATTTCTCCTGAAATCTAAGCTACTCCCAATGAGGAAGTTAAGGGGTTTGGAACTGAGATTCAATTTTTATGGTCACAAAGATGTTGCATATTGCTTCGTGAATGTGCCAAGTGCTAGCTCTGTAATCAGAAATTAAAAGCAATTTCCCAAATTATCTAGCTTATTTTCTGGAGGACACATGCTTCTCTTTTATATTCATATTTCCCATAACAGAAACACAGGGAGCAAGTCTGAGCAGAAAAGAGATTCTTAATTTATATTTTAATTTTAAAGAATGAAATAGTGAGTTGAAAAAATAATTTGCTCTTTCTTTCCAGTCTTTGTGCTTTTTCTTTCCAGATGTGCTATATACATCTCTGTGTTATATCCTGTACTGATGTGTGTAGTATTATAAAAGTGTTTTGTTAATAATATTATAAAGCATTGTATTAGTAGTATATAAAATGTGGTATTTTAAAAACAATTAAATCAATTATATGACTTGAAATATAAAATTAGGTTCTCTTTACAACTTTATCATCCGATTGACAATTTAGTGATATTACCTAGACTGAAGAAATAGGTTCTCAATACTTGGCAGAGAAGGCAATGGTACCCCACTCCAGTACTCTTGCCTGGAGAATCCCAGGGACGGGGGAGCCTGATGGGCTGCCGTCTATGGGGTTGCACAGAGTCGGACACGACTGAAGCGACTTAGCAGTAGTGGCAATACTTGGACTTGAACTAACTTTCTACTCTCCTCAAGCTTTGGGTAAAGTCTTAGAGTGCCTTTTCTCTTCCTGATAAAACTCAAATTTTGAAAAGTAATGATGTACAATCCACTTTCATACTTCTCAGTTCTCAATGCCACTTTCAAGTTGTTTAAACCCTCTCGATATTAGGGTCATGAGGATACAAACATATGACAGGGTCACTCGGTCATCCTTTCAGACAATATTTCTTCCATAAAACAGAGCATTTCATTATAGCTTTTATTTTTACCCGTAATTTAGTCAATCGAAATTTCAAACATTTATCTCAGGCATTGTAATCTCCCTTAGTCTCTTCTCTTCTTTCTCTCTTCTCACAAATATTAAAACATGTCAAATAATTTGTAGCTTTTCCTGTATATTCAGAGAGATGCCATATCTAATTTTATTCAAAAATGCCCTCATTTCTCCAATCCCAATTTTAGAAAGTAAATAATAAAACCTTACTGAAAGTGAGGAAAGACTATGCAGTTGGAAAGGAGAAATGGAACTTATACCTATATGCCAAAATTCAAGTAAAGCAAGTTTGTGGTGACAGAGCCTTAGATTAAGTAGGCTGTGGAAGAGGGAATCTCAGAGCAAACTTTAACCACAGCACAGATAATTTCAGATTTCTGTACGCCGATGTGAGTCAGGATATGAGTACATAACTAAGATGAATTATTCTTGTTGAATTATGATCATTATAACCTGTCTATGTTTCCCCCACACACACAACCTTTATGGATCACAGTCTTGTCTTATTGTGAAAGTTGTTTGCCTTACTCAATCAATCTGTGAGCCATGCCACGCAGGGCCACCCAAAACAGACAGACCATAGTGATATTTCCAACAGAACACGGTCTACTGGAGAAGAGAATGGCAACCTGCTAGGTATTCTTGCATAGAGAACCCCATGGACATTCTGAAAAAGATATGACATGGGAATATGAGCCCCCCTGGTCAGAAGCTGTCCAGTGTTTACTGGGCAAGAGTGAAGGGCAATTACTAATAGCTTGAGAAAGAATGATGTGACTGGGTCAAAGCAGAGACAGTGCTCAGTTGTGGATGTGTCTGGTGGTAAAAGTAAAGTTTGATGCTGGAAAGATTCATGTCAGTGTATGGCAAAACCAATACAATATTGTAAAGTAATTAGCCTCAAATTAAATAAATTTATATTAAAAAATATTGCATAGGAACCTGGAATATTAGGTCCATGAATCAAGGTAAATTGGACATGGTCAAGCAGGAGATGGCAAGATTGAACATAGATATCTTAGGAATAAGTGAACTAAAATGGATGGGAATGGGCAAACTTAATTCAGATAACTATCATATCTAGTACTGTGGGCAAGAATCCCTTAGAAGAAATGGAGTTGCCCCCATAGTCAACAAAAGAGTCTGAAATAGAATGCCTGGGTATAATCTCAAAACTGAGATGCCTTGGTTCCTTTCCAAGGCAAACCGTTCAACATCACAGTAATCCAAGTCTAGGCACCATTCACTGATGCTAAAGAAGCTGACAAGTTTTATGAAGACCTACGATACCATCTAGAACTATCACCAAAAAAGATACCCTTTTCATCATAAGGGATTGGAATGCAAAAGTAGAAGTCAAGGGATATCTGGAGTAATAGGAAGGTTTGGCCTTGGAGTACAGAATGAAACAGGGCAAAGGCCAACAGAGTTTTGTCTAGAAAACACACCGGTCTTAGAAAACACCTTCTTCCAACAACACAAGAGATGACTCTACACATGGACATCACCAAGTGGTTAATACGGAAATCAGATTGACTCTGTTCTTAGCAGCCAAAGATGGAGAAGCCCTATACAATCAGCAGAAAAAGACCTGGAGCTGACCGTGGTTTCAGTCATGAGCTCCTTCTGCAAAATTCAGGCTTAAATTGAAGAAAGTAGGGAAAAGCACTAGGCCATTCAGGTATGCCCTAAATCAAAGCCCTTATGGATATACACTGGAGGTGATGAATAAATTCAAGGGATTACATCTGGTGGACAGAGTGCCTGAAGAACTAAGGACAGAAATTGGTAACACTGTACAGAAGGCAGTGACCAAAACCATCCCAAAGGAAAAGAAATGCAAGAAAGCAAAGTGGTTATCTGAGGAGGCTTTACAAATAGCTGAGGAAAGAAGAAAAGTGAAAGGCAAGAGAGAAAGGGAAATATATACCCAACTGAATGCAGAGTTCCAGGGAATAGCAGAGATAAAGACTTCCTTAAATGAACAATACAAAGACAGAGGATAACAACACAATGGAAAGAGTGGAGATCTCATCAAGAAAACTGGAGATCTCAAGGGAATATTTCATGCGAGGATGGGCACAGTAAAGGACAGCTTTAAATGGGCAACTGTAAGGATCTAACAGAAGCAGAAGAGATTAAGAAGAGGTGGCAAGAGTATACAAAAGAGCTATACAAAAAAGGTCTAATGACTCAGAAAACCAAGATGGTGTGCTCGCTCACCAAGAGCCAGACATCCTGGAGTGTAAAGTCAAGTAGACTTTAGGAAGCATTACTACAAATAAAGCTAGTGGGTGTGGTGGAATTCTAACTGAGCTATTTAAGATCCTTAAAGATGATGTTGTTAAAGTGCTGCACTTAATACGTCAGCAAATTTGGAAAACTCAGCAGTGGCCACAGAACTGGAAAATGTTAGTTTTCATTGCAATCTCAAAGAAGGACAATGCCAAAAAGAATGTTCAAACTACCTTATAGTTATACTCATTTCACATGATAGTAAGGTTTTGTGCTAAAACCTTCAAGCTAGGCTTCAGAAGTATGTGAAAACGAAGAACTTCCTGATGTACAAGCTTGGTTTCAAAGAGGCAGAGGAACCAGAGATCAAATTGCCAACTTTCACTGGATCATGGAGAAAGCAAGAGAGTTCCAGAAAAACATCTCTTTCTACTTCACTGACTGTGCTTAAGTCCTTGACTATGTGGATCACAGCAAACTGTGGGAAATTCTATAAGAAATGGGAGTCCCAGACCACCTTATCTGTTTCCTTAGAAACCTATATGCGGATCAAGAAGCAACATTTAGAAATGAACATGGAAAACGTGACTGCTTCAAAATTGGGAAAAGAGTGTGACAAGGTTGTATATTGTCACTCTGCTTATTTAATTATATGCAGAGTACATCTCTGCATAGAAATGCTGGGCTGGAATCAAAATTGCTGGAAGAAATATCACAACCTCAGATATGCAGATGATACCATTCTAAATGGCAAAAAGTAAAGACGAACTAAACAGCCTCTTGATGAGGGTGAAAAAGGAGAGTGAAAAAGTTGGCTTGAAACCCAGCATAAAAGAACTAAGATCATGGTATCCAGTCCCATCACTTCATGGCACATAGAAGGGGAGAAAGTGGAAGCAGTGACAGTTTTTCTCTTCTTGGGCTCCAAAATCACTAAGGACAGTGACTAAAGCCAAGAAATTAAAAGAGACTTTCAAAGCAGTCATGTACAGATGTGAGAGTTGGGCCATAGAGAAAGCTGAGCACCAAAGAATTGAAGCTTTCAAACTGTGGTAATGGAGAAAACTCTTGAGAGTCCCTTGGACAGCAAGAGTATCAAACCAGTCAGTCTTAAAGGAAATCAACCCTGAATATTCATTGGAAGGACTGATGTTGAAGCTGAAGTTCCAGTACTTTGGCCATCTGATGTGAGGAGCTGACTCATTGGAAAAGACCCTGATGCTGGGAAAGATTGAGGGCAAGAAGAGAAGGGACGGACAGAGGATGAGATGTTTGGATGGTATCATCAACTCGATAGACATGAGTTTGAGCAAACTCCTAGAGATGGTGAAGGACAGGAAAGCCTGGCATGCTTCTGTGAGTGGGGTCACAGAGTCAGACATGACTTAGCAACTAAACAACAACAAATATATTCCCACCTTGTTGCCCCCAGTTGCCTGAAAGGGAAAATGAAAGTTGATCAGTCGTGTCCAACTATTTTCGACCCCATGGACTATATGGTCCATGGAATTTTCCAGGCCAGAATACTGGAGTGGGTAGCCTTTCCTTTCTCCAGGGGATCTTCCCAACCCAAGGATCAAAGCCAGGTCTCTCACATTGCAGGTAGATTCTTTACCAGCTGAGCCACAAGGGAAACCCAAGAATACTGGATTGGGTAACCTATTCTTCTCCAGTGGATGTTCCCGACCCAGGAATTGAACCTGGGTCTCCTGCCTTGCAGGCAGATTCTTTACCATCTGGGCTATCAGGGAAGCCTTTTGCCTGGCTGATCTTTGTCACTGACACTAGTTCCTTGTCCACCACATCTCTGAGAATGCACAACTCAGCTAGTGTTCCAGGTTTGTCACCTTGATTATCAGCCCCAATTTAAGTACCCTCACTGCTTTTCCATTTTCTCTCTCATATCCTTCAGATGCTTCCCTGGTGGCTTAGATGGTAAAGCATCTGCCTGCAGTGTGGGAGACATGGGTTCGATCCCTGGGTTGGGAAGATTCCCTGGAGAAGGCAATGGCACCCACTCCAGTACTCTTGCCTGGAAAATCCCATGGATGGAGGAGCCTGGTGGGCTATAGTCCATGGGATCGCAAAGAGTCGGACATGACTGAGCAACTTCACATCCTTCAGATAAACTCTTTCTGGTCCCTGATTTAGTCTCTGACAACAGACTTCATATTCTCATCTGAAATCCCATTCTTTTGTTCTTCTCTACTCCTCAAAAAATGTCCATACTCTCCACTTCTTCAATTTTTTTTTTTCTAATTAGCCCATTCTAGTTAGGGCTTCAAATAGATCATCAACAATCTTTTGAAATTTTCTTCATAGAAGCTATCCATCGTTTTCATTTCATCTTATCTGTTACATCCTTTGTGAGGCATTCTCCTTCTACTACTTTTAAAGTAGTTCCTCTCCTGTCCATTATAACACCATGCATATTATCTTCATAGCATCTATCACTACCTAATATGTCATTACTTGTATAGTGAATCCATTATACTATTGTATTTTTCATCTTCAGAGAACATTACTATTTGATGTGCTATTTATGTATTTCTATGTTATTTGTTTATTGTATTTTCCCCTAACTATCTGAAATTCATGAGTGCTGCAAACTTGAACTCTACCTGCACATATTTGTCACTAAAAAAATATTTTATCAAATAAAGGCCTACTTCTGCCTGGAGTCTCAAATTCTGTGCCTTGGTCTGAGTATATACAAAACAACTAAATAATGAGTCATGTAGATTAGAATATTTATAACATTTTCTTGGACTTAATGTTTTGGACTGTTGTCCCCTTCTATGAGGCAGGGGAATAATAGCCAATGGACTCTGATACTCTAATTTCTCTCCCATTCCATCCAGCTTAAGTAGATTTTACCAGAATTCCCCAGAGGTAAGTTATTAGTGATGAACTATGTTTAAGTCATTAGTAATTAATGATTAATTCATTCTCTTCAAGTCTTTATACATTGTTATTAAAAATACTAAACAAAATAACACTTTCTGAAAACCGTATTTTCCATGCCTTTGGAGAAAAAGCATGGAATTGAAAAATTCAAAAGGCCTAGTTCTATTATGGAGAAGGCAGTGGCACCCCACTCCAGTACTCTTGCCTGGAAAATCCCATGGATGGAGGAGCCTGGTGGGCTGCAGTCCATGGGGTCGCTAGAAGTTGGACACGACCAAGCGACTTCACTTTCACTTTCATGCGTTGGAGAAGGAAATGGCAACCCACTCCAGTGTTCTTGCCTGGAGAATCCCAGGGGTGGGGGAGCCCGGCGGGCTGCCATCTATGGAGTCACACAGAGTTGGACACGGGTGAAGCGCCTTAGCAGCAACAGCATCTGCTTCTATTGACCCATGCGTCTTTCATCTAACCTCATAACATCTTGCTGGAAATTGTATTCACGTTTTGAAAACATATTTCTTTGTAAAAGAAAGTGCAAAGTCCAGATTTAAATCATCTCTTCCCTGACCTGAGCTTTCCTGGTGGTTCAGATGGTAGAGAATCTGCCTGCAATGCAGGAGACCCAGGTTCGATCCCTGGGTTGGGAAGATTCCCTGGAGAAGGGCATGGCAACCGACTCCAGTATTCTTACCTGGAGAATCCCTGTGGACAGAGGAGCCTGGCGGGCTACAGTCCATGGGGTCAAAAGAGTCAGACACAACTGAGCAACTAACACTTTCACTTCCTTTCCCCGGAATTAAAGGAAAGTGAAAGTCGCTCAGTCAAGTTGGACTCTTTGCAACTCCATGGCCTATACAGTTCATGGAATTCACCAGGCCAGAATACTGGAGTGGTTAACCTTGCCCTTCTCCAGATCTTCCCAACCCAGGGATTGAACCCAGGTTTCCTGCATTGCAGGAGGATTCTTTACCATCTGAGCCACAAGGGAAGCCCTGAATTAAAGGAGACAGAAGTAAATGCATTTATCTTAATGTGATCACTGATAAACATTGGAATCCAAGAAGGCTGAAGACTTCTTTGACATTAACTCAGACTTGGTTATTTGATTCTAATGAATGCTGCTGCTGCTGCTGCCAAGTCACTTCAGTCGTGTCCGACTCTGTGTGACCCATAGACGGCAGCCCACCAGGCTACTCCATCCATGGGATTTTCCAGGCAAGAGTACTGGAGTGGGTTGCCATTGCCTTCTCCGCTAATGAATGCTATTAGACATAAAATCTGGTATGAAATAAATTGCAAAACTGTGATACTTTCTTAAGTAAAGTTAGAATTTCTTGAATTGATAAAAGTTTTAATTAACACATTTTTCATTTTCTTGACAACCTTTACTCTTGGCCTTTTGTATGCTATTTGCTTTTTCAAATTGTTAGAGACTTTTGATATGTATATATACTGAATTTCTGTTGTTTTCCAAAAAAATCAATTTTGTTACTGAAGGACTGTTTTCTTTGTAATGTGTATTTTTGTTATTTCAGAGACTTATTAAGTTCTCATTTTTTTATAAGGAATGGTATTCTCACCTTCATGTCTAAATGAAATTTGTAGGAATAGAATATTCTAAAAAGGCAGTCTGCTGCATTGTGAGATTAAAGGCAATGGCTGGTCTGAATAGTCATATTGTTTTACTGTGACTTCAGAGACCAGCTTCATGGGGGATGGTCTCTTCCTTGTCAGCTGGACACGATCAGGCTTCTGGACTCTTCTGCTCCCCTGTCATGTCCGTGCTCCCTCTTTTCAAGAACAAGGCTCTTCCCTGTTCTTCCCTTTCCCCGTGGCAGTCCCTAGTGTTCTCTTTATCATCTTCCTATTGATAAGTTTTCTACTTTGTAATCATAACCATTATCAGAACTATAGAAGCTCCACCAAAATCTTTAGGCAAAGTGAATTCCTGTGGTATGCTGTCACCTGTTATGTAGCTTTACATTTCACAGCATTTTGTAAGTTAGACATCACCCCTCTAACTGGAATTAGGAACTAAAGCTTTTTGGTACTTTCAAGGAAACGTTAAAGATTAACTCAAATAATAATAATGACAATAAAAAAGGTAATTTTTTATAGTATGAAAGAGTTCGTTCTTAATCATTTAGTCGTATTAGTTCTTCTAATACATTTAAAATTGTAATTTACCATAAGAAGCCATTTTTATTATATTACTTAGAAGTGGAACAGTGGTAAACAATCAGCCTGCAGTGCAGGAGACCTGGGTTTGATCCCTGGGTTGGGAAAATCCCCTGGAGGAGGAAATGGCAACCCACTCCAGTATTCTTGCCTGAAGAATCCCATGGATGGAGGAGCCTGGCGGGCTACAGTCCATGGGGTCACAAAGAGTCAGACATGACTGAAGTGATTTATCAGCAGCAGCCAAATATATATCACTCATAAAAAATTGGAAAGATAATACTTAACAGTGCATTAATGCAATTTGAAATTATAGCTCTAAAATACAAAGAAAATGGGAAAAAGCCATATAACTTGGGGTTTCTGCATTTCTCAATATACAGTTCAACATTTTATTTAGTATAGGATTGGTTCAATAAATATCATAAATTAATAATTTCACATTATATATTGGGACTAAACCAATAATTTTGATTCTTTATTAATGTGGGTTTTAATTGTTGTATGCTTTATTCAGTAGTATTTCTGTTGATGAAGTCATTATTTATTGCATGCACAAGAAATCTGAGAAAAACCTGAAGTGAAAAAAAAAGCTGAGCAACTATTTTCCTATAGGAAATCATATTTTATAAAAAATAAAGTTTCCATCCTCCAGGTGATGAATACATTACTATGAAAATTGTACACCCATTACATATGCATTAACATTTCTTATCCATTTCTTTAGGTTGTATCAGACAGTAAATAATGTATTTGCTCTTTGAAAAAATTCATTTAACCCTAAATTTGTATACCACCAAAGAATATCATATCCCGTTTTCCAAAACTGACTTTTCCTAATATCAACATATTATGTTACAGGATAGTGAATATGCAGTTTGTTCTTTCAGAGGTCAATTTTATACTGATAACTCATCAAAATGCAACCAAAATAAATAATCAACAAAGTTCTAAAAATATGTTTTAATTACATAGTTGCTTTCCAAGTGGCATTATTGGTAAAGAATCTGCCTGCCAATGCAGGAGACATAAGAGAGGTGGGTTTGATCCTCCCTGGGAAGATCTCCTGGAGGAGGAGTTGGCATCCCACTCCAATATTCTTGCCTGGAGAATCCCATGGACAGAGGAGCCTGGTGGGCTACAGGCCATAGGTTAACAGAGTCAGACACAACTGAGCATCTGAGCACTGAGCACATCTATATAATTCCAAATAAAAGTGATTTTCTCTCCATAGGTTTTTCCAAACACACTGACTTTTTATTAAAGCACATACACTGAGCTAATTATATCCTGCGTTTTTAGATAAAGTCCCCAAAAATGCATTATGATACAGTTGGCCTCTGTCTACTCCAAAAATGGTGAAACTTATTCCAAGAGTAGCACAGCTGATAATAAAGTTGCTGGGTTTTAGGCAAATGGAAGTAGAGCTAAGAATCTTCACAGACTCCTGAGAGAAAAGCTAGTGTTAAGATTGGGCAAACCCCACTGGAAATACTGTATCTTAGAGATACAGTATCTAAGAATGTTAAAAATCTTAGAATGTTGTATTTTAGAGATATAACAGGTAGTTATATAGTAGTTATATAACTTAACAGGTAGTTAAATAACTCCAAAAATCAAAACTGATGATAAGAATTTGANGTAGTTATATAACTTAACAGGTAGTTAAATAACTCCAAAAATCAAAACTGATGATAAGAATTTGAAGGGTTTGCAACCTTGTAATGTTAATTAAACAAATTAATTAATTTTCATTACTCATCTTAATGAGGACCCACTGCCCATTATTCTTAGATATCTTGTGCCTTTTGATTTAACAAGTCATTGACTTTATCTTTGAATGCTTCTTTTCTTTTTTCTCAGATGACACGAGAACAATACATACTAGCAACACAACAGAATAACCTGCCAAAGGCTGAGAATGCGCAGCTTTACCCAGTGGGAATTTATGGATGGCGAAAGAGGTGCTTATACTTCTTTGTCCTTCTGCTGTTGGTTACCATGATAGTTAACTTAGCCATGACAATTTGGATTTTGAAAGTGATGAACTTCACTGTGGTAAGTACCACCATGATTTAATAACTATTGCTTTGGTTCAAGGAAGATATAGCTTTATTAGTTTTTAATTGAAAGTTATTCATCTTAATCTTTACAAGTTTGTCTTAGAATTTTGAAGACTGTCATATGATATTTTATGACTGCATTCAAGGTAATTATAATACACATATATTACTCCCTGCCATTTGAGTGTGGAGGGTGTGGAGCAGGAGACAGCATAGTATATTGATTTATCAGGACATTAGAAAACTTTTAATTGATCAGCATGAATTGCTTGCTAAACCTGGGAGTCTAAGAAATGAGTCTGCTTTTAGAAACAATATTTCACATTAAAACTAATATTGTAAATCATAAGTTCCTTGGAAATACTTTATATACCACTCTATATTTGCTTTTTAGATAATATACTGCATGGTCAGATCTAAACCTTGGAATTTTCCTGGGCTGCATGGAACAATGTCTATAATTATCATCAGATGGGAATCTTACCTTATCAGAGAGCACGGTTTCTTATTTTATCAGATACCATCTTTTGTGGTAAATAAAAGATAAACTAGGAATTAAATTGCTATCTTATGAAAATTAATAATTAGCCAAACCATTGTATAATCCATAGATTAATTTTGCCTGAGTCTTGACTGTGAACAGTAAACCCCTGAGGATGTCCTATCCATTCTGCAGATAAGACAAAATTAGCTGTTTCCACAAAGTCTAGTTTAGCCCATTTCATGTTTACTGGCTAAATTCTTAAATTTCTCTACTCTGCCTTTAAACCATTCTGCCTTTGCTTAGAGACTTCATATATCTTCACATCCAAGCAGGTATCTTTCTTTGCTGACCAAATTGCTATTATTCTTTAGAACTCTGCATCCTCAGGGGTGCAGGTAAAGCTGGCTATTTAACTTCACTGATCTTCCTATGTGGGGCTGCCTTTAAAAAAAAAAAACAAAACCTCTGCTGTGTATCGATTTAGCAAGAGTAGGGCAGTGCAGTTGTGTGCAGTAGGAGCCTGGGGGGGCAGGTGGCCTAAGCTTCCAAAGAGGAAACAGTAAAACTCTGCAAATCATAATAAAACAGCATACGTTCACGAAGAAAAAAGAGCTGAGCGAAGGTTTCCATTTTTTTCCGATATAGTGCACTTTTTGAAACGTGCACCTCCAAGAAAAGAAATGAAAGACAGAGATGGGCAGGATTCAATGTGTTTTAGGATTGGAGAAAATAACTGCTTCCTAGACATGGATACAAGTTCAGTGTTGCTGATCAAGGCCTGTGAGCCTGTGGATGGCTAGAAGTGGAGTTGGAGGCTGCTAGCAGAATGACAGCTTTATGAGGCTCTGGTAACACATTTGAACCATTATGGAGCTGTCTCAGGAGCTGGCTCATCCCCTACCCATCCGCCTCCTCGGGGGTGCGGTGGGGTGGGTTGGGTTGGGGGGGCGGGGGACAAAACCTTGTGAGTATTTGACACTCACTAGCTCTACCTGTAGAGCTCTACCTGCCGGAGAAGGCAATGGCACCCCACTCCAGTACTCTTGCCTGGAAAATCCCGTGGACGGAGGAGCCTGGGAGGCTGCAGTCCATGGGGTCGCTAAGAGTCAGACACAACTGAACGACTTCACTTTCACTTTTCACTTTCATGCACTGGAGAAGGAAATGGCAACCCACTCCAATGTTCTTGCCTGGAGAATCCCAGGGATGGGGGAGCCTGGTGGGCTGTCTATGGAGTCGCACAGAGTCGGACACGACTGAAAGCGACTTAGCAGCAGCAGCAGCAGCAAGCTCTACCTGTAGTCTTTTTGTTCTTCTGAGCTCTTCTATGTTTAGTTAATCATTATCTGGGCTTCATTTACAATTCATATATCACTCAGTATGGACAATGTATACACCCCTGCAGATTTTTTTATGCTCTCCTTTTTTTAGTTTATTTTTTTATTGAAGGATGATTGCTTTACAGAATTTTGTCGTTTTCTGTCAAACCTCAACATGAATCAGCCATAGGTATACATATATCTCCTCCCTTTTGAAACTCCCTCCCATCTCCCGCCCCATCCCACCCCTCTGGATTGACACAGAGCCCTTGTTTGAGTTTCCCTGGCCATACAGCAAATTCCCCATTGGCTACCTATTTTACATATGGTAATATAAGTTTCCATGTTACACTTTCCATACATCTCATCCTCTCCTCCCAGTTGCTGATGGCAACTTCTTCAACATCATTTTTCTTAAAAAACTGTTTTTTTTTCTTAAAGAGAGGAAGAGTAGAATTTTCTCCAAGTCTTACAGTTTTAACCATTATTTTTCTCCATTAAAAGATCTTTTAAAAGTTCATGAAAAATAGGATCAACTTTCTCACCTTAGGGAGTCTTGATTCTATGCAGTGACCAGGGTACAGGAATTTTGAGATGTATATTTCTGAAGCATGTTTAAATTAATTAAGGAAATAAACTTAAATGAGTAATTACATGGCTTCATGCATCAGCCTCCCAATACCTTGCCGCATGCTGAGGCCAAGGCTGGTAAGCCAATCAAGGAAAATAATTGAAACAGTCATCTCTGTCATCAGGATCCACACAGGCTGTCTTTGTTACCTATGGAGCTATTTAATTTGAACCCCAGCTGGCCAAAATGTAAATGTCAACATACTCCTTGGGATAATGAAAAGGAGTTTATTTCTGTAGGAGTCTTGGCTTTTATTTTAGACGTATCTTTCTCTTCTTATTTCTTAAACCACATTTTATTTTTTATAATCAAAACAGAAGGCTATCCTTTCTTTAGCTATGTAAGCTATTTATGTATATCTGAAACAAATGGAAATATAAGGTTGTAATTATTGTTTCAAGATAATTTTTTAAAGTAACATACTCTATCCATGCAGTGACTCATAATGGTTTAGAAAAAATCCAAATTACTAAAGTAATTGCAGATTTTAGCAGTCCTGAATACTATACATTAGATTAAGTTATATGTAGTTGAAAAGTGAAATAATTTGTAATAATCTTACATTAGATCAGTAAAAAAGAAAATCAATTTAATGTTTTCACTAGTACATTAGGACTATATCTTTTTCTAGCATGAATACCGAAAACCACTTGCCTTATTATAGTAAGAAATAGTAAGTGGTGTGTAAATTGTTTGGGGAGTGTTATTGATCTGCACAAAATGTATTTCACTTTCATTATAACTGTTGCCATCCAATACATGAAAATATGTGGCTGTTAACATCTTTTATTTGAGCAAACTGGGCATGCTATTGCTATCAAAATATTGTGTTTTCAGCACAGCAAGTGTAGCTGCCAACCTGTTTTATGAGGCATCTTGGAGTCCATCATTATGGCCAGTATTACACATGATCTCTATGGTTGATACAACCTTATTCTGTTTTTCATTTGTGGAAAATAATATCACTTTGCTATTGAGATACCCAGCTGCAGAAAATCAAGACAAAGGAAATGACTTTATACTACAGGGTGAAAAACTGAGGAGAGATATAAACAATAATTTCCTGGCTATGAGAGTTGATAAGTGTAGGCATGAGTTGAAGGGAGAGATTTTGAAACATCATTCTCTCAAGATCAGTATAACCCAATTATATGCTTTTGTTGTTGCTGTTTGGTTGTTTATTATCTTTGTGATTCAATATAATGGACTAATCCAGCAGACCTATCAAACCAGGCATTCTGCCCAGGCAATAGTCTTTTCTTGGTTCAAGTGTTCACAGTAAGTCAATTAGCGCTATATTTGAAAATTGAAAATGAATATAATAATGAAGTATCCTTTTTAGTTCCGAGAGTACTGAGTAAAAGTTGGTGGCATCCAACTGCAACTTAATTTGATTAGACACATTAACTAGCCAGCAAAAGGAAGCATGGGCACGTTAAGTGCCATTTACAGAGTGAAGATGAAGAGGAAAGTCATGAATGCTGTGACTGAAGTCAAGAGTACCCAGATGTGGAGAATAATTGAAACAATCAGTTAATTGAGTAAATTAGAAAAAAAATTCTTAGGGACTTGTATGATGAGTGGGATGAATGTTGGATGAAAGAAAATCCCAGAAAAGAACCTGGGACATTTTTAGTTCAACCACCCATATGTTTCTAGCATTCTCTCTACACCATTCCCTCCATTTGGTCACTCAGTATCTGCTCAAACCCTCATTTGGATGATAAACTGCTGCTGCTGCTGCTGCTAAGTCGCTTCAGTCGTGTCCGACTCTGTGCGACCCCATAGACGGCAGCCCACCAGGCTCCCCCGTCCCTGGGATTCTCCAGGCAAGAACACTGCAGTGGGTTGCCATTTCCTTCTCCAATGCATGAAAGTGAAAAGTGAAAGGGAAGTCACTCAGTCATGTCCAACTCAGTGACCCCATGGACTGCAGCCTACCAAGCTCCTCTGTCCATGGGAGTTTCCAGGATGATAAGCAAACCATCCCATTAAATGACTGGATAGTTTTGTTGTTATCTGATATCTTGATATCTTGTTGCAATCTCCCTGTCTATAACTCTAATCACAGGATCTTAATTCCTTTCTTTGGATCTGACACTAATTTATCAATTAATTTATCAAGACCACAGTATGTTATAGTACACAGACACACATAAATACACAAATAGACACACACACACTTATACACGAATACATGTATACCAACACACTTACACATATATACACTTATTTACATAGAGAGGGAAATGTCAACCCACTCCAGTATTCTTGCCTGGGAAATCCCATCCCTGATGGCTACAGTCCATGAGGTTGCAGTGAGTCAAACATGACTGAGCATGTAGTCACAGACACATATAAACATCAAGGATAGATAGATTCTGGATCATATTGTATTTTAATGTCTAAAAATGCAAATATGTGAGAGACATTCTTATGCAATCCCTNCTTTATTATCTATTTAAAAGTATATATTTAGAAGATGATCAACCTTTTTATATCTTTCTGTTTATGGCTATTGGCTGTGGCATCACTATCTTTTATCATACTTTCTTTTCTTTTAGTGTACCTTTCTATAGTTGATATTGCATACAATGCTATATTTAAATTTCCACTTACTGACTTTTTTAAAGCTAAATTTCTTTAATGTCAATTTGGGGGAAATATGAAATACTGTATTTTTTCTGAGTCTTAAATCCTGTACTCCTTTTAATACTTTAGTAAATGACACAGCACATAACCCCATCTCACCCTTGTGACTATTTTTTCATACTTTATCTTCATCATTAACTGAGTGATATTTTATCCATAGCCATTTGCAGTCTACCTGAGATGGCTAAAGTATGTTGCAACATGCTGTCATTTGTTAGTGTGTCCATCTAAAAACTTGCTACTCCCACAATTTTCTTCATTTCACTTTCTAATAAAACCATTACTTTGGAATGAACTTTTTCATCTCCGGGTATCCAGCCAGTTCTTATATTTATAAAAGTTGTGCCCTCATCCTATATGCATTTTATTTCCTGCCCAGAACCTATGGATATGGATAGACTTACATGAAGCTTGGGCTTCCCAGGTGGCACTAGTGGTAAAGAATCTACCCGCCAGTGCAGGAGACGTAAGAGACGTGGGTTCCATCCCTGGGTTGGGAAGATCCCCTGGAGGAGGGCATGGCAACCCACTCCAGTGGGTTGCTACAGTCAGTACAGTTGCAAAGAATCAGACACGACTGAAGTGACTTAGCACAAATGCACATGTGAAGCTTAAATATGAAATAGCCACATGTCATTCATTCTTAACTGCTTGTTTATCCTCACGTTAGTGTGTTTATTACAAAATGGTTTCTTTTTCTATGACTTTGTTTATTGTCTGTTACCCTCTTCACAGATGGAATGTAAGTTCCATGAGGCCTAAGATTTTGATGCTTTTTTCCACTACTGTATTCCCAAGGCAGAGGATGATGCCTTCCAGATGATTAGCCCTTCATAAGTGTTTGTGGGCAAATATCCATCTTTAATGTTACCTGCACTGAAAGGCTACTAGCTCTTCATTTCACTAAAGTTTGTGCCTTTCCATAGGCCCACCTTGACGTGGGAAAGATTGAGATAAAACCACCAATGACCCCTGTTGCTTAAGGTCTCATAAGCACAGGGAATGCTTCATAGTCTATGCAGTGGTTTTTATTTACTTCTACATTGAAAAAGCACTATTGTATTCCGAATACCAAGTTTAATGATTCCTGGTAGCACCTGCACTTAAGACCTAACATATTCCAGGAAAGCAGGCCCAAACTTGACTACCTACATCAGTAGTACAGAGAGCTGCCATTATTAACACTTTTATTTATTTAATGTAAAATACATTCCTACCCCCAAAACATATATAATATGTATTTAAGGCACAAATGGTAATATTGATAACAATGATAAATGTTGAAATGAACACCTGTGCCACATCCCTTAGTTGGAAAAATAAACTTTACCAATATCTCCTCAGTTCAGTTCAGTTCAGTCGCTCAGTCATGTCTGACTCTTTGCGACCCAGTGAATTGCAGCACGCCAGGCCTCCCTGTCCATCACCAACTCCCGGAGTTCACTCAAACTCACATCCATCGAATGAATCGGTGATGCCATCCAGCCATCTCATCCTCTGTTGTCCCCTTCTCCTCCTGCCCCCAATCCCTCCCAGCATCAGAGTCTTTTCCAATGAGTCAACTCTTCGCATGAGGTGGCCAAAGTACTGGAGTTTCAGCTTTAGCATCATCCCTTCCAAAGAAATCCCAGGGCTGATCTCCTTCAGACTCTCCTTGCAGTCCAAGGGACTCTCAAGAGTCTTCTCCAACACAACAGTTCAAAAGCATCAATTCTTCAGCGCTCAGCCTTCTTCACAGTCCAACTCTCACATCCATACATGACTACTGGAAAAACTATAGCCTTGACTAGACAGACCTTTGTTGGCAAAGTAATGTCTCTGCTTTTGAATATGTTATCTAGGTTGCTCATANNNAGTAAGCGTCTTTTAATTTCATGGCTGCAGTCACCATCTGCAGTGATTTTGGAGCCTAAAAAAATAAAGTCTGACACTGTTTCCACTGTTTCCCCATCTATTTCCCATGAAGTGATGGGACCAGATGCCATGATCTTCGTTTTCTGAATGTTGAGCTTTAAGCCAACTTTTTCACTCTCCTTTTTCCTAACTCTATCTGTATAGGACCACACTTTTATTTTTCTTTTCTTACTTTATTTAGTTCATGTGAGTGCATGTATGTGTGTAAACCTCAAACACTATATTGTTTTTAAGTCAACAATCTATTTGTGAGGTTGATTCCTATTAATTTTTATTCCTACAATTTTTTTATTTACTGCTATCAATTTCATTATTAATATAACTGACTTATTTATCAATTTTCCTTCTGAGTTGTTTCATAAGTATTTTTGTTGTTTAATTTTCTCTCACAAACAGTGATGCTAAGAACATTTTTGTATATTGGTAAGTGTGATTGCACGTGTACAAGAGTTTCTCTAGGTTCTAGAGTTTAGAGTGGATCTCTAGAAATATTGGCTTTTAATGTCAAATTTTATCCCTAAAGTGATGGGATCGGTTGATACCACTACTGGCAACCTATAAGGGTTTGTTTTGTTCTCCTTTTTTAAAATTTTTAACACCAATTTTGTATTGGGGTATAGCCTGTTAACAATGTCATGGTTCTTTTGTTCTCCTAAACAATAACAGAGAGCTGCCAGCTAAGCTAACCCACTGCCTCTTAAGCCAGAAATCTGACAGCCAGCTATCTCATGTAGATCCTGTTTAATTAGTTGGTTTGTTTACTAATTTAGGTATCCCTTTCTGGCAGATTTATCCATACATGTGTTTTTAGTCATATATCTTATCTCTGTGGTGTTGTTTTCATTATATAATTATGGTTCATCTAAATAGGTACTGTCTCCTCCACTGGCTTTCCCAAAGTCCCATAATGTGGGAATCCCTCAAGAAGCAGAATCAGGTCTTATTATCTCATTTATCCTGTTATCTTTTCCAGGCACATAGTAGGTAATACATTTTGGTTGACCATTTATAATTTTTAAAGGTCTAGATTCACTTTCAATAGAAACTGAAGTCGCTCAGTCATGTCCGACTCTGCGACCCCATAGACTGTAGCCTACCAGACTCCTCTGTCCATGAGATTTTCCAGGCAAGAGTACTGGAGTGGATTGCCATTTCCTTCTCCAGAGGATCTTCCTGACCCAGGGATCGAACCCATTGTAGGCAGACGCTTTTACCGACAGAGCCACCAGGGAACGTCTTGATTTTTCCACTAGTTCTTTCTGTAAAACTGCTTCAAATGCTGATGAGTTTCAATTTTCATGTGCAGGCTTTTTTTGGTTTTTGCTGAAATTTCACCCTCACTTAGTACCAGAATGGCATTGCTCGAGTCCTTTCACGTCATTCAGTCAAGCTGATCAGCCTCTCCTGACAAGAAGACATGCCGAGCACACTTTCTCCCAGAGTCCCAAAGCACTTAGGTAAGATAGTTTTCAGTGAAACGATAGTCCTTTGAAGTTCCAATTACTAGCTCTTACTGACTCCATCAGTAATAACTATAGTAAAATCTCAGCCTTTTTTCTTTTCATGAAGAAGGAAAAAAATAAAAGCTTGGATTTTTTTATGTAAAATGCTCACTTCTGCACTATCCTACTTCATCTTTCTTGAGGCAAGGTCTATTGGTAATTAAGGCTCGCAAGTACTTGTAATTTACCACCAAACCCCAGACCCTCTGTGCCATCACTTATTACAATCCCTCTAGAAAAAGTAATTGGAACCTCATGTGTGAGAATCAGATAACTGTGTTTCCTGACTTCCAGCCTCTGTTGGGAAGGTACCTGCTACTATGAAGCCTCAACCTGCCCACCACAATCAACACACCTTCCTTGAAAGTCTCTTCATTTCACAGTTGAAATCAAGGGCATGTGGAGATTTTTCTAGAGAAATTTGTTGACCGAATTTGGTATCATATTTAGGATATTAGTGATTTCCTGAATTTACTTTTATTTAAAAATATATATATAAGATACAACACCCAAAATAAGCCCCCAGTGATTATAAATTAGTCTCCAGTTACTGAAAAAAGATGAAAGGGATGAATAACAGGAGAAAGTAGAAAGGGGGAGGAATTTTATTCAAATGGTCCACAGGGCAAAAGCAGGGATGTGGGTTTTTATTTGCATTTCTCACAGAGTTGTTATAAAAAATAGACTCAGAATCAGACTTTGAAAACTTCTGAAGCTCATGCTCTTTATAGCCAAGCTTATTCCTTTCAAAAACCTACAGATATATCACCATCTGCTTTGTGTATGCAACAATTTAAGGACATAATATGAGTTCATTTCTATAATCACAATTATTATATAACCAGGGAAATAGCTTGAATCTCTACCACACATTGGTAAGCTATTTTCCCATAGAAAATTGGTGTCAATAGTACCTCAGGTTGCTGGTATTTCCAAAAGCACCTCTCCTCATCCATCAAGCAATGGTTAAAAGAATGAACTTGGGACCAGACCTTTGCATCCAAATCCTGATTTTGCCACTGATTAGCTATATAACAGTCAATAAATTATTTAAACTGTGGCTCAGTTTCCTACCCTGTAGAATGGGTGCAATGTTATTTTTATTAGATTGTTGTAAACATCAAAACAATGAAAATAATGGAAGTTCTTCGGAAGTGCCTGTTTTATCCTAACAGCTAAGACTTCACCATTATTATAATTATTACTCATATTTCTGCTATTCTTACTTCAGTTATCCCATACATTATCTGCGTTAATGATTCTATTAACATTGAGCATAACACAGTAGTGGAAGCATAAAAGGATCTAAAAACACAGATATTAACAAATAAATAGTGTTTATAATCTTGTTTTTACTAATGATATGCATAAAGGTTAAGAGCATGAGCTTTGAGACAGCCTGATTCCCATTCTAACTCTAGTACTACTGCTTAGAAGGATGGTCTTGTGTGACTCACTTGACTTCTCTAACTCCAGTTTCTTCATCTGCAAAATGGTCAGTTAGTGTTAACCCGCAGAGATATTAGAAGTAGTGAGTGAATGAGTACAAATGTGCTTAACATAGAGCCTCAGAGTAAGTACTCAGGGCCAGCTATGTGCAAACATTATTTCCATGCCTTATTAGTTATTCATAATGAGCTATTTTATAGTGTACATTTTATCAGAGAAATGTTTTATTTCCTTGGCATGATGGAAGGATAATAAAGACTTCTTTTGAAATTCTAACTTCATGCTGTTATATAAAAACTTTACCCAAAACTTTTAAGAGAAACAGTTCAGCTATTAAACATTATCATGATTTGGATGACACCAAGGTGTTTAGATTGAAAACTAGCATTACCTGAAAGAAACCCTATTGTCCTGTCTGAATGAAGCATTAGTCTCTCAGTCATGTCCAACCCTTTGTGACCCCATGAACTATAGCTCACCAGGCTCATCTCTCTGTGGAATTTTCAAGCCAAGAATACTGGAGTGGGTTGCCATTCCCTTCTCCAGGGGATGGATCTTCTTGACCCAGGGATAGAACCTGGGTCTCCTGCATTGCAGGCAGATTCTTTACTGTCTGAGCCACCAGGGAAGCCATGTCTGATTGAGGGAGCTCATTTTCCAGAGACAGCTAATTTCATTTTGAACCATTTTGACAATTATAACACTTAAAAACTGACTGGAAGATAGAGTGAGATTTCTGTTCTTGATCCTAAATGCTCTGAGTTTCTTTAATGTTCAGAGTTTTAAATGATTACTTGATTGATACTGCATTCTAAATTATTTTTGTAACACTCTGAATTATAACGCTTAGGCTATAATCTTTAGATCCGAGAGTGATGTTGGAGATGCCTTGCAGCCGTATTTATTTAGCATCTGATTTGTATTCAGCCAGATTATATGCTTTATAGACCAGACCTTATTGAATTTCACAACACTGCAAAGTAAATATTATATCCCCTTTGGCAGTTGAAGACCCAGAGGTAAGGGAAATTAGATAAATTTCCCAAGGTCACACTTATGAGCAAGGATAGAAGCTGGGGTTCTACAGTTTTAAAGTTCATGCTCTTTCTGTCACCATTCATTGCATTAATGTTAACAAAATTCAGTTAAAATTAAATTAATTCAAAATTCTTCATTTAATAATTTACTTTCCTGTCTACTTTAGTGCATTCACACAGTACCATTAGATGTATAGCTATGACATCATTGCTTTTTAAGTACATTTAAAATTTGTTAGACAAAAGATATTTAATCACCAGAACTTGTTTTAATTTAAGGGGGAAATGTACCTAATCTCTCATAGTCAGTAATTAGAACAGTGAAAACTCCTCTGTAAGTTCCAGACATGACTATACTTTTGAGTTTGGCAAAACAAGTGTTCGTTTTAATTTCTGGATAGAATGATGATGCTTATTAATGGCACCTTTATAAAAGGGACAATGATATTCATAAAGGTTATTTTATCCCTGTGACTCCAATCTCATCTTTGCCCTCATTAAACTGTATTTTGTTGAGGAGTAACTAATTGCTCATGATGAAAGACCATTCTGAAGGTGATTTAGGATCATAGCTTTTGTCCACTATTCTGAGCTGCCATTTCCGTTTTCCCAATTAATTCCTCAGTATGTGAATCAAGGCGCCCACTCCAAGCCAAGGTGAAGTGGGGTGCATAATTTCTGTGGCATGATGACCACTCCATGGGGGAGTGCCAGCAGTGGGAGCCCGCCAGCTGGAAAACCATCTGATCCGTTACACCCCTCAATGTGGTGTGTGTGGATTTATTACAGAATTTATGAGAGTGAATGCTACAGTTAATGTTGCAAGACTGCTTCCATTATAACCCTCTGTTTGTACCTCCTCATAATTTTCTGACAAATTGTCCCTCTCAGATGAAATCTTTCATGCTTAGTCTTATCCTAGCGGTACATTTTCTTTCCTTGCCTTTATAAGGAAAAATGTAGCCACTTTTTTGTTTAAAATCCAAGTTCAAACAAGTACCAAGCAGTCATTCCTTTTACCGAATTAAAGTACAAAAACAGACATAAGGTAAACCATGAGCTTTACATAGCATGTGCTAAATTAAATAACAGTTACATTAGAATGCCAGGTATTTTGCAGGAGAAAAGAAAGAATTGAGAAAATGAGTCATTGAATAAAAAGTTATAGAAGTACAGACTTGTTAGTTCCTATGTTTATTAGAGTGTATAATAGTATAGAAAGATGGAAAGAATTTCATTCAGTGCCTGTTCTACACTGAGAAGCTGGAAGTTCAGAAAGATAAAATCATTGCCCATGTGGGTGACTTGCAGCCAGACCCTGAAATATGTTAGACCACATTGAACTTGAGGTAGTAAGTGCAGTGTGCTTGTTTTCACAAACAGTAGCATATAGTATGACCTATGTAAGTTGACTAATTTAGTAGGAAATTCAGGGGAAAATTTAAGTTTTAAAATGAAACAGTGCTAATTATCTTAAGGGTTAACATTTTGCTCTTTTGTAAGAAAAAAAGCAACCATTTGTTTTTCAAAGGCATAATTTTAATGTTATATTTGTTATTTCCAAGCAAATATATTGTTTAAATAAAAGTCATCTTTTGGGCAGGAATTCATATGAAATTATTAATAATTTCACTACTGACCTTCTTGTTAGTTTGTAAACTCATNNCTCATTCCCAGATCAAAAAAAATGTTAGCACCCTGTAATAAGTTAATACTACTGATACAACATATTAGTACAATTTATTATAAGCAATTTAGTTTGCTAAACAGTTTGATATTTAGTTTTAAGTATTTCCAGAAATTCACCATTAATGCACCTTTGCAAATAATTATACTGTTTCAGAAGCTGTTTGTATCTGCTGATGGCTATCACCTTTGGGCTACCTGACTTCTTCCTTCACAAAGCATGCATGATGTTTCATAATACAGCTTCAACAGTGTTCGACTGTATTTCAACTTGTCTTATAAATTCTACTGAATAATGTCACTGGAGAATTACTGTATATATCTGTTCCCTTGCAAATAACATATTTCTGCTATTTTAAATTTTGTGTATTTCTGAGTTTAAGAAACTTTGAAACAGGCTAAGCCTCTGTTATCTCTCATATTCGCTTTTTTCTTCTTGATCTAGGGGTTAACTTAAACTAATCTAAAAAAGCACTGGACGTTTGTTAAAAGTCTTCATATAAACTGACCAAGATTATGTCTTGATAATAGTTTTAGGTTTAGTTGGAGGAGGGAAGTGTGAAAACTAAATATCAGCATGACCCACATATTGTATGTATATGTGCACTCATTATAAAGAAGTGTTTATTTTCAATGTTCATTAGTGTCCAAAATGTGTAATTACTAAGGAGCAATGCAAATTGCTTAAATGATGTTTGAAACCTGTGTATATCTCCACTACAATATACATTTTAATCTCACTTCTGTTGAGTTGCAATTGTATGAATTGAATTCTGTTTTTCTATTTTTTCTGATATGCTTCAGTCCTGATTGATGACTTAAAAGTGATATTAACATTTTATATTTCTCTAAGAGACCTGGTTAGTGAGCTGCAAAAACCTCAAAATATTCAGATTTGCACCAGAATAACTTATAAATTTATTCAAAATATGTAAATATGTAGGTACTCCAGTTCAGTTGCTCACTGGGTTCGACTCTTTGCAACCCCATGCACTGCAGAACAACAGACTTCCCTGTCCATCTCCAGCTCCCGAAGCTTGCTCAACTTATGTCCATCAATTCAGTGATGCCATCCAACCATCTCACCCTCTGTCGTCCCATTCTCCTCCTGCCTTCAATCTTTGCCAGCACTGGAGTCTATTCTAATGAGTCAGTTCTTCGCATCAATGGCCAAAGTATTGGAGTTTCAGCTTCAGCATCAGTCCTTCCAATGAATGAATATTCAGGACTGCTTTCTTTTAGGATTGACTGGTTTGATCTCCTTGCAGTCCAAGGAACTCTCAAGAGTTTTCTCCAACACCAGTTCAAAAGCATCAGTTCTTCAGCACTCAGCTTTCTTTATAGTCCAACACTCACATCCATACACGACTACTGAAAAAGCATAGCTTTGACGACAGATAATGCCTCTGCTTTTCAATATGCTGTCTAGGTACTTAAGAAACAGAAATTGGTATTAGTAAAGAAGGAAAGTATTCATGCCACAGTTTGTTACGGTGCTTTGGTTTATCTTACTTAATATGACACTCCTACGAAATTCATATTATTATCTCTACCTTAAAATAAAAACCTTTTCCCAAATTCACGTAATTAAAAAGTGACGGAGTAATATTTTAATGTTTGCTTATCTAACTCAGCAGGCCAATTTGCTCCACCTACTTATGAATCATTCTACTGTCAATGTTATTGACACATCAGTTTCAGTTCAGTTGCTCAATCATGTCTGACTTTTTGCGACCCCATGGACTGCAGCAAACCAGGCCTACCTGTCCATCGCCAACTCCCTGAGCTCACTCAAACTCATGTCCATTGAATCAGTGATATCATCCAGTCGTCTCATTCTCTGTTGTTCCCATCTCCTCCCTCCTTCAATCTTTCCTAGCATCTGGGTCTTTTCAAATGAGTCAGTCTTTGCATCAGGTGGCCAAAGTATTGGAGTTTCAGCTTCAGCATCAGTCCTTCCAGTGAACACCCAGGACTGATCTCCTTTAGAATGGACTGGTTGGACCTCCTTGCAGTCCAAGGGACTCTCAAGAGTCTTCTCCAACACCACAGTTCAAAAGCATCAGTGATTCTGTGCTCAGCTTTCTTCACAGTCCAACTCTCACATCCATACATGATCACTGGAAAAACCATAGCCTTGACTGAGTGAGTGAGTGACTGAAGTCGCTCAGTCGTGTCCAACTCTTTGCGACCCCATGGACTGTAGCCTACCAGGCTCCTCTGTCTTTGGGATTCTCCAGGCAAGAATACTGGAGTGGGTTACCATTTCCTTCTCCAGGGGATCTTCCCGACCCAGGGATCGAACCCGGGCCTCCCGCATTGGAGGCAGACGCTTAAACCTCTGAGCCACCAGGGAAGCTCTAGCCTTGATTAGACGGACCTTTGTTGGCAGAGTAATGTCTCTGCTTTTTAACATGCTGTCTAGGTTAGTCATAACTTTTCTTCCAAGGAGCAAGCGTCTTTTAATTTCATGTCTGCAGTTCACCATCTGCAGTGATTTTGGAACCCCCAAAAATAAAGTCAGCCATGGTTTCCACTGTTTCCCCATCTATTTGCCATGAAGTGATGGGACCAGATGCCATGATCTTCATTTTCTGAATGTTGAGCTTTAAGCCAACTTTTTCACTCTCCTCTTTCACTTTCATCAAGAGGCTCTTTAGTTCTTCTTCACTTTCTGCCATAATGGTTGTGTCATTTGCATATTTGAGTTTATTGATATTTCTCCCAGCAATCTTGATTCCAGCTTGTGCTTCATCCAGCCCAGCATTTCTCGTGATGTATTCTGCATATAAGTTAAATAAGCAGGGTGACAATATACAGCCTTGACATACTCCTTTTCCTATTTGGAACCAGTCTGTTGTTCCATGTCCAGTTCTAAGTGTTGTCAGTGTAACCAAAATACAGTTTTTCTATGTAAACAATATTCTATTACTTGACCATAATTTTATAAGTTCATATCTTCCCAAGTCAGCAATCGAATCCACATCTCCTGTGTTTCCTGAATTGTCAGACAGGTTTTTTATCTGCTGAGCCACCTGGGAAGCCCCTGTATCTATATATATCCGTATAGGGGCAAGAAATCGAATATTTTCTACTTAATTTGAAATGGGTGAGGTTTCTATTTAATGTCTGCTAGTATTGGTTTATCTTTCATTGCTATGTTTTTAATTCACTATCATATTCATAACATATTAATATTAGCGAACTATAGAGTAATGATACTTGCTGTAACTTTTCTCTTCCATTTGTACAAATAAAAAATGTGAGTCCTGTTTGAATTATAGGCGTGCTCAGCTTTTCATATACTAATAGGCATTTTAAACAAAGTCAATGCATTAGTGACCTATTGCCACAAGAATGTTATGTGGTGACACAAATCCCAGTAGTTTGAAATAATCAACATTAATTTAACTCAGAAATCTGTAGATTAACCAGACAATTTCATCATCTAATGTTGGTATGGCTTCCTCATGGGTCTGCAGTCAACTATCCTAGTCAGCTTGCAGTTTGGATGGTTTAGGTTAACTCATCCTATACTTGACAGTCATTTCACTTGGATCACATATCTTTCTTTCTCCAATAACTAGCCATTTTTAAATAGGTTAAAAGTTCTGAGGAAGAGCGTAGATATAATCAAGACCTCTAGATGTCTAAGACCCAGACTCATTGACCGTCATCACTCTGGTCTGAGCCTTCTATTAGAAAGTCACATGTGTATCAAGATTCATATGATGAATGGGCTCCACTTCACTCCTATGTTAAGAAATGCAATTAAAACAACAGCTAAACATCTGTTTTTAGAATTTCAATTAGGCTTGGTTTTTTATACTGCTTTTAGGTTCACAGCAACTACAGAGTTACAACATACCCTCTGACCCCACACATATACACCATCAACATCCTCACCACCTTGACACATCGTGCACGCATTCTAAGTTGCTTATCATGTCCGACTCTTTGAGACACTATGGACTGCAGCCCACCAATCTCTTCTATCCATGGGATTCTCCAGGCCAGAATACTGGAGTGGGTTGCCATGCCCTTCTCCACGGGCTCTTCCCGACCCAGGGATCGAACCCTCATCTTTTACATCTCCTGCATTGGTAGGTGGGCTCTTTACCACTAGTGCCACCTGATACATCATTATCACCCAAAACCCATTGTTTATAGTAGGGTTCACTCTTTTTTTGTTGTTGTTTTTACTTTATTTTACTTTACAATACTGTATTGGTTTTGCCGTACATCAACATGAATCTGCCACAGGTATACACGTGTTCCCAATCCTGAACCCCCCTCCCACCTCCCTCCCCATATCATCTCTCTGGGTCATCCCAGTGCACCAGCCCCAAGCATCCAGTATCCTGCATCGAACCTAGACTGGCAATTCGTTTCTTATCTGATATTATACATGTTTCAATGCCATTCTCCCAAATCATCCCACCTTCTCCCTCTCCCACAGAGTCCAAAAGACTGTTCTATACATCTATACGTCTGCGATGTATAGAAAGGTAGGGGTCACTCTTGATGTTATACATTCTGGGGCTCTGGACAATTATATAACGATATGTATTCAACATTATAGTATCATACAGAGCAGTTTCACTGCTGTAAAAATCCTCTATGCTCCACCTATTCACTCACCTCCCTTCCCCCCACCATAAGGCCCATAGTCTCCAAACCTGGCAACCCTCCATAGTGTTATCTTCTCTAGAATGTCATGTAGTTGAAATTATACAGCATGTAGTCTTTTCAGCTTCTTTAACTTGGTTAAATGCATTTAAGTTTTCTCCATGCATTTCATAGCTTGATAGCTTATTTAGTTTTAGTGCTAAATAACTAAATTGTACCACAATTTATTTATACATTCACCTACTGAAGGACAACTGGCTTGCTTCCAGATTTTGGCAATCATGAATAAAGCTCCTGTAAACATCCAGGTGCAGATTTTGGTGTGAACATAAGCTTTCAACACTTTCGGTTAAATATCAAAGAGCATGATTGCATTATCACATGGAAAGAATGTTTCATTTATGAGAAATGCCAAATAGTTATATGAAGTGGATGTACCATTTCGCATTTCCTCCAGCAATGAATGGGATTTTTTGTTGTTCCATGACTTCAAAAGCATTTGGTGTTGTCAATGTTTAACTACCATTTTCAAACTTTCAAATTAGCATATGCTTATATTTTCTGT
>SJYQ01003040.1:84387-134708 GCA_006410935.1 Redunca redunca | reverse complement strand
CTAGTTTAATTATAGAAATATTGCATATTCAACATATTTATATTAAATATATGTATGTATATATATGTGTGTGTGTATATATATATATATATATATATACACATATGCATGTGCATATGTATATTTAGATACAAATACACAACACACTCTGGTGGCTCAGACGGTAAAGTGTCTGCCTGCAATGCGGGAGACCCGGGTTCAATTCCTGGGTCGGGAAGATCTCCTGGAGAAGGAAATGGCAATCCACTTCAGCACTTTTGCCTGGAAAATCCCATTGACGGAGGAGCCTGATAGGCTACAGTCCATGGGGTCGCAAATAGTCGGACACAGCTGAGCGACTTCACTTCACTTCACACAACACACTTGGGCTTCCCTGATGGCTTGGATGGTAAAGAATCTGCCTGCAATGCAGGACACCCAAGATTGATCCCTGGGTCAGGAAGATCCCCTGAAAAAGGTAATTGCAACCCACTCCAGTATTCTTGCCTGGAGAATTCCATCGACAGGAAAGCCTGGCAGGCTACAGTTCATGGGATCACAAAGAGCTGGACATGACTGAGGAAATTTTACTTTTATTAAAAGAAATGACAATATAAAGTTGTTGAGAAACCATACTTGACAAGACAAATGTATTTTTTTCTTTCCTTTATAAAGAATAATTTGAAATTTATATCATTTTTTTTAGAATTCCAGGTCTTTAGAGTTATATAACATCAGATATGTGGACTAAAATCATAAAAGTGTAGAGAAAAATTTATGTCCAAATAGGAGCTCCTTCTGTATGTAAAAATGAAGCACCAAGACTTAAACAAGAGAGAAATTTAAGGTTATAGTAATAAATTTATACATGCAATATCATTGTTCAGTCACTAAGTGGTGTCCAACACTTTACAACTGCATGGACTGTAGCCCGTCAGGCTCCCCTGTCTTCCACTATCTGCTCAAATTCATGTCCATTGAGTCTGTGGTGCTCTCTAACCATATCAAATCATATTAGTGATTTTGAAAAAAAAAATATGCTACAGAATCAAGTGAAAAAGACATTTAAACTAGCAAATGCAACACTGGTTCTGCCTTAGTTGCTAAGTTGTGTCCACCTCTTTGCAACCCCATGGACTGAAGCCCTCAGGCTCCTCCGTGCATAGAACTTCCCAGGCAAGAATACTAGAGTGGGTTGTCATCTCCTTCTCCAGGGTATCTTCTTGACCCAGAGATTGAACCTGGATCTCCTGCATTGCAGGCAGATTCTTTACTAAATGAGCCAATATGCAATATCATATCATCTCTAAAATGAACTGCAAAGAAGCATATATTAAGTAAAAAGCAAGGTATTAAATATCAGTTATCTTTTAATGGTGCTCTTGTAAGTTTCTTTTACCAGTTTTCTTTTTGCACTTTTCAGTAAACATTATTTAGTGCCTATGTATCTTATGATCAGAAGAAATCTATATGAATCATAGTGAATTTACTATGCTCAATATAGAATGGCTTATTTTCTTTTCTGAAATCAAATCCATCAATATGGGTTATTAATGAAAATCTAAATATTTTAAGACCTTGTGAAATAATTCTTAATGGGAACTTAAAATTAGTACTACATCAATTGTCTTGTTTTACTTAAGAAAATACAGAAATAAGTATTCAATTTTCAGAGACAACAAGCTATTTTTTTAGGATGAAATTAGACTTTCAAACCTCCCAAGATGGGCCCAATCCATATTTTACCAGATACACCTGATTCTAGATCAGTAAATTGTTTTGATGTCTGTCTTCTAAAAATAATATCAAGTGCATCAGAAAACTCTTATTGACCTGGAAAACCTATTTAGAAATCTAATCTTTAGTTATGAGCCATTGAATATTAGATCAAGAAATATTTTAATTTTCCTCATCAATGATTTTTTTATGAAAGTGAATTTAGTCCCTAGGAAACCAGGTTAAGCTGTGTAACAAAACTTTTGACCTCATTTTTCCTACCTTGGGGGAAGAAGACTAACCTGACTGCCCCGGTATTGTTTCCTTAATGATGAAAGTACTTGAATCTTCCTATCACTGACCAGGGCTGATTCCTATACTTACACTGTAAAATGTGCATATTTTAAAACAAGGTATTGATTTCTCAACTGGTAGCGTAACTCAGTTGACTTGATAATTTTGCTATAAATATTCTTTACTTTTGTTTAAATGTGAAATGGCTTCCCTTGTGGCTCAGCTGGTAAAGAATCTGCCTGCAATGCAGGAGACCTGGGTTTAACCCCTGGGTTGGGAAGATTCCCCTGGAGATGGGAATAGCTACACACTCCAGTATTCTGGCCTGGAGAAGTCCGTGGACTGTATGGTTGATGGGGTCGCAAAGAGTCAGACATGATAGCGACTTTCACTTTCACTTTCAAATTCAAAATATACTTGTAAGTCTTCTAAAAGAGCAAATTTCATGTAGTTCTACCACAAACACTGTGTACACTACCTCATTCATTTATTTTTCTGATATATTCTATCCAATCCAAGCTGGAATCAAGATTGCCAGGAGAAATATCAATAACCTCAAATATACAGAAGACACCACCCTTATGACAGAAAGTGAAGAACTAAAGAGCTTCTTGATGAAAGTGAAAGTGGAGAGTGAAAAAGTTGGCTTAAAAGTCAGCATTCAGAAAACTAAGATCATGGCATCCAGTCCCATCACTTCATGGCAAATAGATGGGGAAACAGTGGAAACAGTGAGAGACTAGTTTTGGGGGTTCCAAAATCACTGCAGATGGTGACTGCAGCCATGAAATTAAAAAATGCTTGCTCCTTGGAAGAAAAGCTATGGCCAACCTAGACAGCATATTAAAAAGCAGAGACATTATTTTGCCAACAAAAGTCCGTCTAGTCAAAGCTATCATTTTTCCTCCGTTTAGTCAAAGCTATCATTTTTTCCAGGGGTCATGAATGGATGTGAGAGTTGTACCTTAAAAGAAAGCTGAGGGCCAAAGAATTGATGCTTTTGAACTGTGTTGTTGGAGAAAACTCTTGAGAGTCCCTTGGACTGCAAGGAGATCCAACCAGTCCATCCTAAAGGAGATCAGTCCTGAATAATCATTGGAAGGGCTGATGCTGAAGCTGAAACCCCAATACTTTGGCCACTTGATGAGAAGAACTGACTCATTGGAAAAGACCCTGATTGAAGGCAGAGGAGAAGGGGATGACAGAGGATGGGATGGTTGGATGGCATCACTGACTCAATGAACATGAATTTGAAAAACCTCTGGGAGTTGATGATGGACAGGGAAGCCTGGTGTGCTGCAGTACATGGGGTCGCAGAGAGTCAAACATGAATGAGTGACTGAACTAAACTGATCCAACCAAACTCCTATCTAGAATTCAATCTGTGTTGTGTATGAAAAGCTGTCTTCTTGAGGCCAATAAACAATATACATTCATCAATGAATATATATATTCANCCAAAAAGTAAATAGCAGTGGTCTGTTTTATTAAGATTGTGGATATGAATTCTCCCTGGGAATCATTTCTCTCTAGCTCTGTATAATTTCCTTCTATTAATTTACCTAATACTTCAGTAATTTTAAAACTCATTTGCCCTAAGTATTTTAAGTATCTCCCAAATGGAGGAATACTGAGATTAGAGGCAGACAAAAATTGATGATGCCTTATATAATTTCACCAATCAAATAAATCAAGCAACTATAGAGTTTGGTTAATAATGTGTTAACAGAGGCTCATCGGTTGTGATAAATGCACCACTCTGGTTGGAAAGTTGATAATAGGGGCAGGGATATATGAAAATCTCTGTATCTTTTATTACATTTTACTGTGAACCTAAAATTGCCATAAAAAAGAAAATAGATTAATGTCATATATACAATATAAATGTATATACATTTAAAAAATCAAACAAAACCATATTCTTGTACTTATGAGAGTTCTGGTGTTCTAGTGCAGAAGGCCTTGCTTAGTCATATCTAGAGTAAAGAATAAATATATTCCCTCAATTTCTTCACTAAACCATGAATCTTGAGTTCTTCCAGGAGCATTATACTGTTCCAGTCAATTCAACTATTTGTATTATTCCTTGTAGACAACATAGACTGTAATTGGCTGATTTCCATATTTTTAATTTAAAATGTTTTTTTAATGTTTTCAGTGACCTATTGATACTTTGTATTTTGGTATGTCACCTTAGAGAAAAGATTACGGAAAAGTTAGAACTGTCTTTGTTATCTTTCTCCATATTGAGTGTTGTCCCTGAAATTCTTCTCTATTCCTTCAATCCAAGTATTTGTGATACAAGTCTATAACTGTAGAGATTTATTTTGAGATATGATAAGCTATAATTATATAACCCTAATTTTTCAAATTGTTGAAAGAAATTAACATGTGATTCATATTAGTTCTCTTTTCCTCCTGTAACAAGTATGGAGATGCTCAATTTGCTTTTTCATTTTAGAAAAAGATAACTGCTGTCATAGCATCTTTCTACCAAAGACAACTGACACTCTTAGTGTCAGCTGTAGTTCCTTAACTGCACAAGGCTTTGATATTTCTGATCAATTATGTAACTGTATTCTAAAAGAAATCCTATAATTCAGTTAGATGTCCAACAAAAACTTTGATGAAAGTCATTTTACCATGTTTGTTTCATAAACTTGTGTTTATGAATTTTGTTTCAAAAAGCTTCTGTTTTAGAAAATGTTATTTATAAACAAATATAAAAATTATCAGTATAAAATTTAATCCATGACTCTGCATCACTTTGGTAGGGTATTGGTGATTAATTATTAAACATTACTTTCCATAATGCTGATAATTTGGTATTTGTTTAGCAAGATGATAATTGCAAATCACCTGTCCTTGAAGTCCAGCATAATTCTGGCAGCCTCTTTTAAAAAAAATGTTATTGGACCATAGTGGCTTTACAACGTTGTGTTAGTTTCTGCTGTACAGCAAAGCGAATCAGCTATACGTATGCATGTATCTCCTCTTTCTTGGATTTCCTTCCCATTTAGATCACCATAGAGCACTGAGTAGTGCTGAACAGTAGGTTCTTATTATTATCTATTTTATACACAGTATGAGTAGTGTGTAGTAGTGGGCCAGCTTGGGCAGACTCCAGGAGATAGGGAGGGACAGTGAGGCCTGCTGTGCTACCGTGCATGGGGCACGTGGGCACAGAGCTGGACATGACTCGGCCCCTGAACGACAACTTTCCTTAGTATGCATATAACTGACAGCCTCTTGACAGTACACAGTCAGTACATGCTCACAGTCACACTTTTGTACACAAACCAACACAAAAAGCAGAAAAGAAAAACCTTCATTTTGAATGATTACAAAATTAAGTATTTCAAGCAACCCCACTATATTCCAGATAATAACCTGACTCTAAATGACTGAAACTCCAAGCTGAATGTAACAGTGTCAGTGGTGCAAACCTCTCCTGAACTTTTGTTCTTTGCTTTCTCACGTAAAGCCCAGGAATTAATTGGCCAGTGTTTGTGCCTGAGAGGAAGGAAGGAATGAAAAGAGCAGCATATAATGTGATATCCTAAACTCCAGGTGCCTTAAGTCTTCCTTGAGTTTTTTTTTTTGCTTTTTCTGCTTATTCTTTGTAGATCAGAACCAGAATAGAAATCAGCCTTCAGATAAAGCTGAGTGTGTTAATAAAATTAGGTCAGGTAAGTTTTTAATGTAAATTCAATAATTTACATTCCAGTAATTAGCAGAATTGGGAATGGGAATTAGAGATGGTTGTTTTAGATTTATATTTAATACTTTAAGGTGTTTACTTTCTCTGGCCTCTAGCTAGTGTAACATGCCCTCCTTACAAATACAAAGAATTAGACTTTTATAATCCTGGTTGTTGAAGGATTAATTTCTCAGTCATGTCCTACTCTTTGCCACCCCATGGACTATACAGTCCATAGAATTCTCCAGGCCAGAATACTGGAGTGGGTAGCCTTTCCCTTCTCCAGGGGATCTTCCCAACCCACCCAGCGATCAAACCAAGGTCTCTGGCATTGCAGGCAGGTTCTTTACCGTCATAACCACCAGGGAATTGTTGAAAGATTTATTTCTCTAGAAGTCTAAGAGATATGTCTTGTTTGAGTTTTTTAGTAAAGTTAATAATAAGTATAGCAAATTTGGAATTAAATATATGTAACAATGGACAGTTGCCATTAGCCATGAAAAGAAATTGTTTGCCAACTAAGCATAGACTGAGACATTCCCTGTTAATATAAATACATCCTTTAAAAAGAACAGTGAGCATTAATAGTTAAATCCGTTTGCTTTCAAGGAAACTTTTACTTTTTATAATGGTAGTTTTAGTTACTCTGTTTTTATTTAATCACATAGTATCATAGATGATTAAGATCATAGAATCCCAACCATAGTAAGTGGCAGGGATTATGTTTTTTTTTTTTTTTTAAGTGCTCAGTATAGTCTTCAGTTTGGTGAATAACTATAATGAATAAATTACCTCATTGCAGTTATTGAGGAAACCATATTAAATAATAAAATGGGTAATAATAAAATTATAAACAGTAATTGTGCTAAGTCACTTCAGTCGTGTCTGACTCTTTGAGACACTACAGACTGTAGCTCCTCTGTCCGTGAGATCCTCCAGGCAAGAATACTGGAGTGAGTTGCCATGCTCTCCTCCAGGGAATCTTCCTGACCCAAGGATCAAACCACTACCCATATGTCTCCTGTATTTGCAGGAGGATTCTTTACCACTAGCACCACCAGGGAAGCTTCTCTGGTGGCTCAACTGGTAAAGAATCTGGCTGCAATGTGGGGGACCCAGGTTCAATCCCTGGGTTGGGAAGATCCGCTGCAGAAGGGAATGGCAACCCACTCCATATTCTTGCCTGGAGAATCCCATGGACAAGTGGGTCTGGTGGGCTACAGTCCATGGGTTTCCAAAGAGCTGGACACAACTGAGTGAATAAATCATAATAGCTATGTATTATTCACATATTAAGTCATTTCTCTATAGCAGAAGGTACTATTTTTATCCTCACAGGTTAAATTAACTTGTCCAAAACTTGTGGCTAGTAAGCAGTGGAGCCAGAATTTTAACTCATTTCTAAGATGTTGTACTAAGGCTATAGTTATTGTTCTTGAGTCACTAAGTGCTGTCTAACAGTCTGACTGCAGGAACTGTAGCACACCAAGCTCCTCTGTCCTTGACTATCTCCTGGAGTTTGCTGAAATATGTGTCCACTGAGTCAGTGATGTCATTTAACCATCTCTTCCTCTGCCACCTCCTTCTTGTGCCTTCAGTCTTTCCAGCATCAAGGTCTCTTCTAATGAGTCAGCTCTTTGCATCAGGTCGCCAAAACATTGGAGCCTCAGCATTAGTCCTTCCAATGAATCTTCAGGGTTGATTTCCTTTAGAACAGAGTGGTTTGGTCTTCTTGTTGTCCAGGGGACTGTCAAGAGTCTTCTCCAGCACCACAGTTTGAAAGCATCAATTCTTCAGTGCTCAGCTTTCTTTGTGGTGCAGCTTTCACATCTGTATTTGACTAGTGGAAAAACAATAGTTTTGATTGTATAGGCCTTTGGCAGCAAAGTGATGTCTCTGCTTTTGAATACGCTGTCTAGGTTCATCATAGCTTTCCTTCTGAGGAGCAAGCGTGTTTTAATTTCATGGCTGCAGTCATAGTTTACAGTGATTTTGGAGCCCCCCAAAAGAATACCTGTCACTGCTTCCACTTTTTTCCCTTATTTGCCATCAAGTGATGGAACCGGGTGCTATGCTCTTAGTTTACTGAGTGTTGCATTTCAAGCCAGTTTCTTCACTCTTCTCTTTCACTCTCATCAAGAGACTCTTTAGTTCCTCTTCACTTTCTGCCTTTAGATATCATCTGCATATCTGAAGTCATTCATATTTCTCCCCACAGTTTTCATTCCAGTTTGTGATTCATCCAGACTGCTTTCTACATGATGTACTCTGCAAATAAGCTAAATAAGCAGGGTGACAATATGTAGCCTTGACGTACTCCTTCCCCAGTTTGGAACCAGTCTGTTGTTCTATGTCTGGTTCTAACTGTTGCTTCTTGACCTGCATACAGGTTTCTCAGGAGGCAGGTAAAGTGGCCTTGTACTCTCATTTCTTTAAGAATTTTCCACAGCTTGTTGCGATCCACACAGTCAAAGACTTTAGCTTAGTGAATGAAGCAGAAGTAGATGATTTCTAGAATTCTCTTGTATTCTCTATGATTCAATTGATGTTGGCAATTTGATCTCTGGTTCCCCTGCCTTTTCTAAATCCAGCATGTACAATTGGGAATTCTTAGTTCAAGTACTCCTGAAGCCTAGCTTGAGGATTTTGAGCATTGTCTTTCTAGCATGTGAAATTAGCACTTTTGTACAGTAGTTTAAACATTCTTTGATATTGTTTTTCTATAATGAAAATTGACCTTTTTCAGTTCTGTGAACTTTGTTGAGTTTTCCAAATTTGCTGACGTATTGAGTACAGCACTTTAACAGCATCATATATGAGGATAAAAAAAAAAAAAAAACTTCTGGAATTCCACACCTCAACTAGATTTGTTCATAGTTATGCTTTCTAAGACCCTCTTGACTTCACACTCCAGGATATCTGGCTCTAGGTCAGAGACCACACCATCATTGTCCTCTGGTTCATTAAAACCTTTCTGTATAGTTATTCTGTATATTCATGCCCCATCTTCTGTATCTCTTCTGATTCTGTTAGGTTCTTACCATTTGTGTCCTTTGTTATTACATGGAATGTTCCATTGATATCTCCAATTTTCTTGAAGTGATCTCTATTCTTTCCAATTCTATTGTTTTCCTGTATTTCTTTGCACTGTTTATTTAAAAAGGCCTTCTTCCTTCTTGTCTCTCCTTGCTATTCTCTGAAACTCTGCATTAAGTTGGATATATTGTTCCCTTGCTCCCTTGCTTTTCAACTCTCTTCTTTCCTCAGTTATTTGTAAAGCCTCGTAGACAACCACTTTGCCTTCTTACATTTCTTTTTCTTTGGGACAGTTTTGGTCGCTGCCTCCTCTACCATGTTACTAACCTCTGTCCTTAGTTCTTCAGTCACTCTGTCTACCAGATCTAATCCCTTGAATCTACTTACCAACTCCACTGTATAATAATAAGAGATTTGATTTAAGTCATACCTGAATGGCCTAGTGGTTTTCCCTACTTTCTTCAGTTTAAGCCTGAGTTTTGCCATACGGAGCTCATGTTCTGAGCCGCAGTCAGCTCCAGGTCTTGTTTTTGGTGACTGTATAGATTTTATCTAGTTTTGGCTACAAAGAAAGTAACAGTCTTATTTCCATATTGACCATCTGGTGATGTCCATGTGCAGAGCCTTCTCTTGTGTTGTTGGAAAAGCATGTTTGCTGTGACTAGCATGTACTCTCAACAAAACTCTGTTAGCCTTTGCCCTTGGAGCCCTTCTACTCCAAAGGCAAACTTGTGTCTTTTGCCAGATACCTCTTGACTTCCTACTTTTGCATTCCAGTCCCCCATGATGAAAAGGACATCTGTTTTTGGTGTTAGTTCTAGAAGTTGTTGAAGATCTTCATAGAACTGGTTAACCTCAACTTCTTTGGCATCAGTTGTTGGGGCATTAACTTGGATTACTGTAATGCTGAGTGGTTTGCTTTAGAAATAAACTGAGATCATTCTGTTATTTTTGAGGGTGCACCCAAGTACTGCATCTCAGACTCTTTTGTTGACTATGATGGCTACTCCATTTCTTTTAAGGGATCTTGCCCACAGCAGTAGATATATGGATAAACCATTTTAGTTCACTGATTCCTTAGATGTCAATGTTCAATCTTGCCATCTACTATTTGACCAAAAACAATTTACCTTGATTCATGGACCTTAAATTCCAGATTTCTATGCAATATTGTTCTTTATAGCATCAGACTTAACTTTCACCACCAGACATGTCCACAAATGAGCATAATTTCCGTTTTGGCCCAGCTGCTTCACTTTCTGAAGCTAATAGTAATTGCCCTTTGCTCTTCATCAGTAGCATGTTGGACACTTTGTGACCCAGGAACATCATCTTTTGGTGTCAAATCTTTTTGTCTTTTCATACTGTCCACAGGGTTCTCACAGCAAGAATACTGGAGTAGGTTGCCATTTCCTCCTCCACTGGACAACGTTTGGTCAGAAGTTTCCACTGTGACCTGTCCATCTTGGGTGGCCCCACCCACCATGAATCATGGCTTCATTGAGTTATGTAAGCCCCTTCTCCTTGACAAGGCTGTGATCCATGAAGGGGTGTAGTACTGTAGCCCTCAAGAATACTGGAGCGTGCCATTTCCTTCTCCAGGGATTTTCCCAACTCCGTGATTGAGACCTTGTCTCCTGGTTGACGGGTAGATTCTTTCCCACTGAGCCACCAGGGAAGCCCTGTACTACTGAGGTTTTGTTTGTTATTTACTAGATATATCCAAGATTATGTATTTAGTTTTATATGGGTAATAATTTTAAAAGTCATGCCTCACCAGTGCTATATCTCCAGTGTAGTAATGGTTCAGAGTTCTTAAAGAAGATAATCTTTTTTTTTTTTTCTTTTTCCAAAAAGTTACCTTTTATAATGTATCAGGGTTTCCCTGATAGCTCAGCTGGTAGAGAATCCGCCTACAATGCAGGAGACCCTAGTTTGATTCCTCGGTCAGGAAGATCCACTGGAGAAGGGATAAGCTACTTAGCCATTCCAGTATTCTTGGGCTTCCCTTGTGGCTCAACTGGTAAAGAATCTGCCTGCAATGTGGGAGACCTGGGTTCGATCCCTGGATGAGGAAGAGCCTCTGGAGAAGGGAAAGGCTACCCACTCCAGTATTCTGGCCTGGAGAATTCCATGGATTTATAGTCCATGGGATTGCAAAGAGTCAAACAGGACTGAACAACTTTCACTTTCACTTTCATAATGTATCTGGATTAAGATCATGTAGGGAACTGATTTTGAGAAATGTTTATAGGCTCTCAATGGACATTTGAAACCAGTTAAAATTAACAGTTGAAAAGACCAAGTGTACTTAATGATAAATGAACAACAATAAGACCACCAATGACAATAAAATTCTGATCCACAACCTCTGTAGTGATTATCCTAGAGGGTACAGGACTTAATCAATGACTGCCTGCTTCCTTATCTTTTCTTTTATATTTTATTTTTCAGTTTCCTTATCTTTCACCTCAAATTTGAACTCCAAACTTGAAAATCAAAGAGAAAATCAAAGCAATAACATAAAATTTCTCAAGGCTAGTTAATCCCCATTCAGTTTCCTCAAGTCAACAGCGTGAATTGAGAGCATATTTCTGTTTTCACTCCTAATACTTCTCACTTTGCTGTATGACTTTGAGAAGGTGAAAGTGTTAGTTGCTCAGTTGTGTCCAACTCTTTGAGACCCCATGGACCGTAGCCCACCAGGCTCTCTGTCCATGGGATTTTTGAGGCAAGAATGCTGGAGTTGGTAGTCATTCTCTTCTCCAGGGGATCTCCCTGAGCCAGGAATCAAACCAGGGTCTCCCATATTGCAGGCAGATTCTCTACTGTTTGAGCCACCAGGAAAGCCCCTGTATGACTTTAAGGCTCCACCACACATATGTGATCACATATGTGATAGTGACTGATTCCCTTTTTATTGCAAAATCTAAATGAATAACCTCTATTTGCTCTCAGGGAAGTGACCTTCCTTTATTTCTGCATAGTGCTCATGGTTTTGATTTTCTGCTTTTTGTATACTTCCTACACTTTCCCCAGCACCTTTAAATTTTTTGAATTCAATTTTTAAAGTAAAATCAGTCTTAAATGATTTTTTAAAAAACATGTAATATAAAAGAACTCAAAGCTTATGCAATCAATCATATCTATAAATCCTCTTTCCTTAAATTTAAGTGCTGGCAGCTTTGTGATTAGATGTACAGTGGTTGCTATGTGTATTTATGTCATACTTCCCTTAAGCTGTATCAAGCCTGAAAGTTTATAGCTTTAAGTGATTGATTACTATGGCATGTTGCAGCCTTTATTTTTTTTTTTATTTTTAACAGGGAAATGATTTTTTGTTCAATGCTTCATTTACACAAACCTAAGATTTTGGTGTTTTGTTTTGTTTTGTTTTTTACATATGGGATTCTCGGCCAAGGGTGCAACCCACATTTCCTCTAGTGAAAGTGTGGAATCTTAATCACTGGACTGCCAAGGAAATCTCCTACATCATCCTAACTTTAAATGGACAGTCCTTGCTTTGGCAATTCTGTATTTCCCTATGGTTCCTGGTTTAACAAAATGTGTGTAACAAGAAGCTTTGCAGAACAAGCAAAGCCACTTATCAGACATGGGCTAAAAAGGAGGGAATTGAAATACATAACAACATAAAAACAGGGCAGACTTTGTGGCCAGTGGTTTTGGAAAAGATCATATATTACTCAAAAAGGTGTGTTGGGAGGAGAGAACAAGATGGCGGAGGAGTAGGTGGTCGTGGAGGATATCTCTCTCCATGGATACATCAGGAATACACCTTCAGACACAGAATTACATACAGAACCCCAGCTGAGAGCAGAAAGGAGTATCTGACCAATGGAAAAGAATATATAGAACCATACAAAACTTGGTAGGACAAAGAAACTAGGGGGAAAAACAGGAGTATTAGTAGGACTGGACCTGCCTCCAGCTAGTGGGGGAACTGAAGCAGGGGTCCGATCCCCACATTGGGGCAGCTGTCTGAGTCAGAGGAGAAACATTTAAGGCTGAGAGTGAAACAGCTGATCTGTGGCAGCCTAAATGGAATGAGAATCATACAGTCCTTGCTGCAGCCATATATACCCTGGACAGGGACTCAGGTCCTTTAGAAGGTACAGCAGCTGCGAGCTGGAGTTTAGGGATTGTGGGACAATACCAGAGCAAGAGCTGCTGTTGACTGCGGAGAGATGGATCAAAGGGATGTGAGGGAGGAGATTATGGTGGGAAATGCCTGTGGAGGAAAGCCAGGCAGCCATGGAAGCAAGACGAAACTGCTGAGTCATGCATAGAGGGTGGAGCCATCACCATAGCCTCTCTCTCCCCACATGCCAGCATCGACAGCTGAGCAATAGAGAGTCTGGCCCATCAAACACCTGATGCACTGAACTACAGAGTAGGACCCCACCCAGGGTGACCCTTTAAGTGACTGATGCACCAATCTACAGAGAAGGACCCCAGGCAAAGGAGCCTTCTAAGTGCTTGACTGGGCAGAGCTATGGAGAAAGACTGGCAAAAGAGGCCTTCTGATCTCCAGCTACCAGAAGCTCAAAAAAAAAGACTCTGGTAGGGCCATAACTCCTGCAGCAGAGGCAGTTCATGTCCCTGCGCACTTGGCACCGCCAGGGTCTCCGCAAGCCAAGCAACTGCATCAACTTCACACTCAACCATCACTGGAGAGAGCTGCCACAGGTAAAAAAAAAAAAAAAAAAAGTCTGCATCTACTCACAGAGGATTGCTCTGGTCATGTCCAACACTTTGTGACCATGTGGACTGTGGCCTGCCAGGTTTCTCTGTCAGGGGTTTTCTCCAGGCAAGAATACTGGAGCATATTGGCCAATACTGATTGCCACACCCTTCTAGAGCACTATATGTCCTACTGCCCTAGCCACCAAGTCCCCTGACTACCTGCTGCTGCCAGAACCCCTGTGTCCAAAGCAGCTGCACCACCTCCACACCTGGCCCTCACTAGGACAGACCCAAGTCTCCCACGGCAACCTCAGGATCAAACCCCAGTGGACAACTCACATGTGGAAATAAAACCACAATTGAAATCCAGGAGCAGTGTGGCTAAGGAAGAAGACCCAAATCCTTCCCACCAGCTATACAAGCTGCAGATTAAATCTACACCGTCAACTAAACAGACTCTGTGTCTATGGAATATATAAAAAGACAGTGAGAGCTCTCACAAAAGAAAGCGCACTAGTTCTGATAGCTGTGGACATTGGAGGCAAGAACACACAGAAAAGTAGGGCAAGATTAGTATCTGAGCTGCCCCAGCATCATGTCCAGAGACCAGTACAGTGTTGGAGAGCATCCTAGGGAGCTGAGCTGGACTATGACTCCCAGCAAGGGAAAGGACTCTGATAGCAGTGACTCAAGGAAAGCATTTATTATTCTTATATTTTGCCTTGTTCTGTAGATTCCTTTGGAATTTTTTTCTTTTCTGCTTTTTCTCCCCATCTGTTGTAGTTGTCAGTTTTATTGGCACTATGAAATCTAATTAAGCATTTGATCTTTTTTTTTTTCTCAGTCACATTTTTTATTGTTGCTATAAATCTCTGGCTCTATGTTGGGCTTTTGCAGTTCTGTGGACTTTTNTCAGTCACATTTTTTATTGTTGCTATAAATCTCTGGCTCTACGTTGGGCTTTTGCAGTTCTGTGGACTTTTCTTTTTCTCTTTTTTTTTTTTCCTCTCTGTCTCTCTTTTTTAATTTTTTAAACCTATTATTTTTTCTACATTTATTTCTTTGCCTTTTCTACTTTTCTTTTCCCCATGCAGTTAATCTTTCATATATATAAGTCTTCTTTAACTACCTCTGTTTAACTTTTCATATCTATTCTTTCTTTCTTTTCTTTCTTTCCTTTCCTCTCAACATATTTGTTAGTTTTATTTTCATTGCTTTATTCCACACTTGGCACCTTGCTTTAATTTTGTTTTCCAGTTTGTGCTTTAGTTAGTTTTGTTCTTAAATAGTAAATCTAATTTTTTATTTCCTTTGTTAGCTGGGTCAATTTACTGTACTTTCCATGTTGGGGAATTGTATCAAGCATCTTCTCCAACCACAATGCTATGAGACTAGATATCAGTTACAAGAAAAAAAAAAAAACTGTATAAAACACAAACACATGGAGATTAAACAATACATTTCTAAATAATCAACAGGTTACTGAAGAAATCAAAAGGGAAATCAAAAAATTTCTAGAAACAACTGACAATGAAAACACGACAACTCAAAACCTATGGGATGCAGCAAAAGCAGTTCTAAGAGGGAAGTTTATAGCAATACAATCCTACCTCAAGAAACAAGAAAAACATCATGTAGACAACCTCACTTTACACCTAAAGCAACAAAAAAAAAAAAAAAAAAGAACAACATTAAAATTCAAAAATTAGTAGAAGGAAAGAAATCATGAAGATTTGAGCGGCATAAAGATCAACCTAGAGGGGTGGAATGGGAAGGGAGATGGGAGGGAGGTTGGGAAGGGAGATGGGAGGGAGGTTCAAAAGGGAGGGTATATATGTATACCTATTGCTGATTCAGGTTGAGGTTTGACAGAAAATAACAAAATTCTGTAAAGAATTATCCTTCAATTAAAAAACAAATTTATTTTTAAAAGTGTGTCAGGAAATATTATGAAAAGAAGAATTTGAAGAAACATTAAGAATATGAACAAGGATCAGTCACAGGAAAGAGAAATTGATATGTAGTTTTAAAGTAGTGTTTTCTAGGATAAATTGGAAAAATTACTTATTAGAGGAATATTTGCCATATTTGTATTTTTATCTGAATTATTATAGACTTTGCATCATAGCTCTATATATTTTTAGCTAAAATGGTTAAGTATGTGTTGTGATTTCTCACTTTTGGCCTATGAATATCTGCTGTTATCAAACCTAGTAGCATCAAGGTCAAGAAGATAAGTCAATTTTGTCTCATTATACAATACTTTTCATGCTACTGTGACTTGTATGTAAACTGTATATTTTAAATTATGTACCCAGGGTAATGACCTACACTCTATTTTTTATAGCTGTCTTTAAGTAATTCTTTTAATGAAGGGCAAAGTAGGTGTTAAGAATTCAGCAGAGACACAGAGAATACTAAGAATGTCCAAAGTGCAATTATTCTGTATCACAATTTTGATAGTCAAAAAGTAATAGAATAGTTGAACAAGTTTTAGGAATTTTAATATAACAAGTCTGAACATAAATCTATCTAATCAAAGTGAGTATAGGATTGGGAGCAAGTAATTAAGGCTTTCTGAAATACTAATATAATTTTAGTTTTGATATATATAGAATGATTATGGTATGTTTATACATATGAGAACTTCCCTGGTAGCTCAGCTCATAAAGAATCTGCCTGCAAAGTGGGAGACCCGTTTGATTCTCAGATCAGGAAGATCCCCTCAAGAAGGGATAGGCGACCCTCTACAGTATTCTTGGGCTTCCCTGGTGGCTCAAATGGCAAAGAATCTGCCTGAAATGTGGGAGACCTGGGTTTGATTCCTGAGTTGGGAAGGTCCCCTGGAGGAGGGCATGGCAACCCACTGCAGTGTTCTTGCCTGGAAAATCCCCGTGGACAGAAGAGCCTGGCAGGCTATACTCTATATGTATACTTCACAAAGAGTCGTATACTTCTGAGCAACAAAGCACACACACACACACACACACACACACACACACACACAGACATATGAAATGCAAATATTTTAATATAAAATCTACAAGCAGAATGGACATGTTAAAGGAAAACCATTCAATATAATAAAATGTATAAGACCTCAGCATTTGGACTTAACCCTGTGTTCAATCTCTGGTTTTTCCTCTTTCTAGTTAAATGAATTTAACAAGTATATGGGTCAGTCTCATTTTTTTGTTTTTAAAATAATGGTATTAATAGCTAATTTATTGGACATTTTGATGATTAAATGAAAAAATATAGCCTTANTGCTATCCAAATTTTCAAAAAATTACTCATAGAACATACCAAAGAAATAATCCATAATATTGCAAATGAAAACATGTAAACCAAATACTTCAGATATTTATTTAATTGTCCTAATTAATGGAGATATATGATGAAATAGCTTTTATAATCATATGCTAGGAACACCAACTAGATTTAATAAAATCTTCAACCTGTTCTCTAAATTGCCCTAACTCAGAAACATGAAAAAGAACTTGTCTATAGAGAGACACAGTGCTCTCAGTGACAATCTAGACAACTCTCCTTTGTACTTTTAAGGCCAAATATTAGTGTAGGGTAAAGAATTTTGGCTAAAGTATCTCTACAAAATTTTCATTGGTTTCTGTGACATAATATCCTAAAAATACATCAGTGCATAAAAGGGTTTTCATCTTTTTCCTTGCTGAAGACTACTGAATTTTCCAAAGGTGCCCTATGCCTTTCATGAGGACCAAATGAAAGAGGCAGATCGATCCCTGCATTACATGAGGTGTATACATGGGGGTTATAGAACTGGATAGCATCGCTTAAGTATCTATCAGAGAACACTGACATTATTTAATTTTTGATATTACTGTGGACAGATGGAGTTAATAGCACCTAAACAATCCCTTATAGCTCAGTTGGTAGAGAATCTGCCTGCAATGCAGGAGACCCTGGTTCAATTCCTGGGTCAGGAAGATCCCCTGGAGAAGAGATAGGCTACCCACTCCAGTGTTCTTGGGCTTCCCTTGTGGCTCAGCTGGTAAAGAATCCACCTGAAATGTGGGAGACCTGGGTTTGATCCCTGGGTTGGGAAGATTCCCTGGAGAAGGGAAAGGCTACCCACTCCAGTATTCTGGCCTGGAGAATTCCATGGACTGTATAGTCCATGGGTTCACAAAGAGTCAGACCCGACTGAGCAACTTTCACTTTCAAACAATCACTTTTATAAATGGCAGCCAAGATCAGCCTAAGCATCTATGTAGATACCTCTGTTCATGGATGAGAAAAACCCCACAGCACAACATACAGCAAATAAAAACTTATTTTAAAAGAGAAGAGCATTTTCCTACCTATTTGGATAGAATTTTTTTAAGAGATAATACAATTAGGAAACAGAAGAATGTCTCACTATTGCTAATATTAATTTAAAATAATGAAAAGTAATTGTCTAGTGAATGAATGATCACCAAGATCAGAATGTTGTAAAATTAAACAATATAACTAATTAAACAGAAACTGAAAATGTATTCTTATTGAACATGACAAAAATTGTGTATTTTTATAGAAAAATCAAGTCAGTGAGACAGAGGACAAATCATGAAAACAATCCCCCAGATATGGGGAAAAAATAGAAGAGGTATATAAAGATAGTAAAGAGAAATGTAATATAGACATAATAAAATAGACACTTGGTGCAAAATTTTCAAATTAGAGATAAAGAGATCAAAGACAGATGAAAGTTTATAGTAGGAAGATAATATTCAGCCACAAAAAAAAGTTCTCATAAGACGCTAATGCTCATGTAATGTAATGAAAAGAGATCCAACTCAAGACAGAAAATTTTAAAGAGAAAGATAGTAAATTGTGAAAACATAAGCAGAGGGAAAATCAGGAATTTTTTCCTAGACTAAAAAGGCATATCAGCCACACAAAATTTTCCTACTTGTGAATAAATCACAGGAGTGATTTCCCGGCTGAAGAGTCCCACTGATCCGCCTGCAGAATCCTCTCTCAGTCTCAGAGTTGTCTGGTTTCCTTGAAGACCTTTACAATTGTCTGCCCTGTCCCCTCTTTTGTTGGAGTCTCCAGAGGAAGAGAGTTTATTGGATACTTATAGAGGTAAAGAGAAAGAGAGAGAGGTTTAGTTTAAGGAACTGGCTCACACAATTTGGAGGCTGGCAAGGACAAAATCTGCAGGGCAGCCCAGCAGGTTGCAGACCCTAGGAAGGGTTGATATTGTGATTCATGTCCAAAGACTGTTGGCTGGGAGATCCTCTTCCCCAGGAGAGGTCAATCTACTTTTCTTTGAATACTTTTAAATGGTTTGATGAGGCCTTAGGAAACAGCAACCATTACGGTATTCTTGCCTGGAAAATCCCAAGGACAAAGGAGCTGACTAACATTTGGTGCAGCCAAATAAATAAATTTTTAAAAATCGCCTCAATTAAACACGGAAATCAGATAGAAGAAACATGGCTTTAAACAAGATACCAGAAACAAATGTGGGATGGAGGAAAAGCTGATATATTTAAATAACTAAACTTTTGTAACAAAAGAAAATGCTTATTTAAAAAGATATAGAAGATGGACCATCTTGACATACTTTTTAATTATATTTTGTCAGAGTGAAAGACATCTAGTTGGTCTAACCACTTTTTAGGAGTATCTCTCATGAACCATTTATAATGGAGAGGAGTACAGGAGTCAGATTGATGACTCACCTCATAACTCTATGATAAAAAAATAAAAAACAATTGTGCTTGTTAATAGAGGTCTTTCTCTATTTTAATCTGCTCAATTTTATACTCCCTTTTTATCCTGATAAGGAAATATAGCTTAGCCGCCCATATTATCCTCCTCCGTAGCAACTATAACAGCTTTTTCGAGTTCACAAACACTTTTTCTGGTGTTATTATTTTCTGTCTGCAATTCCCAGATGAATGAGGACATTCAATGACACAATTGAATATTTAGGTTCATATCAACATGTTTGTTTTCTCATAGTTTGAATTAACTGCTCTATACTGTCCCCAGTTTGCTGGTTCTTTCTATAATAAGGCATAGTAAGAGAGAGGAGGGTAGGGAGGGACAGGAAGAAGAAGATTAAAAAGTTTTACCGGTTCGTGAAGTACTCAAAAAGTGAAAGAAGTTACCTGGAGGAAGTCAGATGCTAGGGCTCTTAAATTTTTTATTTTTTAAATATATCTTTATTTCTCAGACTCTGAGCTTTATTTTGTCAAGTTCTGACCAACTTTGTACTGAGGAGTGATCTCATTTGTATCACGTAACAAGGTCAGCGACCATTAGGCCACTGTCCCTCACGGGGGCAGTTACCCTCCTCTCACTGTGCCTCATTACCCAAAGAACCAGTAAACTGGGGACATCAAAGAGGAAACCTCACACATCCTAAGAATCACTAAGAAATTACTATTTCAAAGGCTGTGCAAGTACGGAATAATGAAAAAGCTTCCAATTTAGTCTAAAGGATATCTATTTGTTTATATTAAACTGGAAGTTAATAGCTAAAAATCATTAGTCTACCTCAAGCAGCTACTTTCAGTCCATTAAAATAATAGACAATATGACTTAAAGTTTAAAACCCCCACAAGTCCATATTCTTTTAAGGTCTTGCTCTTCATTAGATGGTCTTCTCACCTTCCTATGCAAACATACATGACAATTTGCACCAACTCTTACTAGCCCAGGAAAATCCCCTTGCATTTTCTTTCACTTACACTTAAACTATTAAGCACTAAGTAGGAGAAGGCAATGGCACCCCACTCCAGTACTCTTGCCTGGAAACTCCCATGGACAGAGGAGCCTGGTAGGCTGCAGTCCATGGGGTCGCTGAGAGTTGGACACGACTCAGTGACTTCACTTTCACTTTTCACTCTCATGCATTGGAGAAGGAAATGGCAACCCACTCCAGTGTTCTTGCCTGGAGAATCCCAAGGACGGGGGAACCTTGTGGGCTGCCGTCTATGGGGTCGCACAGAGTCGGACACGACTGAAGCGACTTAGCAGCAGCAGCAGCAGCAGCAGGTAAGATTTAGAACTTACACTCACAAAAAAAAAGTGTTTTGTTTCCAGATCCTCACTTGGAGGAAGAAAAAGGATAGACTATTGAAGCACCATCTAAATTAACAAAATAGTTGACCACCAATTATATCTTGCCACTTCTTTGACTTGGTGGGAGCCTTATAGAGAGCCCTCACATTAATATGTGTTGTTAAAACATCATGGAAATGTATTTGACATGTTTAGGCAGATAGATAGATAGATACAGTCTTGAATCCCACTCAACAACCATGTGATGCTGACGAAATCTAGGAGTTCTTGTAGGCTTCCAAGGGAATGAATATTAGTATATTAAGAGAACATATGAATTCCATTAGAATTCTGATGCCCTGAATGAGGTTAATTCTAATACAGAATAGACATTTTTAGCCAGGAGGTAGATCATGAATATGTCTGGGGACTCAAAAGGTCTGTGAGAGCCATTATAGGGTTATGCCAACAGCAAGAGTAATTGCACTGCCTTAATTTTGCCAAAATCACAACTCACACAATTCACCAAGAGTGAAATATGGTCTGATGGCAGTAGAATGTCCAGAAACAAGTCAAGGCAATGGCCAAAACTGGTATGAGCCAGAAAGGATTCTCAAACATAAGAAAAAGAGCTTGTGCATGACAAGCTCCTATACCCAACTTGATATAACCACTTAAGCTTCCTTTAAGCTCACCGATCATCACAAGAAATGACTCTGATACAAAGCTGGGCTATGAATTAGTTGACTATTGTCCTGATCACTTATGAAACTATTGACACTGAAAACTGAAATAACTTTAATTGAAAAGTATAGATTATTTACCCTTCCTCACTCTTCTACCCTCAATCTCACCAATAGAAATTGACAGGCATAAAGAAGTTTAATCAGTTATGTAAAGTACAGAAAACCTAAATATTTATTTTTCATACTTTGTATTGTCCTTACTGTGCTTTTTTTTTTTATCCTCACACTTTTTTTTTATTTTTATTTTTTTACATGTTTCAATGCCATTCTCCCATCTCATCCCACCCTCTCCCTCTCTCTCTCCCCCAGAGTCCAAAAGTTCACTCTATAGATCTGAGTCTCTTTTGTTGTCTCGCATACAGGGTCAACATCCCCATCTTTCTAAATTCCATATATATGCGTTAGTATACTGTATTGGTGTTTTTCTTTCTGGCTTACTTCACTCTGTATAATCAGCTCCAGTTCCATCCATCTCCTTAGAACTGATTCAAATGTATTCTTTTTAATGGCTGAGTAATACTCCATTGTGTATATGTACCATAGCTTTCTTATCCATTCATCTGCTGATGGACATCTAGGTTGTTTCCATGTTCTGGCTATTATAAACAGTGCTGCGACGAACATTGGGGTACATGTGTCTCTTTCAATTCTGGTTTCCTCGGTGTGTATGCCCATCAGTGGGATTGCTGGGTCATAAGGCAATTCTATTTGCAATTTTTAAAAAATGCTTTTGGAATGTGATTCAGGTAAGTTAAAGCTGAAATTTTGAGTTAATTACTCCCTCTCTTATTGCATATCCAGAATATTTGAACAACTAAACTTCAAATGGAGTTATAGTCTACAAACTTCCACATTCTTTCTTTTCTTTTATTCTGTAATGCTTGGCTTTTTATCTAATATCCTATTCTTTTACAAAGCATCTTTTTCAAACTGTCTTTTTTTTCCTCTGTTTTTTAAACACATTCCATTTACCATTTATCCATTGTTTTCATTCCATTCAATCATCTTAATGCTTACTAAAATACATGTTTATAATTTGCATTTGCAGAAATGTATTTATATAAGCTGGTCCATGTCTACCACTTCAGATAGCTGTTTGTTGTAAAGGTAATTTTTAGAAAACAAAGGAATGGGCCAATCCCCAGACCCTGCTGTGCTCCTTTTCATTTTTTCCAACTTACACACTAATGCTCACAGCACATACTTTGTGTGGAATGCCAGTGCAGAAAAATGGCTGTTTCTGAAATTCAAAGACAAAAAAAAAAAGAGCAAGAAAAGTTTAGAGTTTTGTGATAGTTCTTCTCATAAAATTGCATTTAATGAACCACTTACATTTCAGTTAACAAACTGGCATGTGAAATTCTGACTAATTAATCAACTGAGTTGGAAAAGTTTGAGTGAAGTGTGATTACATTGTTGTGAGAAAAAGAGGTACTAGTACATTTTTCTGAATCATTATTAAGAAATAAAAAGACATAAAAATGGACTCTTTGGAAGCATAGGAAGAGTACCACCATGCCTACATTTCCATGTCTGTAGAAAAGGTTAGTAGCTGTAGAACAGTTCTGCTTAGCCACTGTACATTCAGAACTGTTCAGTGTCTGAGGTTTTTGACGTTATGGCATCCGGTCCCATCACTTCATGGGAAATAGATGGGGAAACAGTGGAAACAGTGTCAGACTTCATTTTTTTGGGCTCCAAAGTCACTGTAGATGGTGACTACAGTCATGAAATTAAAAGATGCTTACTCCTTGGAAGAAAAGTTATGACCAATCTAGACAGCATATTCAAAAGCAGAGACATTACTCTGCCGACTAAGGTCAGTCTAGTCAAGGCCATGGTTTTTCCAGTGGTCATGTATGGATGTGAGAGCTGGACTGTGAAGAAGGCTGAGCGCCAAAGAATAGATGCTTTTGAACTGTGGTGTTGGAGAAGACTCTTGAGAGTCCCTTGCACTGCAACGAGATCCAACCAGTCCATTCTGAAAGAGATCAGCCCTGGGATTTCTTTGGAAGGAATGATGCTAAAGCTGAAGCTCCAGTACTTTGGCCACCTCATGCGAAGAGTTGACTCACTGGAAAAGACCCTGATGCTGGGAGGGATTGGGGACAGGAGGAGAAGGGGACGACAGGATGAGATGGCTGGATGGCATCACTGACTCGATGGACGTGAGTCTGAGTGAACTCCAGGAGTTGGTGATGAACAGGGAGGCCTGGCGTGCTGTGATTCATGGGGTCGCAAAGAGTCAGACACGACTGAGCGACTGAACCGAACTGAACCACTAGGACCAGGGGTTCTCAGGTGGTGCTAGTGGTAAAGAACCTGCCAGCCAATGCAAGAGACCTAAGAGAGGTGGATTCAATCCCTGGGTTGGGAAGATCCCCTGGAGGAGGGCACAGTAATCCACTCCAGTATTCTTGCCTGGAGAATCCCGTGGTGGGCTACAGTCTGTGGGGTCGGAAAGAGTCAGACAGGACTGAGTGACTAAGCACACAGGGCCACCTGTGCATAGGAGGGAAAAGACGCTTATTTCAAAATGTTGATGGAAAACATATACCGCTTCAAATTAGATAATTGGAAAAGTTACTCAGTGCTTAACACTGCAGATTCTACAATTATTTTTTAGATATATCCCTTTTCATAAACTGAACTTTCAATATCTTCATATTCAAAAACATTTTGCTAGGTTTATAAGCTTTACAGGTATAAAAAGCCACAGGGTTTATTCAGAAAAGTAAATTGAAGAAGCATCAAATATGCAAGTGGTCCGAATTTGATGCACAACCAATAAAATTAATGAAGTGCCACACAATCAAAACCTCTCAATATGGAAAACAGGAGGTGAACATCTAAAAAAGAACAGAGTAGCAGAGTAAGGAGGTAATTGGGAAGTAATTAGTAACGATTATATTTAACTGGATAGGCAACTTATATGTATAACTTTTCTCATTGTAACATACTTTAGTGCTTAATAGTAAATGGAATTAGAAATAGAAAGATTTACAAAAAATGCTCTAAAATTATGAAGATGACTGCTAAATGTTTCTGCTTTTTAAGGTAATTTAAATGGATCATATTAAACTTGAATTCAGAGAATTCTTTATTCTTACTTTGGTAAGAAAATCAATTCTACAGACCCTAAATATAATGCTCAGTGATTAATAACTTCTGTCTAAATAATGAGCTGAGAGTGATAATCTTTCAGCTGCTTAGTGATAATAGAAATAAGAAATTATTGTAATTGCTTTCTTGTGTGCCTTATTGGCAAATTGTATAGACATATAAACACAATAGCATTATATTTAAATCACCTTTAACCAAGTAATATGATTTTTTTCAGATAAAATTAGAAGCTATTCATATATATTTATATTTAATGTTAAGATCATGAATTTAGAGGATTTGAAAAAGCATTTATATCGTTAGTAGCAACAGTATGCCTTTTGTTATCTGGACATTGCTTACAAAATACACGTTTGATTATTAGCATTGATTATAAACCTAGGTATTGAGGCAGTATGCTTTGTGGATTACTATTGTAGAAAAGTTAAATGAAAAATAAAGCCAGGATTTCTTATATCTTTTGTAACATTATATTATAGTGTGTGTATGTATATACAGCTTGTGTGTGTGCTGCATTTGCCTAGGATAAATAAATGATACAAAATAGTATTTATTATTTCCTGAATTTATCTCAGTTTACATTATAGCCTTCAGGTTCACAAGCTTGGAAAACTGACTATATTATCACACCTAGAGGTTGTCCATTACTCAACATTAAATTCACATTCACTGTCTTATAACCCTGATGCTTATACTCAGAAGGCAAACTTATCAATAAATTAAAAATATAACTGTCTTGGATACCAGAAGACTCAATGTCTACTGCTGTTTCTCCTAGTGGGCAGATATGGAAATCATACTCCAAAATTTCTATTGTAGCCATAAGAACAGAAGTAGAGTAAAATGAATTTACTCTGTAGGGTCAACAGGATGAAAATGCCAGAAACATTCACTGACCAAGGTTAATGCTCCTCCGTATGAGATGGTACTGTTAGTTTACTTCTGGGCTTTCTTTTCTCTGAGTTTCCATACATAACAGGGTGTGATACTTTCTGACTGATCCAGTCATTTAGATAAGTTAATTTGTTCAGTCTCTAAATCTTGGAAATTTCTGTCAACTGGTTAACAGAATGAGCCCTGAAGTCAGATGTTCTGAATTCATTACTGGCCTTGACATTTTTAAGATATTTAGCATGATACTAAAACTTTCTGAACCTTGGTTTCCTTTCATATAAGCTGTCTGCAGTATTAAGTGACTAGGGGCAAATACATACTGAAGCAGAAAAAGAAGGAATTTATCAAAGGACTTAAATGCAATAAGATAATTTGGGGTCAGTAAATTGCTATCCACTTCTTTACCCAAAGAAAATAAAGTACCACTAATATTCTATGATTCTAAAGCAGAACTGCAAGAAAAATGGAACTTTGTTAATAAGCCTGTTCTGAAAAACTGTTACTTCTCTCTAAAGCCACTTAACTATTATTACATATAGGGTTTAACAACTGAACATGTTTCAAATATTGAGCTCTTTGATAATAAACTCAACCATTTTTCCTTTTAAAAAATCTGAGTTTTTGTGAATCTGTGCAGCTACTCTATTGATATTTCTTCTTGAAGGGTATGGAAAATAAATTTTCTTGCTGATAAACTAATTATTTAAAATTTATGCATGTCTGCTATTTTTCCTTTTGGTATAGGTTATAACAATACCACCATAGCCAGAAAAGAAATGACATTTCCTGAGGATTGCTTTTATGCTTCCCAAGAATGAACATAAACACTAATGTTCATATCTATGTATAAAATGAATATCCAGATGCTATTAGATATTATATGGAGGATCAATACTTATTTATAACCATACTTTTTAACTAATGCTGCATCTTGGATTAAAATTTTCATAATTCACAAAAGATAGAGAATTTTTACATTTACATCAGTAAACATTTCTACCCACTATCTAATTTCTCAGTAATTATAGAAGTCATAGTTTATAAATGTGATATTGCTCATATATATCAGTACAGGTGAAAAATATCCATAAAGACCAAAAAAGTATTGATATATAATATTAAATATGTACCTTAAAAATACATAAAACTTTATAGCTTGATACAGTTGGCATAAATTTTTTCATTAAATATCCTTGGTTTTGCATATTAAGCTAGGTTACTGCTGCTGCTGCTAAGTCGCATCAGTCCTGTACAACTCTGTGCGACCCCCGTAGACGGCAGCCCACTAGGCTCCGCCGTCTCTGGGATTCTCCAGGCATGAACACTGGAGTGGGTTTCCATTTCCTTCTCCAACGCACGAAAGCAAAAAGTAAAAGTCAAGTTGATCAGTTCAGTCGTGTCTGACTTAGCGATCCCATGGACTGGGCCTATCAGTCTCCTCCGTCCATGGGATTTTCCAGGCAAGAGTACTGGAGTGGGGTGCCATTGCCTTCTCCGAAGCTAGGTTAAAGTTCACAGAAATGCACCAATCTCAAATCCATCTATAGATGTCATTTTTAAAAGTCTAAGGTACAGGCTCAATAGCAGTAACTTCTAAAATACATCTAATCCTGTGTAATGAATTAGATCTCAAATATTCTGTGATGAGATTTTTCTTTTTCTTAAATATCCAATGCAAGTTCAGTAAGGTGAGGTCAAGAGATTATCAAAGTGAACATGACTAGTTCTGACACTAAGGAGAGTTTGAGAGCACATCCGATGATCAGAAGTAATTTCAGGACGTGGTGAGACCCAAACTAAAGTCATCCAAGACTGCTAAAGATTTTTGTGATATTTTCTGTCTGCCTAGTTTATCTGGTACTTGTGTGCTAAGTTGCTCCAGTCATGGCCAACTCTTTGCAATCCTACTGACTACGGCCTGCCAGGCTCCTCTGTCCAAGAGATTGTCCAAGCAAGAATACTAGAGTGGGTTGCCATGCCCTCCTCTAGGGGATCTTCCCAACCCAGGGATTGAACCCACGTCTCTCATATCTCCCACAGTGGCAAGCAGATTCTTTACCACTAGCACCACCTGGGAAGCTGAGTTTATTGCATTACACTGCATTGTGTCTTATAGGCCGAATGTTAGCTAATAGCTAATGTTAGTTTCAGTCTGTAAGACACAATGCAGCATAATACAATGCCTGGCAAAAAGTCATTACCCCATTAAAAGATAACATCCTTAGTGCAGGATATGAGTTCAGATTCCACAAACACTGGTTTAGCTCTGTGTTAATATTTTCTAATTCTTATGTAAATTTTATTCCAGATCTTGGAAATAGCACTCCTGAAATATACAATTGGGCCAATTACTCAGTATTTTGGCCTAGAGAATTTCGTGGACTGTATAGTCCATGGGGTCACAAGGAGTAGGACACGACTGAGCAACTTTCACTTACTTAGTATTTGTCAGGGTTGTCAGATACTCCTGGTTTTTATTGTTCTTGCTGTTTTTTGGATGCTGCACCTACGTGTTCTGGGCATAATCTGGGACACTGGAAAGCCCTTTAATATCCTTTTTTAAATGTATATCTATTTTTTCCTACTACCTTATGAAGGGATTTTACAACTAACTCTTTCTTGGCCACTGAAACTTTTCCTAGGATTATGACATTGGGCAAATATGTAATGGGCTGTACCCCATTTCTTATGAGTTACTATATAATTGTAACAGATTTGGTTTCTTTGAGGTTTCTCTGATGGCTCAACTGGTGAAGAATCCACCTGCAATGTGGGAAACATGGGTTCATTTCCTGGGTTGGGAAGATCCCCTGGAGAAGGGAACGGCTACCCACTCCAGTATTCTGGCCTGGAGAATTCTATGGATTATATAGTCCATGGGGTTGCGAAGAATCAGACATGACTGAATGACTTTCACTTTCACTTGGTTTCTTTGACCACTCAGTTTCACTGTGCATTTGGAATTAAATAAATTTTCATCATTATATCTATTAATTGACCAGCTATTCTCAGCTATACTGCCCTGGTTACCAATTTACCCATAAAAGTGATTAATCCAAATATATGTATTCATTCTATTCATATAATTATCTCATTCAATATTTCAGAAAATAGCAACACAATAAAATTATTTTTCCTGGTGTTCAGTTCAGTCACTCAGTCGTGTCCAACTCTTTGTGACCCCATGAACTGCAGCACGCCAGGCCTCCCAGTCCATTTCCAACTCCCAGAGTTCACCCAAACCCATGTCCACTGAGTTGGTGATGCCATCCAACCATCTCATCCTCTGTCGTCCCCTTCTCCTCCTGCCCTCAAGCTTTCATAGGATCAGGATCTTTTCCAATGAGTTAGCTCTTAGCATCAGGTGGCTGAAGTATTGGAGTTGCAGCTTCAAAATCAGTCCTACCAACGAACACCCAGGACTGACCTCCTTTAGGATGGACTGGTTGGATCTCCTTGCAGTCCAAGGGACTCTCAAGAAACTTCTCCAACACCACGGTTCAAAAGCATCAATTCATTGTCACTCAGCTTTCTTTATAGTCCAACTCTCACATCCATACATGACCACTGGAAAAACCATAGCCTTGACTAGATGGACCTTTGTTGACAAAGTAATGTCTGCTTTTGAATATGCTGTCTAGGTTGGTCAAAACTTTCCTTCTAAGGAGTAAGCATCTTTTAATTCATGGTTTCAATCACCATCTGCGCTGATTTTGGAGTCCAAAAAAATAAACTCAGCCACTGTTTCCACTATTTCCCCATCTATTTGCCATGAAGCGATAAGACCGGATGCCATGATCTTAGTTTTCTGAATGTTGAGCTTTAAGCCAACTTTTTCACTCTCCTCCTTCACTTTCATCAAGAGACTGTTTAGTTCTTCACTTTCTGCCATAATGGTGGTTTCATCTGCATATCTGAGGTTATTGATATTCCTCCCAGCAATCTTGATTCCAGCCTGTGCTTCCTCCAGCCCAGCTTTTCTCATGATGTACTCTGCATATAAGTTAAATAAGCAGGATGACAATATACAGACTTGACACACTTCTTTTCCTATTTGGAACCAGTCTATTGTTCCATATCCAGTTCTAACTGTTGCTTACAGACCTGCATACAGGTTTCTCAAGAGGTAGGTCTGGTATTCCCATCTCTTTCAGAATTTTCCACAGTTTGTTGTGATCCACACAGTCAAAGGCTTTGGCATAGTCAATAAAGCAGAAGTACTGGAATTCTCTTGGTTTTTCGATGATCCAATGGATGTTGGCAATTTGATTTCTGGTTCCTCTGCCTTTTCTAAAACCAGCTTGAATATCTGGAAGTTCATGGTTTACATATTGCTGAAGCCTGGCTTGGAGAATTTTGAGAATTACTTTACTAGCGTGTGAGATGAGTGTAATTGTGCGGTAGTTTGAGCATTTTTGGCACTGCCTTTCTTTGGGATTGGAATGAAAACTGACCTTTTCCAGTCCTGTGGCCATTCCTGAGTCTTCCAAATTTGCTAACACATTGAGTGCAGCACTTTCACAACATCATCTTTCAGGATTTGAAATAGCTCAACTGGAATTCCATCACCTCCACTAGCTTTGTTCGTAGTGATGCTTCCTAAGGCACATTTGACTTCACATTCCAGGATGTCTGGCTCAAGGTGAGTGATCACACCATTGTGATTATCTGGTTCGTGAAGATCTTTTTTGTACAGTTCTTCTGTGTATTCTTGCCACCTCTTCTTAATATCTTTTGCTGCAGATAAGTCCCTACCATTTCTGTCATTTATTGAGCCCATCTTTGCATGAAATGTGCCCTTGGTGTCTCTAATTTTTTTGAAGAGATCTCTAGTCTTTCCCATTCTATTGTTCTCCTCTATTTCTTCGCATTGATCACTGAGGAAGGCTCTCTTATCACTCCTTGCTATTATTTGAACTCTGCATCCAAATGGGTATATCTTTCCTTTCTCCTTTGCTTTTTGCTTCTCTCTTTTTCACAGCTATTTTTAAAGCCTCCTCAGACAGCCATTTTGCCTTTTTGCATTTCTTTTACTTGGGGATGGTCTTATTCCCTGTCCCCTGTATAATGTTACGAACCTCCATCCATAGTTCATCAGGCACTCTGTCTATCAGATCTAGTCCCTTAGATCTATATCTCACTTCCACTGTATAGTCATAAGGGATTTGGGTCATATTTGAATGGTCTAATTCTTTTCTCCACTTTCTTCAATTTCTGTCTGAATTTGGCAATAAGGAGTTCATGATCAGAGCCACAGTCCTCTCCTGGTCTTGTTTTTGTTGACTGTATAGAGCTTCTTCATCTTTGGCTGCAAAGAATATAAGCAATCTGATTTTGGTGTCGACAATCTGGTGATGTCCATGTGTAGAGTCTTCTCTTGTGTTTTTGGAAGAGGATGTTTGCTATGACCAGTGTGTTCTCTTGGCAGAACTCTATTAGCCTTTGCCCTGCTTCATTCTGTACCCCAAGGCCAAATTTGCCTGTTACTCCAGGTGTTTCTTGACTTCCTACTTTTGCATTCCAGTCCCCTATAATGAACAGGACAACTTCTTGGGGTGTTAGTTCTAGAAGGTCTTGTAGGTGTTCATAGAACTGTTCAGCTTCTTCAGTTTTACTGGTCAGGGCATAGACTTGGATTAACATGATATTGAATGGTTTGCCTTGGAAATGAACAGAGATCATTCTGTCGTTCTTGAGATTGCATCCAAGTACTGCATTTCAGAATCTTTTGTTGACTATGATGGCTATTCCATTTCTTCTGAGGGATTCCTGCCCACAGTAGTGGATATAATGGTCATCAGTGTTAAATTCAGCCATTCCAGTCCATCTTATTTCACTGATTCCTAGAATGTCGATGTTCACTCTTGTCATCTCTTGTTTGACCACTTCCAATTTGCCTTGATTCATAAACCTAACATTCCAGGTTCCTATGCAATATTGCTCTTTACAGCATTGAACCTTGCTTCTATCACCAGTCCCATCCACTCCTGGGTGTTGTTTTTGCTTTGGCTCCATCCCTTCATATTTCTTGAACATTTACTGGCATAATGTTCTTCAATTTAGACTCCTATGGAAATCTATAATCAAGCTAGAGTTACTATGAAAGTGAAAAGTGAAGTTGAAAGTGACTCAGTCTTGTCCAATCTTTGCGACCCCATGGGCTGTCCATGGAATTCTCCAGGCCAGAATACTGGAATGGATAGCTTTTCCCTTTTCCAAGGGATCTTCCCAATGCAGGATCAAACCCAGGTCTCCCACATTGCAGACGGATTCTTTACCAGCTGAACCACAAGGAAAGAGTTAGTATATTTTTAGTTTAATCAATATTAACATATTCTGGTTTTAAACTGACTACTGATTAAATCAGATGCTTAGCAATTCACAAATCAAATAAAGACTATATGAAATGAATTTTAAAGTCTTATGATATATTCATTACTTGTTATTTTGGAATCAAAAATATTGATAAAGTTTATATTGATTTTCATACTTCATATAATTTGATTGGACCATCCAAGGGCATCCCAGGGAGGGAAAATCTTGATGGCAAATTATCAACATTAGTCTGATAAAATCAACCTAAAAGTCAATTAAAACTATATATACAGTATTGATACTATGTATGGAATAGGTAACTAATGAGAACCTTCTGTATAGCACAAGGGATCTCTACTCAGTGCTCTTTGGTGAATTCAGTGGGAAGGAAATCCAAAAAAGAGGGATTATATGTATAGCCAATTCACTATACTGTACAGTAGAAACTAACACAACATTGTAAAGCAACTATACTCCAATAGAAGTTAAGAAAACCAATCAGCAAAAAGATAAATATTATTATTCTCAGTAAACTAATTTACAGTTAGTAACAAACTGCTAGAAGTTTTCAGCCCTTGAATTATATATAGATCATTTCAAAAATATTTTACATGCCATTCTGTGGGTGTTGCATATCATTTTATTCCATAGTTACATAGGTTTCATTCCTTGTTAAGTATAAATAAATATTCTGTTCTTGGCAGAAAGTATGAAATGCAGGATACTTGTGTTTAGTAATCAGTGAGAGTGGATTCCAGTTTCTGTGGCCTAGATTTAATTTAGGCTGATGGTAGCAGAATCTTGAAGAGTCTCCCACTCATATTCTCTTAGTTATTCATTCTGTTATTTGCTTTCTCTAGATGAGTATTTTTTATCCAACTCCAATGAGCATATAAGCAATGATTAAAGCCTCTGGGTACAGTTTTTTGTTGCAAAATGGAATATTGAAAAAGAAAGCCAGTAACCAAAGGCCAAAGAAGACAGAGCCTTAAAGTTAACCACTGACAAAGAGTCTTCCTTACAACCTGTGAGCTGAAGTTGTCCATGCTCATCACTACATAAATTCTCATTATGTTTAGAGGATCAAAATGAGTACTTAGAGTTTTTCTGATGTAATAGTTTAGCCAGGATATCTTTTTTAAGGCATTCTTTACTTCAAAATGCTTTGACAGGTAGTTGCTTTAGAGTCTGGACCTATAAGAAACAGACCTGAGTTCAAATTTTGTTTTGACAACAAATGACAAGTGTAACCATAAGCAGATTAGTTCACCTCTGTAAGTCTCAGTCGTCTCTTTTGTTAAACATTAAATAACTAATAGAATTGTTGTGAATACTGCATGAATGCTAAATGAAATATTGCTCAAAAGGGTTTCTTCCAGGGCTTGGCAAATAGAAGATACAGAATAAGTTTAATTAGGCTTTAGTTAGTGATACCTAAGGAACTGTAGTGTTTTTGCCTGGAGAATTCCATGGTCAGAGGAGCCTGGTAAGTTATAATGCATGGGGTCACAAAGAGTCGGACACGAATGAGGGACTAACTCTTTCACTTCTCACTTTCACCTAAGGAACTGATATGCATTATAACTAATCATTTCCCCCCCAAAATCCTTCTATTGTTTAGGAAGATTACTGCCTACTTCTACAGTTCAAAAGGGTTGTTCTGAATTTCCTTCTATCGGATTTTGGCTTACGACCTACATAATAATTTTTATAGCTTCCTATATTATAAGTGAAATGCTGTATAAGTGTCACTCCTCCGCTGGGCAGGGAAAACCAAAGGACAGTAAAAAGCATTGCTCCTGTTTTCTTGCAGCACTTATATCTTGTCGTTAACTGATGATGAGTTTGAGCCTGAATGGCAGAAGTATTCTGTACACACACACACACACACAATATTTTGGGCATAGATGAAGATCAAAGGCATGTTATTTAAATGCTTCCATTTCCCATAATAATGATTTACTCAAAGAAAAAAAATCAATTCAAATTCTTTAGAAAGCTTCCACATCTGATATTATGGAAATGATTTTTCTAAAATTCCATTCACTTTTAAATTGAAACATTTTGTTGATGCCTGCATGCCAGGGAACCAGTTGTGTTCAGTAGAAGCCAGGAAGAATTAGATGTAGATCTTGTCTTCAAATACCAGATCCTTACTTTGAGATCATGTTAGTGCTTCATCATGCTATATGCTTACATTATGAACTAAAACTCTTCATAAAATCAATATTTTCAGGTCACTTTTTCTGATTTTATAGCAATTTCAAGCATAACAGCAATTGTTTTACACTTACAGCATGGGCATATTCATTAACATAGATGATGAAGTAGTGCTTATTTCTATGATTGACTTGATGCTGAGTCTTTGGGTACAAATGTACCTTTCAATTAAAGTACAGTTTTAAAAAGAGAAATATGATCTACTCATACATACTATACTTTTCAGAAAAATACAATGGATGAAATACAGAACTATTAGAATATTTTGACAGTTTATTATTTTATGACANGTTTATTATTCTATGACATTGAAAGTCAACACAGATTTAACGTATTTCACCAGTTTTAGGGTTTTTTAAACTGATATTTATCAAAATTATTCCCTGCCTTGTAACTTCAATGTATAATTATTTCATTTTCTGTGATAATTTAAGAGTATAAAAATACATAAAAGAAGTACAGAATTCCCATGTACCCTTCACACAGATTCACCCCATGATAATATTTTACATAAGTATGACTGCTTAATCTCAGTTCATGATTTTTTTCTCTCCCTTAGATTATTATCTAATTCATTTCTAATTCATTACTTTAAAATTCTTAATATCCCTAAAGCCAATCTAATTCATTATTTTAAGGTTATTAATATCCCTAGACCATTCCCTAAAATGTCTCCAGAGGTATCTTGACATTTCACTGTTACTGTAAACTCATCTTAAAAAAATATGGAGCAATCCTGAATGCATTGAACAATCTGATAATAGTTATAAATGAAAAAAAGAGTAATAATAATAAATGAAGTGAGTTATATAATTCTAATAGATTGCATTTTTCTTTTCAGAAAATTTGATTAATATGCAGTATTGCCAAACAAATTTAGAGTAGGATGTCTTTGCCTCCTGAACCAGAAGGGTGAACACCTCAAAACTAGAGTAGCTTCTTCTTTATCATCCCATGCCTACAAAGTGACCCTCATTATTAGATGATCAATAAGTATTAAGTTATTGGATGAATGATGGAAGGAAAGCAAATAATGAAAATAACAATTTTAAAAATTAAAGTGTGGTTGTCTCCCCTTGAAACCTTTAAGTATGAGGGGAAAATAACCACTCGTCTCATTTCAAATATTGAAAAACCAAGCACGCTTAGGCAGTCAGGAATGAAGTGGCTCTACTATCTCTTTCATAAACCTCTAGTTACCCCAGTTTCTGTCTGTGCACCAGCTCCACTCTCTCTACCAACAGACTTAGCTGCTGCCTCATAGTGCCTCCTGCATCCAACCTCCTCCTCATCTGACACTTCCAGATTTCTCGGGTCTCAACATCCCACTCAGTCATCAGTTTCTCTTGGCTTATACGTAGGTCTGTTGAGCTTAGGTCCGGTATCTTCCCATGTTATTTGGTGTGCTGCTGTGGTGCCCTTTGACTAACTGCCGGCTTGTGCTGAACACCTGCCTCTGACCGCCAGTCTTGTTCACATGGTCCAGGGCCTCTTACTTCTTAGCAGCCTTCTCCCCTTTGTACTTGCTCTCATTTTTGTTTTCAAGAGCTCTGCTAACACATTATTCTTTTGGTGGCATTCAGTCACCCTGAGAACTTGAAAATCTAGGTTCAGGTAGCCACATCTCACACAGAAAGACTTCTGGAACATTTCTGAATGCTATTCACACCGAAGAAACCAGAATTGAAAGAGACACGTGTACCCCAATGTTCATCGCAGCACTGTTTATAATAGCCAGGACATGGAAGCAACCTAGATGTCCATCAGCAGATGAATGGATAAGAAAGCTGTGGTACATATACACAATGGAGTATTACTCAGCCATTAAAAAGAATACATTTGAATCAGTTCTAATGAGGAGGATGAAACTGGAGCTGATTATACAGAGTGAAGTAAACCAGAAAGAAAAACACCAATACAGTATACTAACACATATATATGGAATTTAAAAAGATGGTAATGATAATCCTGTATGTGAGACAGCAAAAGAGACACAGATGTAAAGAACAGACTTTTGGACTCTGTGGGAGAGGGAGAGGGTGGGATGATTTGGGAGAATGGCATTGAAACATGTATACTATCGTGTAAGAAACAAATCGCTAGTCTAGGTTCAATACAGGATACAGGATGCTTGGGGCTGGCACATGGGGATGACCCAGAGAGATGATATGGGGAGGGAGGTGGGAGGGGGGTTCAATGTTGGGAACTCATGTACACCTGTGGTGGATTCATGTCAGTGTATGGCAAAACCAATACAGTATTGTAAAGTAAAAAAATAAAAATAAAATTAATTCAATAATGATTCTTATTCATAAAGAAGATGTATTTTTGATTAATGTGGTTAAAACTAATCAGTGGCTATGAATTCATTGGCTATGAATTATAAAAGCTATAATGTAAGAAGAGAAAAAATATATTGATCAATAAAACAGTACACTTAGAGTCCTAAAATGAATCAGACTGATACCTTGATTGGGGTCTTCTCCACACACTGCATTCCTTTAATTTTTGCATTTAGAGATTGAAAATTATATCATCATGAATTTCTTTGAAGCAATCACTCAGCTTATTTCATATTTCTAAATTACTTCACATTACTTAGTAGCATAAAATTTAAAAAAGAACTATTGGTCAGCCTGAATCAGTAATACACAGTAAGCTTCTGTATTAGTAAAAAAATTCTTTTAAAATGTAAATTAATTAAATTATGTATTTAAATATTTTAATTAACCCAGAATAGGTGTGATTTATTTTTGAGTGTGGTTATTATAAATATATGTGCTTCCCTTGTGGCTCAGCAGTAAAGAATCTGTGGATTTAATGCAGGAAAGGGAGGTTCAATCCCTGGGTCAGGAAAATCCCCTGGAGAAGGAAATGGTAATCCACTCCAGTATTCTCGCCTGGGGAATTCCATGGACAGAGAAGCCTGACAGGCTATATAGTCCATGGGGTCACAGAGTCAAACACAACTAAGTGACTAACTCTTCATTTTCCACTTAACTTTCTACTGAAGAGCTCTAATACTCTATTTAGATTTAACTGAAGGTTTCAAGCTTCTGCTCCTTGAGAATAGATATACTTTTGCAATGGAAATTCTGGCACACACATAATTTTATTCTCCATGATCTAAATACCTCTGTGATTTTTAGTGCTTTGCCTTGGATACACAGACATATCTGGGCCTCCAAAGTCCTTTTATAATATTATCCAGGTATTTCACTATATTTTCCTTTTTTGGTCTTTTAACCAAAATAATTACCTGGCAAGATTTGTAACATATACTGTTTGCTAGAAGGAAAAGATTTTCTGTTGAAATCATTGAAATAATTGTTTCTATATATTTTTACGTGATAAAAATCTGCTCTTTTAAATCAAGTTTTGTACTTGGGATTTTAATTAAGATATTTATTCAGTTAAAGCTGATTTCATAGAGTCTGTTAAGTTCTTCCTTAGAGATCAAAATATCTTTTAATATTATTTAACTTTTAGTTTCTTCTAATATGATGTTAGTTGCATTGATGCAACTACAATCTAGTAGCTATAAGTTATGCTGCTTAGAAGTTTGGATATGATTAGAGTTTAAGTTGGTAAGGAAATAAATTAGTAGGAAAGGAGACAAAATTTGGGATTGGAAAGCAAAAGAAGGGAGGATCTCTTAACTGACGTGTAGCCAACTGCATTCTGCCAGTTAGACTGCCAGCTACCATGAGCACTTAGGTCTCATCTGTATAAATATAGTAGAACCTCACTTATCCTTTATGGTCAACATTATTAATTTTCCACATGTTAATTTTCTTCATATTGTTGTCACTACTCAGTACTATTAAAATCATGCTTTATAAAAATATTTAAACTATATATAGTTTCAAAGGAGCTTAACTGCTTTTGATGACTACTTTTCATTGCTTAACATTCCATAGTGACCCCTACATTATTACAGGAATATGCCAACCTCATGGCCCCTTCAAAGAAGTCACAAGAGTACTTCTGTACTTAATACATTTAAATGTTATCTTATAAATGCCAGACATTCAAGAATGATCTGAAAGGTGAATGTGAAAACAAATGCTGTTTGTTCATCAGAAGATGAATGGCTAAAGAACATATATACGATGAAATATTTTGTTGCTGTTCAATCACTAAGTGTGTCTGACTCTTCGTAACCCCTTGGAATGCAGCGCAGCAGGCTTCCCTGTCCTTCACTATCTCCCAGAGTTTGCTCAAAACCATGTCCACTGTGTCAGTGATGCTACTGCACATCTTATCCTCTGCCGCCCTCTTCTCCTTTTGCCTTCTGTCTTTCATAGCATCAGGGTCTTTTCAAATGAGTCAGCTCTTCACATCTGATGACCAAAGTATTGGAGTTTCAGCTCAGCATCAGTCCTTGCAATGAATATTCCGAGTTGATTTCCTTTAGGATTGACTGATTTGATCTCCTTGCAGTCCAAGGGACTTACAAGAGTCTTCTCCAACACCACAGCAGCAATTCTTCAGGGCTCAGCTTTCTTTATGGTTCAGCTATCACATCTGTTCATGACTTCTGGTAAAACCATAGCTTTGACTATATGAACCTTTGTTGGCAAGGTGATGTCTTTGCTTTTTAATATGCTGTCTAGGTTTGTCACAGCTTTCCTTCCAAGGAAAGCTTGGAATTTCATGGCAGCAGTCACTGTTTGCAGTGATTTTGGAGACCAAGAAAAGAAAATCTGTCACTGCTTCCACTTTTTCCCCTTCTATTTGCCATGAAGTGATATGACTGGATGCTATGATCTTAGTTTTTGGAATGTTAGGTTTTATGCCAGGTTTTCACTCTTCTCTTTCACCCTCATCGAGAAGCTCTTTAGTTCCTCTACACTTTCTGCCATTTGAGTACTTTCATCTGCGTATCTGAAGTTGTTGATATCTCTCCCAGAAATCTTGATTTCAGCTTGTGATTCATCCAGCCTGGCATTTCTCATGATGTACTCTGCATATAAGTTCAGTAAACAGGTGACAATATACAGTCTTGTCATACTTCTTTTCCAATTTTGAACCAGACTATTTCTTATAAGGTTATAACTGTTGCTTCTTGCCCTGCATACAGGTTTCTCAGGAGAGACAGGTCTCTCAGGAGACAGGTAAGATGGTCTGATAGTCCCATCTCTTTAAAATTTTCCATAGTTTGTTGTTATCCATACAGTCAAAGGCTTTAGTGTAGTCAATGGAGCAGAAGTAGATGTTTTTCTGGAATTTTCTTTCTCTATGATTCAATGAATGTTGGCAATTTTACCTCTGGTTCCTCTGACTTTTCTAAACCCAGCTTATACATCTAGAAGTTATTATTCATATACTGCTGAAGCCTACCTTAAAGAATTTTGAGTATAGCCTTGCTAGCATGTGAAATGAATACCATTGTCTGGTAGTTGGACCATTTTTTGGCACTGCCTTTCTTTGGGACTGGAACTTAGCTTTTCCAGTCCTGTGGCTACTGCTGTGTTCCAAATTTGCTGACATATCAAGTGCAGCAAGACTCCCTTGTAGTTCAGCTGGTAAAGAATCTGCTTGCAATTCAGGAGACCCTGGTTCAACTCCTGGGTTGGGAAGATCTGCTGAAGAAGGGATAGGCTACCCATTCCAGTATTCTTGTGCTTCCCTGGTGGCTCAGCTGTTAAAGAATCTGCTTGCAGTGGAGGAGACCTTGGTTTGATCTGTGGGTTGGGAAGATCCTCAGGAGAAGGGAAGGGCTACCTACTCCAGTATTTTGACCTGGAAAATTTCATGCCACTGTATGTCCATGGGGTCACAAAGAGTCAGACACACTGAGCAACTTTCTCTTTCTTTCACTGAGTGTAGCATTTTAACAACATCATCTTTTAGGATTTTATATAGCTCAGCTGGAATTCCACCTCCTACACTAACTTTGTTTATAGTGATGCTTCCTAAGGCCCACTTGACTTCACACTCCAGGATGTCAGGCTCTAGATGAGTGGCTACACCATCATGGTTATCCTGGTCATTAAGACCTCTTTTTATATAGTTCTTCCGTGTATTCTTACCATCCTTATTAATCTCTTTTGCCTCCATTAGGTCCTTACTGTTTTTGTCCTTCATTGTACCTTATATGAAATGTTCCATTGCTCTCTCCAATTTTCTTTAAGAAATCTCTAGTCTTTCTCACTCTGGTTCTTTGCACTGTTCATTGGAGAAGGCCTTCTTATCTCTCCTTGCTGTTCTCTGAATCTCTGCATTCAGTTGGGTATATCTTTCCCTTTCTCCTTTGCTTCTCACTTCTTTTCTTTCCTCAGCCATATGTAAAGACTCCTCAGACAAACACTTTGCCTTCTTGCATTTCTTTTTCTTTGGGATGATTTTGGTCACTGCCTCCTGTATGTAACCTCTGTCCATAGTTGTTTAGACATTTTGTCTACCAGATCAAATCCCTTGAATTATTTGTCACCTCCACTGTAAAATCATAAGGGATTTTGTTTAGGTCATACCTGAATGGCCTAGTTTTTTTCCCTGCTCTCTTCAATTTAAGCCTGAGTTTTGCAGTGAGGAATGAAATATTACTCAGTCATAAAAGGAACATATCTGAGTCAGTTCTATTGAGGTGGACAAACCTAGAGCCAGTTATACAGAGTGAAGTAAGTCAGAAAGAGAAAAAAAAATATTGTATATTAACACATATATATGGNGAGTTTTGCAGTGAGGAATGAAATATTACTCAGTCATAAAAGGAACATATCTGAGTCAGTTCTATTGAGGTGGACAAACCTAGAGCCAGTTATACAGAGTGAAGTAAGTCAGAAAGAGAAAAAAAAAATATTGTATATTAACACATATATATGGAATCTAGCAAAATGGTACTGATGAACTTATTTGCAGGGCAGGAATAGAGACTCAGGCATAAAGAACAGACTTATGGACACAGCAAGGGAAGGAGAGGATGAGACAAATTGAGAAAGTAGCATTGAAATATATGTATTATAATGTGTAAAATCATAGCTAATGTGAAGTTGCTATATAGAGCAGGGACCTCAGCCTGGTGCCCTGTGACAACCTGCAGAGGTGGGGTAGAGAAGAAGGTGAGAGGGAGGTTCAAGAGGGAAGGGATGTATGTATACCTATGGCTCATTCATGCTGATGTATGGCAGAAACCAACACAACATTGTGAAGCAATTATCCTCCAATTAAAATAAATTTTAAAAATAAAATGCTTAGAAAATANCCAGCCCCTGGCAGTCTTTATGAGGTCAGAGGATTAGTAAAATTGCAGTCAGCAGGAACACAGGGCATATAGGTAGAAAGAACTAAGCAGGTGTGCTGGAATGAGTTAGAAGTGGGCTTTCCCCAGGTGTGTCTTACTTGCCCTTCAGCATATGGCTGCAGGACCATAAGGGAAAAAACTAATGCTCAAATAATTCAATCCAAATAATGCAAACAGTTAGAACATTATAGATATTAAATATAAAATACACATATATGCTGGACTAAACATCTGCTGAACTGACTGTTGTTTCTCTACAAATCTAAATGATAATGATCATTCATAAAAAGTACATCAGTATAAAACAGAAATATGTTGATGGCAAAGAATTCAATTAAGATTATAGGCCATTTTTGGTTTAAATGGTTCTGATTTTCTTGGTTTTAATTTATCCATCCATAAAATTAGGATATTAGGCTGGGTGGTATCTGAGTCCCGTTCCATGTGTGAAAACCCAATGTCCATTTATATATATCACAATTTCAGAGTTTTATCTTTGTTATTTTTATTTGTTTGTTTGTTGTGGTGGTTTTTTTTGTTTGTTTGTTTTGTTACATAAGACTGGGTGTCATTAATCCAGTTTTTATAAACTTGGGGAAAGAAGGGAACAGAAAAAGAATACGGGCAGGGAAAGGAGGCCATTCTCAGCTTCTTTCCAGTACAAATATCTGTTTTCTCATCTAAGTTCTTAATGGAAGTCTAGTCTGAAGTTTTTTGTTTGTGTTGAAGCAAGGGGTCAGTGGCATAAAGCTGATAATCACTGAGAGAGTTTGTTTTAAAGGAAATCAAGGCCCTGAGTGACTAATAGTCTCAAAGCTGGATGAAGACAAAGTTAGTGTGTATGACGTTTATTTGATATGTGTGGCTCTATACCACCCTACCTCATAATCTATATGAGATCCTGAACTAAGAGAAAGAAGTGGTTTGAAGAGGAGTCCACACACACACACATACACATGTTAACTATGATCCTACATAATATTGTTACTAAAGTCCTGTTCTGTCCGCTTTGTCTGACTCTAGGAGAGCAGCCTCTGAGAATAAAGGCAATAAGTGCAGATGATGTAGTTCATTTACAAATTCATTGTCAAAAATCATCACTTCTATCTAAGACTTGAGAAAGTCATGGGTTTACAGTGATTCATTTGGTATGTGTTCACAAGTGTGGTATCAATCAATCTCCTCTTACTATTCTCCATAAACCATACCACAAAGTGGACTTGGAACATGAATATCATGTATATGAACAACATACGGATCTGTTTTGTCAGACTGAGAAATTCGATTTATTTATAAGATAAGGGCTTCCCTGGTAGCTCCACTGGTAAAGAGTCTGCGAGGAATGCAGGAGACACAGGTTCAATTCCTGGATGGGGAAGATTCCCTGAAGAAGGGATAGGTTACCCACTCCAGCATTATGGGGCTTCCCTGGTGGCTCAGATGGTAAAGAATCTGCCTGCAGTGCCGGAGACCTGGGTTCATCCCTGGGTTGGGAAGATCCCCTGGAGAAGCGCATGGCAAGCCCCTCCAGTATTCTTCCCTGGAGAATCCCCATAGGCAGAGTAGCCTGGCCGGCTCGAGTCCATAGGGTCACAAAGAGACGGACATGACTGTGTGACTAAGCACACATGAGATAAGTGAGGAGTCGCCTCTCAGCTACATTTACAGTTATTTTTGAAATATTTCAGTTGACACGTGATAAATAGTCATACAAGTACTGCTGCTTTCAGTGTATTTCTGAATGGTATCTCTCTTATTTTTTACTGTTTTACTAATTTATAGAATTTTTAAGAATTTCAACAACAATCTTTTCAGCAGTATAAATGTAGCATGTTAATAAGTAAAAATGCTGTAGATACAGGCTGTCCAAAAGAACTTGGTAGAATGAAGGAAATGCTCCATTGTGATGTGTTCACTAGGATTCATGTCTATTGAGCACTTGAAATACCGCCAGCATGATGGAGATACTGAATTTTAATTTTTCATTTTAACTTTAATTAAACTTTTAAGATAAAGTAACCATGGCCTCCCAGGTGTGCTAGTGGTAAAGAGTCCACCTGCCAAGCAAGAGACATAAGAGATGCTGGTTCGATCCCTGGGTTGGGACGATCCCCTGGAGGAGGGCATGGCAACCCACTCCAGTATTCTTGCCTGGAGAATCCCATGGAAAAAGGAGCCTGGTGGGCTACAGTCCATAGGGTCACAAAGAGTCAGACACGACTGAAGTGACTTAGCACATGCACACAACCTTGAATAAATTGTGGCTACTGTTTTCAACAGCTCAGCGATAGACAGTGACATATCATTATCAAAAGTTATTGAAATTAAAGTAGATGTGTAGTTTAAATACGCACAACTGAACTTATGCATCATACACCCAAAAATATCTATAAACAGTTCCATATTTACCAAATTCCTGCTTCATACTTACACTGTCTTTTCTAATCCAGCATTACATAGTCTATGAAAAGAAGAGCTGATTGATTATCTTGGAAGCGTCTGCTGAGAATTTTCATAACGTTTTATTTTACATGAAATTTATGCACCTGGTACTGACTACAAATGAATCCTTTCATTTTAGGAAGGTAATGACAAAATACCTTAGAATTTTGAAAATAATAAGATAGAGTTCAAAATATTCATGAGTGCAAATGGGCAGTTGACTGTGCTTGTGTCTTGTAAATAATTGGCCAATGACCTTTGCAAAATTTCCTGTAACCACAAACTTCTTTCAAGATGAGCACAGAGTAGAAGTTGTTAGAAGCTCAGTTTTTGTGTACGTGGTATACATCTGTCAGAGAAGTTTTCCTGTTTCAGTGTGGGAGAGACGATAGAAACCTCTTGAAAAGAAAGAGTTCACATATGAGGAATTGGTGCAATATGCCTTTCACACCCTCAGAACAGTGAAACTGCTGGGAACAGTTAGCAGCTGTACTGAATATCCTGTGGGAAACCAAAGGATCCCAGGAGATCAAGAAATGCACTAACCAGTTTGAGAATTAGATATGCATATTTTTCTCAAAAGAAAATAATTTCTTATCAACTATGTGGAACTATAATCAGAGAAAAATCACGCAAATACTGTAATTCAAAGGTATCACACTGGAGTAAATGGTATTTTTAAATGTAGGTTTATAGTTTTTCTGTGTAATTGAACTCTTTGTGCAGAAGTTTCTTTATTAGTTTCTTTAATCTAGTTCTGAAAACTGAGACACCTTTCCTCAAAGAGAAAATTACAGCTCTTCTTACCTCAACTACTAAAATTATTTTGCCACATAGTAACATATCTAGTTGCTCAGTCATGTCCAACTCTTTGTGACCCCATGGACTGTAGCCCACCAGGCTCCTCTGTCCATGATTTCCCAGGAAAGAATACTGGAGTGGGTAGTCATTCACTTCTCAAGGGGATCTTCCCAACTCAGGGATTGAACCTGAGTCTTCTGCATTGCAGACAGATTCTTTACCATCTGAACCACCTGGAAAGCCCCTGTTTAGCAACTTAACAACAACAGCAGCTCTAGAAATAAAGAGGAGGCAGAATACATCAAGATTATGTGAAAAAAAATTAAGATTTCTGTGAAAGTCACTGCTAAGTATTAATGGCATGTATTTATGTGAAATTAATTGCAGGCATGAGAAATTAGGCTAGTCAGTTTTACAGATGACAAAACAACAAATGAATGTAAGCTTGACAGCATAAAAAGCACTATTGCATTGTACACTCATGTCAGAGTTTATCTGTCAAATATGGTCAGAAAAAGCATCTTAAAATCTTCAAATGAAGCATTACAAAAACTTAATATCAATGCTTCATGATTTTTTTTGGTAACCAAACACTTTTTTTNGTCAGAAAAAGCATCTTAAAATCTTCAAATGAAGCATTACAAAAACTTAATATCAATGCTTCATGATTTTTTTTGGTAACCGAACACTTTTTTTTTGACCCTCTCTAACTTAGGCACATTTCTGGTAAAGGTATTAATAGTTAGAGTTTGTTAAAACACTCTGCACAATATTTTCCTCCTGTGCAAAATAATATCTTGAAACTAGATGTATAAGATTTCTGGAGTCTCACATATTGTTTCACATTTTGTACCTGTCTCAACTGTGTGTACAACTTACTACCTCTCTTAGAGTTAATCGTTATTCAACAGTGACTGAGCTATTTAACATTATCACTTAGCTAGATATTTCTTCCTTACAAAGGTCCAATTATTGGTGTTAAACTTTCTTTTTACTTTGTTGGTGTTTTTTTCTTTATGTTGTGACCAGTTAACCATATAAAGAAACATATAAAGGAAGGTATTTGCAAATCAAATTACAAGTAAAGGATCTAAAACAATTTAAAGACATACATAATCTTTTTCATAAGATACAGTAATTGCTTTCACATGTAAATGGTATTACTTTTATACTACTCAATTAGTTACATATTAAGAGTATGCTAGGACGATGAAAGCTAAGTACAAAACAGGAAATACAATTTTTTAAGAAAAAATTTGGATTTACCTCAGAAATTTTAGAATCAGTTATAAGCAAGACAGAAGAAGACATTATTTTTTTTTTTAATGTATTTCACAAACACAAAATAACACTAATATCTGCCTCAAGAAGCGCAGGGAAAAGACAAGTATAGGACTGAATTTGTAGGTTTCACCTGGCAAAAAATGAAGTTATTCTGTCATTTGCTAATAGGAAGTTATGTTGCTCTACTATCTGCCTATCCATACAGCTGAGAAAAAATGATAATGTCACGTGAGTGTATGTTCCTCGGTTCTTTGTCTCGTCACAACAAAGATTTGGAGTGAGGGGCATTAAAGCCCCCTCGGCGAGTCACAGCTCTCGGGTCTTGGATAGACCGTGTTATAGCTCTCAGGTCTCAAAAGGACCATGTTATAGCTCTTAGACAAATCAGTGTTACAGCTCAGTGTTATAGCTCTATTTTATTTAGAAGATAGCAGGAAAATCCATCTTCGAGGCGTGAGGGCACGTTGATCCAAAGACGTGAAGAGAAGAGTGCCCCAGCAAACAGGAGAGAGAGAGCTGGCTTTGGCTCCTCTTTTTATATGTTTTTCTCTCCCTGGGCCTGTCCTATGTAAACTGGGCCAGGCAGGAGTGTTGTTNATTTGGAGTGAGGGGCATTAAAGCCCCCTCGGCGAGTCACAGCTCTCGGGTCTTGGATAGACCGTGTTATAGCTCTCAGGTCTCAAAAGGACCATGTTATAGCTCTTAGACAAATCAGTGTTACAGCTCAGTGTTATAGCTCTATTTTATTTAGAAGATAGCAGGAAAATCCATCTTCGAGGCGTGAGGGCACGTTGATCCAAAGACGTGAAGAGAAGAGTGCCCCAGCAAACAGGAGAGAGAGAGCTGGCTTTGGCTCCTCTTTTTATATGTTTTTCTCTCCCTGGGCCTGTCCTATGTAAACTGGGCCAGGCAGGAGTGTTGTTTCTTTTAGCTGAGGGCCTCACTCAGGTCCTCGGAACTTCTTTTGTTCTATTTCCTTCTATTTCCCTTCTTTGTCTTTTAGCCACTGCCATTTTGGATTCCTTTTCTCTATTTTACCTACCTAACAATAAAAATAAAGAAATTAAAAAAAAAAAAACTATAGAAAAACGTTACTATGAAAGTATTAATGCTTTCTTCCAGAGATCAGACACAAGACAATGGTGTTCCCACCCATCACTCATTTAGAGTAGTGCTGGAACTCCAGCCAGTGCAATAAGGCAAGAAAGACATTCAGATAGCAAAGGCAGAAAGAAAACAGTCCTCAGATTCAGATGATGTGAATTTTCTTTTTTGTTTTTTTTCTATGAAGCAAATCCTAAGGAATTTTGAAAAGAATTCCTATATCTGATGAATCCAGTAAAATTGCTAGATACAAGATAAACATTATAGATTGTTAGTGTTTCTATATTACTGGTGAACTTGCTTCTAATAATATAATGGCTTATTTTTAAATTGAGTAACATAATTATATTGACTCAAAAACCAGACACTTACGTGAAATTGTTTTTTAAAATGTACAGCATTTTCTATTGAAAAAGAGTGCTGATGGAAAAATCAAATAAGGTATAAATAGTCAATAGAGGATAGATACCGTTTTCAACAAATAGCATTGGAATAATTGAGCATTCATGGACATAAAACAAACAAACAAAAAAACAACCTTGACTTAGGCTTCAGGCATTCAAAAATGAACTAAAATTGATCACAGTCTAAAGGATAAGATGTAGCCCTGTAAAACTTTTAGAAAAATACAGGGAAAAATGTTTAGGACTTAGAGCTAGGCAATTTTTGGCTTGCCACCAAATCATAATCTTTAAAAGGAAATATTATAAGCTGAATTCATCAAAATGAAAAACTTTTGCTCTGCAAAAGAACATTAAATGAATCAAAAGAGAAGCTACTGACAGAAGGAAGATGTTTCACAACACTTACCTGAGAAAAGTGTAGTATTTGAAATATACACATTTTTGTCAAAACTGACCACTAACCACAAACACACATGCAAAGCAGAAAATGGACAAAAGACATGAACAAACATTTTGATGGAGGAAATATATGGAGGGAAAATTGGCACATGGAAATAAGTTAAATGTTATTAGATGTAGAGAAATACAAGTTAAAAATCACAGTTATATCATTGCATACCTTCCAGAATGGCTAATATTAAAAAAAAATAATGTCACTAGCAAATGCTGGCAAGAATATAGAGAAACTGGATTACTCATACATTGTTGGTTGAAATGTAAAATGGTAAGAAATTTCTGGAAATTCATTTGCCAGTTTTTTTTTAATGTATGTGCAAAACTAAGCATTTAATTACCAAAGTAATTGCACTCGTGGGCACTTATCCTAGAGAAATGAAGATTTATGTTCATAGAAAACCTGTACATAAATGTTTATAGTAGTTTTGTTTGCAGCAGTCAGCATTTAGAAATGGCCAAAGTGTTTTTCAGTAGATTGATAGTAAAACAAACTTGGACACACCCACACTATGGAATACTACTCCATGATAAAAAGAAATTATTGATATATACAAAATCCTGGATGAATCTCCAGAAAATCATGCTCAGTGTAAAAACCATCCCCCCTAAGTTGAAGTTTGTGTGATTCTATTTGCATAATATTCTTTAAATGACAGTTATAGTGATGGAAAAGAAATTAGTGTTTGCAGGGATTATGAAGGAATGGAGTCAGGAGAGAAACATGTGATCATAACAGACAATATGTGGGATCCTTCTGGGAATGGAAACGTTCTATATCTTTTCTGCTCAATATCAACATCCTGGTTGTGACATTTTAGTAGTTTTATAAGGTGGATGTTATTGATGGGGAAGTTGAATAGAGTGTTCACAGGAACTTTCGGTATTATTTTTTACAAGCTGCTTGTGAATCTATAATTACTTCAAGATAAAATTTAATTAAATTGCCTATATACTAGAGAAAATATCTTCTTGAATTTATGTTTTGCTATTGCTAAAGTTAGTTGTTACATTTATAGCAAATGCAAACATGCTTAGTATACAATAATAATTTTTAGAAAAGTAGAACCTGAAAATGTGTGCTATTATTACAAGGAAAGAAATAGAGAATTTTCCAAATTAACATTTTCAAACACAATAATAAAAGGTCAAATTGGCGCAAAATTCCTTTTGAGTGCCAGACTGAAAATAGTTCATTTTAATATATATTTTGCTTGCTTTCAATATTTTAGCGCTTGTCTTTCATTGCCACCTAGGAACATAATATGCCTTCATCACTGCTTCATTCATTTTGTTAAGTGACTGTTATATAACAATTTTTGGTTCAGTACTATTGCATCTAGGGAGAAGATTGATGTGTTTTATATGGTTTTCCTATTTAATTGTTCTTCCTGATTAAGCATTCATTTATTAACATACTTGGATGTTTCATATGTGCCAGCAGTGTGCCTGGAAATCTGTCTAAAGCACTTGTGTCTGGTACCTGTATCCAAATTAAATTTTAATGTTATTAGCAGTTTCAACTGCCATTGATTACAACATTCTCAAGTTTCACTGGGCTGACATGAGCTACAACAACTGTGAATAGTAATAGCTACTTTCATGAACAGAAGATCCCTGTAGGGAAGCTGTCATTAGAAACCATATGACTGCCAGAGAGCACTTCAATATGTCAATTCCCCAATGTTCTGTAGTCATCAAGACAAAAATCAAACTTTGTTTTCATAGTTTGAATGCACTGTTAAATAACAAGAACCAAATTCCAACTTACTAATATCCTTTCAAGGATTTCGTGGTTGTGCTATAAACTACTTTGTGTATAACGTCATTGTGGAATGATTGTTATTCAAATATTTGTTGTGACAAATTCTTTCTCATAATGAATTTATCATCGTGGTTTTATTCTAATGTTTCTTAAAGAAGAACTGACTCAGTGTTTTCACAATCAGTACTTCTTAAGGAAATGCAATATTTTAAACACTGTGATATATGTTCATAAGACATGACTGCTATACAAAAAGCTAAAGCTGAAGAGTGTAATAAAGCATATGCATATGCAGATATAAATATATATGATATAGTACATATAAGCACAATGGTGTATACACACACATATGTGGTATTATTTTAAGGCATTTGTAAACATAGATAATGAAATAACTGATTATTTCAACAATATAAGAGTCAACGATAAAAGAGAGTCAACAAGAAAATCAATGTATTCTAAGTCAAGACTAATGAGTAGAAGACCCCAAAGGAGAGATGCTTGCAAACACAGGGACAGCAAATACTGAATTTTCAAGACATGAAAGTGTATGAGGAAAAGTAGAGGAAGCTATGAGATGTTCTGTTTTTTATGGATTCCTAGCATCTAATGTTCTTTAATATCACAGATAATATGTGACAGAATATTAATATATTTTAAAATATAATGTTTCCCAACATGAGAATTGAAATACATTGAAAACTAATAAATAATGTAATAAAGTATTCTCAAAATCATCCATCTTCAAAGGAAATCTTAGCAAAGCACTTATTTAATTGCAAAAAAACAACATTTTTTTAATAAGCCATAGTGGCTAAGGTGCTAGAAAACTGGCTAGCTCATATACCATTATTGGAAATTTAAATTAATGTGTCCACCTTTAATTTCAATGGGCACTACCTCTCAATATTTGAAAGCAAGATGCATACCAAAAAAATTGCTTCTTACATATAAACTCACTAATAGATGCAAAGACATTTATATAACAATGTGTATTGCATAATGGTTTATAATACAATTAATTAGAGATACACTAAATGTGCATTACCAAGGCTAG
>SJYQ01003040.1:63754-79501 GCA_006410935.1 Redunca redunca | reverse complement strand
AGAAATAGTAAATTAGTTAGAGTCATTAAAATGTTCTCTGATATCTTAAAAAGTTTCAATGATTTTCTAATTATTAAGAAAACTGTGTCATTTTTCAATACTAGTCGGTGGAAGTACAGATTGTTAATATGTCTTACATCTTCTAAGCAAGTAAATACCATTTTAAATTAAAAGTTATTACCCATAATTATCCCTTAGTTTTCTGTCTTTAGTCATTCACTTGGCTTATCTTGCATTGTCTAAATTTTGGTAAACCATGGAAAGCATCAGTTTTGAGAATCAGATAATATTGACATGCCTCTTATTTTGGCACTGTCCTTACGTTAAACTCTCTGTGGTTGTTGCGTTTTACCTTTATGATATAATACATATAAAATTCTAATCCTGTATCACTCCATGTTTTAATCTCTCTCCACTGGATTAAAATTGCTCCATTCATCATCTTCTGAATGCAACATAATTTCACTTACCTAAAAACTAATAACTGATTTCACCAACCTGTAGAGCATTTAAACACTCTTGAAGCCAAGTTGACCGTCCTTTCTGGGTATAATTTTCTTTCTCTGTATTTAATTTTGATTGTCAACCAAAGGGAAGGGATTAGAATTCTATTTTATTTTGCATATTGATATTTGTCTCTCTCTGTCTTTTTTTTGGAATACAGTTGTTTCGGGTTTCCCCGGTTGGTCAGCAGTAAAGAATCCACCTGCCATGCAGGAGCAATGCAGTGACAGAGCACGAAGAATTTGAATGTGCTCTATTAACAGTGGAAAGCCTAGTATTTGGGTTTAAGTGTGTTCCTTTTGTTTTCAATTATGAATATACATTTTATTTGAAGTTTATACAATAATAAGACAAAATATCTAATTGTCTCTTTACTCTGTGGGTCAGCCCTAATTCTGTTTAAGCATACAAAAATGCATTTATATTGTATAGTAAGTAAAGTCACTCAGTCATGTCCGACTCTTTGTGACCCTGTGGACTGCAGCCCACCAGGCTCCTCAGTCCATGGGATTCTCCAGGCAAGAATACTGGAGTGGGTTGCCATTTCCTAGTGAACCCATTTTCGTTTTATCTTAAATCAGAGTAATTAAAGGATATTATTCAAATAAATACTTCTAGAAGAGTATAATCTACTAAAATAATTTAGTCTGAAACTTCACAATCAACTTGGCAGGCGTTGCAATGTAATCTGTTTTAACTAGAAAGGTGCTTTGCTTGATGTCATGTTCCTCAAACAGACATTGGATAGAATTCCACTGAGGAAAAAAGTTATAAGCCCACAATGGCATATCCCTGGAATTTAAATTTTCCCAAAAGATTTAGAGAAATGAATTCATAGCTCTTATAAAAATGAATATTCATAGTTCAAGTGGTGGAATGGAAAATAAGATTAACATGCTGAAGACTCTATGAGTTTCATCTCTAGGGTTTTATTTGTAGTAAGCTGAGGTTTCTTCTTCTCTGACTTTAAATATATTTCTGTTAAAAAGACAGTGTTTAGTGCCTTTAGTCACTCATCACTTGTTTTAAGTTTCTGGCAAGTTTTCTATTTCATTCATTCACTCACTTAACAGATATCTTTTAGGGTCCTAGTGTATGCCAAGCACTGTTCTACATGATGTAGAGTGAGTAAAAGAGCTGGATATCCTTGGTCTCAAGGAACTTATATTCTAGTGATGTAGAGAAATAGTAAAAATTATATAAATTCTATAGTATGCTAGACTGTGATATGTTCTTAGGAAAATCAAGATGAGAATGAGTTGCATTTTGAAGGATAGGTATCACTGAGAAAGCAAAGTATAAATTAAGACCTAAAAGAGTTGAGAGAGTGAGCCATGTGAAAAACTTAGGAAACTGCATTCCATCAGAAGGAGCATTAGCAAAGGACCTGAGACAGAAATATCTCTACTAAATTATAAGTACGAGGGAACAAATGTGATCTTAAAAATACAACAGAGTAGCCATGAACTTATTTTATTCAGAGTCTTTCTGAAGACTATAGCCTGGGAGAAAGCCTTTAAGTTCTAAGGAACTCCTCTAAAGACGTAGGAGAGGAGCGAGTTTTGACTGGCTCACAAAAATGGATCACATTTGACTGAATCACAAAAATGTGATTGTTTTGACTAGAAAATCCACATACTCAACATACAATAGTGGGGTACACCTTTTTTGAAATGCAAATTCAACAAGATAGGCCATATTTTTATCATAAAGGGCAAATATTGTTAAAGTATAAGAAGAAACTAACAGAGAGGTTGGAAGGAAAAGGATGAAAAAAAGCACACTACGTAAACATCAATCAAGAAAATCCATACATTTACAATAAAATTTACAATAAAATAAAAACGTTAACTTTGGAGATTAGATACACTAGCACAAATAGTCACAATTCATTACATTAAAGGGATCTGTCCACCAAAAGTATATTCTAAATCTAAATAATGCCCCAAGACATGAATTTTGTATGTATGCTATATTTACATCCAAATATTTATTAAATTAAAAAGTAAACAAAAAGGAAAATTAAACTCTAAAAGGAACATGACATGAGAATCCATTTCAGCAAATGATAGCAATATGAAGTTATCAGACATTTGATAGATTTATAGGAGACATATTGCTAAGACAGACAAAATGAATATAGTTGTAATTCAAGTCACCAACACCAAAAGCTGATAGTAAAATCATTAGAAAAATAGGGCCTCAAATCCCAAAATATTGTCAGCAATCTTACATATGCCAATGTCTACAAATAAAATGAGATTATATATTTATACTACATGTTTAGCAAATATGAGTCATAGGTGATATTATCGGATGGGGATATGAGGATAAACCACAGTTATGTACAGTGGATGAGAAATTAAATGGCTATAGACATTTGGAGAATTTAGGACTGTTTTAAAAATATGTATAGGTATCTTGTGACCTAAATATTGCATTCTCAGTATACATTCAAATTGAGACACTTGGTCAAAAAGATGTTTTTATAGGGATGCCATTCATGTAGGTTGATCTTTTGGTAACAGGGTATTGCTGTCAGTTTTCCAGGGTTGGATAAGTGAAATGTGGTGGATTCATTTTATTGAAACTATGTAGCAATTAGAGACTTCACTTTTCACTTTCATGCATTGGAGAAGGAAATGGCAACCCACTCCACTGTTCCTGCCTGGAGAATCCCATGGGCAGGGGAGCCTGGTGGGCTGACGTCTATAGGGTCGCACAGAGTCAGACACGACTGAAGTGACTTAGCAGCAGCAATTAGAGAGCAAGGAAAAATGAACTCAAAAGAATCTAAAGCAATGTGGTAACATATTAAGAACACTATGCTATGTGAAAAAATAAAGTTAGAAATGGAATTAGGTTTATGTTATTGTTGTATATTCACCCAATCATTTCTAACTCTTTGTGACCCCATGGACTGTAGCCCACAGGTTCCTCTGTCCATGGTATTTCCCAGTAAGAATACTGGAGTGGGTTGCCATTTCCTTCCCCAGGGGATCTTTGTGACCCAGGGATCGAACCTGCTTTTTCTGCATTGGCAGGCAGATTCTTTACCACAGTCACAAGGGAAGCCCCCAGTTAGGTTTGTGAAAGAATATGTACATTCAGGCTTATACACGTAACATGCTGGGAAAACAACTTTTCATATTTTGCAAGAATTCTTACAGGTTCATGGGCTGATATCAACAATATTAGGATATAAGCAATACTAATGTCCCTGCCTATAGCACAAGAACACAGAATAAATGGAAAGAAATAAATAAGTAAAACTAGAAAGAAACTTGCAGAAAACTATGATCATATCACCTGAACTAAGGAGTATGATTAATTCAGTTCCTTGCAACTGTGATAGAAAAGAGTTATACTTACATTTCAAGTAAATCCTTCTGGATATAGCACAAAAACTGATTTAGCTAAAAAACAGAATAAATGCAGAGAGAGCAGTTGAGAAGTTATCATAGTAGCCCAGGTGAGAGATGATGGACTTGAATCCAATGAGGATGATGAAGATAGAAAGAGAAAAATAGAATCAAGAAGTACAGGCAACATCTGACAAAACTTGATAATCAAAAACTAGAATGTGAGGGAGAAAGAAATGTTAGTGATGGTTTCTTGATGATTGATATAGGTAGAAGTTGGTTTCATTCCCTGAAAAAAAAAAAAAGAACATGGGAAGAATATCAACTTTAGAGAGGCATCTAGGATCTGGCTGGTTAAAATATCATGCAATTGAATTTTTCCAAATCCATTCAAGAAAACCAGGGGAGTTGAACCTTGAGACAAAAGAGATGTGATAGTGGCAATGTGGCTCGGGAGTGTGCTCATCTCTGGGAAAGTTAGTTTGATTTCATGCAAAGGGTGGAACACTTGAATGGTAAGAGCTTTCTTTCCTTCCCATAGTCTTATTCTATTTGAAGGATTAAATGTGTGAGCTTTTATTCATGGCCTCAAACTTGGATAAGCTATAACAGATGTTGTTATTGTTGCTTAGTCACTAAGTCACGTCCAACTCTTGTCACACAATGGACTGTAGCCTGCCAGGCTCCACTGTCCATGGAATTTCCTTCTCTAGGGATTCTTCCCAACCCAGGGTTTGAACCCACATGTCATGAATTGGCAGGCAGATTCAATACCACTGAGCCACCAGGGAAGCCAGTAAAATAGGTAGAAATAGCTTAAAATGAATGCAACTCACTTAAGTTACCTCTACGCAACTGAATTCACTAAAGAGTTGTTGAATTCCCTTCAGGTTTGAGTAATATGATATTCATTTTCTAGTAATCACTTTATGGAACTTCTTCTCAAAAAGTATTTGCATTAGTAAAATGGAAATATACTTTTGTAATGTGTTATTGTTCAGCTAATGACCATCCTTATTCATTGACCGAATTTATAATATCAGATTGTTTCAGTGATATTACATTTTGAAATTAGCAAAATTTTAAAAAAGTTATGATAGTATAACCATTTATGTAGCACATAAAACTTATTTAATTCATGTTGTTCAGCACAGTTTTATCTGAATGCATCTATAGAACAAACATTTTACACATACCTTGTTATTAAATTTACTTTAAGAAAAGTGTATTTACCTCTAGCTAGCTCTATCAAATTAAGATCATGTCTAGATTTTGTTCTCAACCAAAAATGATTGTACTAACATTAATGATGAATTGTACTGACCCATGATTATTTATGCCCAAACTATCTTAGATTTACTGGACAATTCCTAAGCAACTAGTGGCAAGAGTATTATTATTCTACAATGAAAAAGGATTTATATTATCTAGGCTTCTGACATATTTTTGAAAATTCATTTCTATATGGGTCAAAATTTAAATGTCAGTGATACACGATCCAAATATATTCTCCAAGATGAGCTATTAAAATGAAATACCAAAGAAGTTCCCCAAGACACCAATTTATAAGCTGTATGTGCAACAGCAGGTTTGTAGACTGAAAGTTCAGGGTAAAGATGAGTATTTTATAGCTTGACTTCTTTTCCTTAAGATGATTCTCATTTCCAGTAACCTCAAAAATGTGTAATTCAAGAAAAGGAAAATGTACAAAAATATATATATATTTAGAATATATTGATATCAATTTTACTTTATTATTAAAGCATATAATAAAATTACATTTTCAAGATTTTATAACTCCTTTTTCATTGGAAACTGCACAAATTCTTGAAAGACCCAGGGACACTGTTTAGTGTATTACTAAAATATTGTCCTGCTGCTAGTAAGAAAGCTTAGCTCTCAACCTCAGAAATCTCTGTATACTCACCTCAGATGAATATGACAAACATTTCACAGGGCCATGTAATACATTGAGATCATTTATGTGTGATGTATTGGCTCTTAAATGATTTTGTCTTTCAATCCTGTGGTGTGTATACGTATGCAGGTGTCTACATGTCTCCACGTGGATGTGTGTTCATCAAAGAGTGGCCATTAGGGATTTGGAGGAGAAAGGATCATGACCTTGTAAACCTGCCTACATAAGCACTGTAGGAAGTGTACCAAAAGTGGTCAAAAGTAGTTCATCAAAGTCAACAAATTAGACATTAAATGATTTTCCTGCTGAATCAGAAAGAAGTCTTCAGGATCAAGAAAAATGAAGAAATATAACCAAAGGCATGAGTTAGATTTTAAAAATTGATGAGTAGAGGGAATCAGAAATTCTTTTATAATATCTGATGAATATGAGCATATTAAACTGTCAATAATAAGGTTTTCAATTAATTAAGAATAGTACTTAAGTTCTCAGCTAATAGACATATAATTTTCTACATTCATTATTCTGTCTCAGAAATGACTTGTTAAAATAAGGTGTTTTTTTTCTTTTTTTATTCTCTTTCCAAATAATCTTAACAGGACTTTATTTAAAACAATGGAATATGTTATGTACATGAATGTAAAAAAACCCATTGCTTTCCTGAGTTATTTGAATCACAGCCTGGTCTATAATAGTCATTCAATAAATGGTTGATGAATGATCAAATCAACACATTGATTCCATGAATTTTATCTTCATATGAAAACTACTGAGTTTTTATGCTCATCAGAGAGGAATGTGGGAGAAGAGGTGGGAAGAGGAAGAGATGAAGAGGAAGGAAGAAGTGGAGAGGAGGTGATTGACTGAGACTAAGAGAATCAGCAGGCTTCACTTTGCAGTATATTTCCTACTCTGTCATTGAGCCCATTCCTGGACCAAGTGAAACCTGTACTTTGAAGCATTTAGCATCGTGCTCAAACAATATTTTTATTTCCAACGCAGAATATGGAAGGTCAGAGATATTCTATATGTTCATGCTACAGTGAATAGCAATACAATACACAGAAGCCATATGGACTTGAAAGCTGTTTCATTTATGTAAAATATGGGTAAACTCATGTAAGCAAGATGTTAGACAGGGTCAATAATCAATCTGTGAAATGTAATCAAATGTATTCTGTGTACCCTAAAGCCTCATAAAATGCCAATTACAAGTATTTTCAATAGCATTTACATCATGGTCTCTTAGTATGTATGCTTTGTGTATAATAAAAATGCAACTAATTTAAACCTTCTTCTTACCTTCCATTTCTACACTTCCCTGCCCATTTGTACACACACACCCACACACACTGACCAAAACTCATTCAGATGGAAAAACAGAGTCTTTAGGGCAAACAGTTTATTTAGATTAGTAAAAGTGTCATGCAAGTTAGGTTATATTTGTAATTCTTTTAATAAGAAATATCTTGATTAATTTTTAATTTTATTTATAGTTTGGGCTGCACTGGGACTTTATTGCTGCATGTGGACTTTCTCTAGTTGCGGTGAGCAGGGGCTACACTTCATTGCGGTGCATGGGTCTCTCTTGTGGCAGAACATGGGCTCTAGGCAAGCAGGTTTTAGTAGTTGTGGTGTGGGCTTAGTTGCCCAAAGGCGCGTGCAATCTTCCTGGACCAGGGATGGAACCTGTGTCCCCTGATTTGGCAGGTCCAGGGAAGTCCTTGCTTAATTTTTTGAGGAGATTATTCTGTATCCATTTCATAAGTTTTGTGGCCTCTGAAACAGATTGTCCAGCCATAGGCACAGTGATGAAGCTAAGTAATAATTTAAAATGAAGTTTTTCAGATCACTGTTCTCATTTCAATTTTTAATGCGACCATAGCCTCTTACAAAATGGCATTGTTAACCTAATTTACTGATAATGAATTTTTAAATAAAATGAGAATTATCCAAGTAGTTCTACTAATTTTTCATATTTAATAAAATTAAGAGCCTGAAATAATGGACATGTTCTATACAATTGAATCCTATCAGTATTTGAATTGAATTTACTATATTATGGACCAAATTCCCTCTCTCTATATATATTCCCTATGACTTACTTATTTTATGGCTGATATTTTGGACAGCTTAACCCCCTTCATCTGTTTTGTTGCTTCTATCTGGCTTCCCTGGTAGCTCAGCTGGTAAAGAATCCACCTGCAGTGCAGGAGACCCTGGTTCAATTCCTGGGTCAGGAAGATCCCACTAGAGGAGAGATAGGCTACCCACTCCAATATTACTGGACTTCCCTGGTGGCTCAGTTGGTAAAGAATCTGCCTGAAATATGGGAAGACCCCCTGGAGAAGGGAAAGGCTACCCACTCCAGTATTCTGGCCTGGAGAATTCCATGGGCAGTATAGTCCATGGGATTGCAAAGAGTCAGGCATGACTGAGCAACTTTCACTCACTCACTCATCCTTCTCCTCTCTGGCTGCAAAACAAAACACAAACAGACTCAAAGATAGAGACTAAAGTCTTATACTCATGTTTTCCTGGTGGTGCTAGTGATAAAGAATCCCGCTGCCAATGCAGAAGATACGAGAGATGTGGGTTCAGTCCCTGGGTCAGGAAGATACCCTGAAGTAGGGAATGGCAACCCACTCCAGTATTCTTGCCTGGAAGATTCCGTGGACAGAGGGGCCTGACGAGCTATAGTCTGTGGAGTTGCAAAGAGTTAGACACGACTGAGTGTCTGAGCACTTGTACTTAATTGAGATAGTAGGGACTATGATCTTAGAAAAGACCAGAGGAAGTCAGGTGAATCTAGCATTCATACATCTTTTCAAGTTGAGGTGTTCAGCCCTCTGGACGAAGCAGCTGAAAAACTAAGCTGTGAATCCAGGAGACTTGGGAATTAAGGGGGAAAAAAAGTGTTTTTGTTTTTTTTGTTGTTTGTTTGTTTTTTATGATATGTCAAGAGTGGGGACCCAACCAGATCGTCTTGGAATCCAAAGGATTGTGTCCTAGGAAAAAGCTTTGCCTTTGTTGTATACGTGAAATCATGTAATATTTTCAGACCAGCCTTTTTTCTCCACTAAACAAGTTCCTCTAAGGTTTTTTCATGACTTGATAGCTCATTTATCCTCAGTGCTGAAGAAAATGCCATTGTCTGGATGTGCCACTGTTTGTTCATTCACCTACTGAAGGGCATCTTGTTTGCTTTCAAGGGTTGCCAGTTATGAATAAAGCTGGTAGAAACATCTGTCTACAGATCATTTTGGGCACACACTGTTTCAACTCTGAGTACATACCAAGGAGCACAGTTGTTAGATCCTATGATAAGAGTATATTTAGTTTTGTAAGACAACTGCTAAACTGTCTTCCAAAGCAGCTGGACCATTTTCCATTCCTACTGGCAATGGATTAGTTTCTGTTGTTCCACATCCTCACTAGCATCTGATGTCTGCCTTTCATTTTCAAGGTTTCATCTTCATTGTTTTCTTAATACATTCAATTTATAAAATAAATTTTTTCAACTCATCCCCTACCTCCTTTTATGGACAGTATTGAGCTCCTTGAAATCTTCAAAAAACAAAAACAACTCCAGGAAAAACAATACATAAAGCAAAAAAAATGTGTTAGGTCGCTCAGTCGTGTCTGACTCTTTGCAACACCTTTGGAATTCTCCAGGCCAATATTCTGGAGTGGTAGCCTTTCCCTTCCCCAGGGGATCTTCCCAACCCAGGATTGAACCCAGGTCTCCCGCATTGCAGGGGAACTCTTTACCAGCTGACCCACAAGGGAAGCCCTAACCACATACAGAGAGCAAGAGATTGCAGAATAAAGCAGTGAAACTGAATTTATGATGATGGAAACCTCATTAGCTGAATATATTCCAATAGCTGCAGAAGAGGTATGGCATTTTAACATGTTTCCTTCTTTTTTACATTTTTGAAAATAAGATAGTCTAGAGTGTTGTGTGTCGTGCTGAAAATCAGAACTCTTCAAAAAGTTGTTTATCATGTTATAAAATTTAGGAAATTCAGACCTAATATTTTCATGATTATGAAACCACAGTAGATTTAGGCAAGCAGAACCATTCATTAGTCTGTTGTACATATTGTCTTAGGTTTAGTAGTTGATGAACTATAGGAAGAAAACAAAACAGTGTAAAACTACTATGAGGAGATATCTAATAAAAATAAGATAATTATGTCATTTCTACAACCAAACTCAATTTAGAATACTAATAGGATATAAAAATCACTAGTATGTAAAACAACACTAAGTGCTAAGAGGCACAAAAATACAGGTAGTAAATTTCAGTGACAAATATTAACATTCATTAATGAACTCATAAAATCAAATGCTTGAAACCAAAGTAGTTCAGTAACTCAAAGTTTATTTTAAAGATTTTTGCCAGCAGCTTGGACATTTTCTTATTAATGAAATAGTAGCATGCCAGTGGGAATTCACACAAGTAATTTTATGGAGAGACACTTTTAGAGTTAAAAATTAATAATTATTTACAGAAGCAAAAAGAAACAAAGAATTTAAAAGGTAAGAAATATTATATAAAGTAGAATAAATTGAATATACCCAAATTATAAATTAGAGAAAGAAGCACTTGCCACCAGAGCTGTTCTTCAGAAATTTCCGAAAGATGACCAAGTATTATTTTCTGTATTCTTAGGCAGCATATTTAGGAAAGGACACTTAGGGAAATGTATCAGTTTGTTAACGAATAGGTGAGTTTCTGCCTCTTTTGGGAAATGCATGGAAAAGTTTGGGAACTGTTTCTCCAAAACAGTGTGACACAGGTAAAAATGCATGAAGGTTGAAATCAAACAGAACTGGGTTTTAGTTCTTGTTTGACTATTTAACTGTACAAGACTGGCAAATAGCTTAACTTGTAACAACTCCATCATGTCATCTGAAAGTGGGGATAATTATAACTACTTGACCAAGTTATTATAGAAATCTGCATTAACATTTATAATGGTACTTGTTAAAGGTTTGCAAGGTAGAAAGTACTTGATAATTGGAATTATATTATTCTTATTAAATTTTGATTAGCTATAGAGTTTGGTATCATGTGGGTTCTGCTTTAATTATTACTCTATTTAAGAGAATAAGTTTTTTAAAATTGTGTATCATTTTCATGTTAGACTATACATGTATATCCAANCTTTGTCAAGGGCAAGTAATTGATTTTTCAGTGTGAATCAAAATCTAATAGTAAATTTTAGTATTTTAGCTTCTGAATAGTTTCAAAGTTCTTTGGAGCAGAATGTCTGCAATATAAAATTTAGAAAAGTATTTTGTTCTTTCTAATGGACAGATATATTTTAATTTTGTGTGAAGGGCTACCTTGTATGATTTATCTTTTCCATTCTTGGAATTAATTCCAAGAGCTCTGTAAAAAGTAAAAATCTGCCTAAACATTGAGAAAGAATTATGATGGCTCTTACTGCAAAATGTACTTCTGATATTAATCAAACAGGCTTAAGAACTAATGTTTAGCATTACATTCTACATGAACACATGAGCTTGCATGTGTATTCATGTATGTATGTGCATGTCTGTTTAGTTGCTTAGCTGTGTCCAATTCTTTGCAACCCCATGGACTGTAGCCCTCCAGTCTCCTCTGTCCATGGGGTTCTCCAGATTGAAATACTGAAGTGGGTATTCCCTTCTCCAGAGGATCTTCCCAACCCAGGGACTGAACCTGAGTCTCCTATGTCTTCTACATTGGCAAATGGGTTCTTTACGGTCTAAGCTACCAAGGAAGCCTATAAACTGAGATGTACACAGACAAAAAAGCATCTGAACCACACACTCTAAATATCCAAGACTTGAAAAATAATTTAGAAGTTTGAGTATTTGCATGCTCAGAAAAGAGATTAGATTTTATAATAATCCAATTTGAAAAGGATATGATTATCTAATTCATGTTTTGCCGGGATTTTTTAGATTTATTTATTCATTCTTGTTTGGGCTGGGTCTTTGTTGCTGTGTGTGGGCTTTCTTTAGTTGTGGCACATGGGCTTCTCATTGCAGTGGCACCTCTTGTGGCTCCCTGGCTCCAGAGCACAGGCTCAGCTGTTGTGGCTCACGGGCTTAATCTCCACTCAGAACACAATCCAATCTCTTCCCCTGCATTGGCAAGCAGATTCTTAACCGCTAGACCACCAGGGACGGAGAAAGCAGTGGCACCCCACTCCAGTACTCTTGCCTGGAAAATCCCATGGATGGAGGAGCCTGGTGGGCTGCAGTCCATGGGGTCGCTGAGGGTCGGACACGACTGAGCGACTTCACTTTCCCTTTTCACTTTCATACATTGGAGAAGGAAATGGCAACCCACTCCAGTGTTCTTGCCTGGAGAATCCCAGGGACGGGGGAGCCTGGTGGGCTGCCGTCTATGGGGTCGCACAGAGTCAGACACGACTGAAGAAGTGACTTAGCAGCAGCAGACCACCAGGGAAGCCCCAATTAATGTATTGTTACCCAAATTGCATAAATTTTTTAATGCTTCAGTTTTGGGTACAGAATAAGCTTTTTGGAGAATGTTAAATGAGGTTGTTGCAAGTCACTCTTCCCAGTGGCAAATGCCCTTCATCAATGGAAAGTTTTCTATCCCTTTCAATTAGGAATTTCTTATTTCATCTGTACATTTTCCCCCCACACAATGACTTGCTCAAATTTGTCAATGAGGAAATGAGGAAATTGTTTAAAGTTGTTATTTTTCATAGAGGCTATTTTTACTTTTGTTGAAAAATAGCAAGAAAAGTTAATTCTATTTATGGATTTTCATCAAATGTTTTCACTAACTCCTGTATAATTAAAAATATTGATGGAAATTAATGTTATTTTTGGTAATATTTACTTTCATGTGTGCATGCTCAGTCACTTAGTTGTGTCTGACTCTTTGCAACCCCAGGGACTGTAGCCCAGGCTCCTCTGTCTATGGAATTTCCCAGGCAAGAATGCTGGAGTGCGTTGCCATTTCCTCCTTCAGGGTGTCTTCCCAACACAAGTATCGAGTCTGTGTCTCCTGTGTATCCTACACTGGCAGGTGATTCTTTCCCACTGAGTCACCTGGGAAGACTCTGGAAATAATAGCTTATGTAATGAAATTATATTCATGAGTATATACTTTCTCGCCTACTATGTATTCCAGGGTTGAGCATAAGAAATCAGCAATGTTTTTAATGAGGTTATCCCATATGCATATTGCGATAATGAAATTAAAGAGTTTTGATGTATAGCAATAGCAGATGTAGAAGAAAGTTTTTTCATTCTTAATTATATTATACGTAAAAATGTAATTGGAAAATAGTTATAATTTTAAGCTATTATCTCATAGAAATCGAGCTTTATTTCTGTAATAAGACATAAAGAGAGTACTTCACAAACCATTGTAATACATCTTAATATATATGGGAGCAGGTGTGAATTTTATTACACATTTCAGTTCATTCTAAATTGTCATTTAATGTTCAGTGACCCATTTAGTTATTTACTTTAATTTCTCTTAGATATCATTCAGAATAGCAAAACCCATGAAATGTAAATGCTATTTTTTTTTAATAAAGACATTGATTATCCTCTTCACCAAGAGCAAACACAAACTGGGCCTTATGGTTCTTGAAAAACTATGAAAAGGTGGGTTACTTTTGTGGTTTAGAGAGAGAGAATTTGGCTGAATTTACATTAGAGATTGTTGCCATCATATTTTTTTTTTGTATTTACACTGAAAACCAGAAATTTTTAGTGTTGAATTATTTACAGAAACAATGTTAGTTTTTGACTGACAAAATACACACATGCACACATACATATTTATCTAAGGAGAATATTTTTATTTGTATAGAAGAACATTTACATATTGATATAGTCCTCCTTCTACTCCTAGTTCAATAGGAATCATATTGTGCCTTGTGAGATCAACATAAGAAAAGAGAATACTTTTAATATGCAGGAATATGTATTGCCATATTCTGTTACATCATCACTGATTTTCTTATAATTTAAGATAGCCCAGCAGGTGGAAGAAATAAGTATCATGGAACGGTTCGGGTTATACTATGTGCCATTTAAAACTTTGACAGTGTGATCATACAGTGGATATGTGAAAGTCACATCTTGAGTTCATCAACTCATTAACCAGAGTAATTCCGCAAAATGTCTACAGGTTGAAGACAATGATATTGTAGGTCTCTGAGAGGAATGATGACTGAGCAGATATCTCGATTTGGCTTTTAATCCAATTAAAATCATGAACAAGCAGATTTATTAAATTAAGACATTAGTGGAGATTCATTATTTTTCCTAGTATCTCAAAAAGTTTAATTGAAATTGTATCCACAATAAAGCTGTACAAACCAACTTGTACCCGCAATAAAGCTGTACAACAACCAAATTGTACACATAATAAAGCTTCACAAACCAACACGAATACTTAAAAGACAATGTGTTTGCTTGTAGTTGGACCCATTTAAAATCACACACTAAAAATGAATACTGAAAACTGAGAAAGAAAATTTCTTATGATTTGAGAAATGTAGTTTGATGGGAAAAGCCTTTCAAAAACAGGGGAAAATAATAAAGTGTGCCTTCCATTCAGTTCAGTCACTCATTCTGTCCAACTCCTTGCAACCTCATGGACTGCAGCACCCCAGGCTTCCCTTCCCTGTCCATCACTAACTCCTAGAGCTTGCTCAGACTCATGTCCACCGAGTTGGTGATGCCATCCAACCATCTCATCCTCTGTCATCCCCTTCTCCTCCCGCCTTCAATCTTTCCCAGCATCAGGGTCTTTTCCAGTGAGTCAGTTCTTTGCATCAGGTGGCCAAAATGTTGGAGTTTTAGCTTCAGCATCAGCCCTTCCAGTGAATATTCAGAGCTGATTTCCTTTAGGTTTGACTGGTTTGATCTCTTTGCTGTCCCAGGGACTCTCAAGAGGAAGAGATCATGACCACTTTTTAATGTTTGTTGTTTTAAATTTAATTTTTTGCCACACCACATGGCATGTGGGCTCTTAGCTCCCTGACCAGGAATCAAAGCTGGCCCCCGCTCCCTCGCATTAGAGGCACAGAGTTTTAACCGCCGGACCGCCAAAAATCTCCCCAACTCTTTTTATAAAACTAATTATGTTAGCTTACATGTAGGTGGTATGAAAAATGGTGGTGATTTTGTGACCCAGACTGTTGCATACAAATCACAAAAGTGTCATCATGGTCACTGATGGGTGTTTCCCACCCCGAGTGTAATTTTTTTTAATTTATTTAGAAATTAATTTATTGTTGTCTGTGCTGGGTGTTTGCTGCTGCCCAGGCTTCTCTCTTGTTGCTTGAGTGGCTGCTTCTCTCTCGTTGCGGCGCACGGCCTTCGCACTGCAGTGGCTTCTCCTGTTCCTGAGCACAGGCTCTAGGGTGCCCCATCTTCAGCAGCTGCCGCCCGTGGGCTCGCGAGTTATGGCTCCTGGGCTCCCAAGCACAGACTCAATAGCTGTGGCAAGGGGCTTAGTTTCTCTGCTGCGTGTGGGATCTTCCTGGGTCAAGGACTGAATCCAGTGTCCCTTGCATTGCAAGATGGATTATTTATGACTGAGTCACCAGGGAAGCCTTCCAGAGTGCAATTTTAAATTAATATTATAGAGAAAGCATAGTATTATTTTAACACTGGCACAGTGATCTGATATATATTCTGACTTTTTAAGTATATTTTTATTTGTGTTTATTTTAATAAAACCAAAATATTTTAATTCAAATTGTGTTAACATAAATAACTGTTCATCAGGAAAGTATTCTTCAGGGTAAATTCCAATAAGGAAATAATTTTGGTGTTATTTTTTACAATGCCCAGTCATTTTAAATGGTTATTATTAGCATTTTTTTAAAAATCTGGATTAATGCCTATATATGAATATTTTGCAATGACATTTTCTCTTTGATGTTTCTGTTCTTATCAAAATTT
>SJYQ01003040.1:52106-62828 GCA_006410935.1 Redunca redunca | reverse complement strand
TCCATCAGCAGATGAATGGATAAGAAAGCTGTGGTACATATACACAATGGAGTATTACTCAGCCATTAAAACAAATACACTTGAATCAGTTCTAAGGAGATGGATGGAACTGGAGCCGATTATACAGAGTGAAGTAAGCCAGAAAGAAAAACACCAATACAGTATCCTAACGCATATATATGGAATTTAGAAAGATGGTGATGATGACCCTGTATGCGAGACAACAAAAGAGACTCAGATCTGTAGACTGAACTTTTGGACTCTGGGGGAGAGGGAGAGGGTGGGATGAGATGGGAGAATGGCATTGAAACATGTATACTATCATGTAAGAAACAAATCGCCAGTCCATGTCCAATGCAGGATGCAGGATGCTTGGGGCTGGTGCATGGGGAGGACCCAGAGAGATGTTATGGGGTGGGAGGTGGGAGGGGATTCATGTTTGGGAATGCATGTACACTCGTGGTGAATTCATGTCAATGTTTGGCAAAACCAATACAGTATTGTAAAGTAAACTAAAGTTAAAATAAAAATTAAAAAAAAATTATATGTGGAAAAATGTATTCAATTCAACACTGTTAAACAAGCACTAATAAAGTTATTTATATTAATTTAATAGCTAATTCATATTATTTTGTAAATATTGAATTGGCTTTAGAATTTAGGTTACTAATGTGACATATGTGATAAATACTTTTCAACTGAGTTGGTAATAATTAGAGGATATACTGAATAATTTATTAGCCAAAGGGAGCTTTATTTGAGACAATTTTTATGGGAAGAATAACCTTAATTGAGATATTCAATTGAGAGATTAAATCCTCATTGAATATGCCATCAAAATAACTGAAGATTATATCATATGTTTCGGAGAAGGCAATGGCACCCCACTCCACTACTCTTGCCTGGAAAATCCCATGGGCGGAGGAGCCTGGTAGGCTGCAGTCCATGGGGTCGCTAAGAGTCGGACACGACTGAGTGACTTCACTTTCACTTCTCAGTTTCATGCATTGGAAAAGGAAATGGCAACCCACTCCAGTGTTCTTGCCTGGGGAATCCCAGGGACGGGGGAGCCTGGTGGGCTTCTGTCTATGGGGTCACACAGAGTTGGACACGACTGNCAGCAGCAGCGTATCATACGTTTAGTATTAGATTGGGCTGATATATGTAGTTACTGACAGAAAATAGTATACATCTCATGAGTTTTAATCAGCATCTTTAATAATATACTTCCTTTATAAATATACTCCCTTTTTAATAATATACTTCCTTTTGGAGAAGGAAATGGCAACCTACTCCAGTATTCTTGTCTGGAGAATCCCATGGACGGAGGAGCTTGGTGGGCTACCGTCCACGGGTCGAAAAGAGTTGGACATAACTGAGCGACTTCACTTTCACTTCACTTTATAAAAAGTACCATTAGTGAACGTGTGTGTTCATAACAATATGTAAGTATTCTTATTACTGTATTTATCAGCACTGTAAATCATTGACTCTTCTGTCATACCAAGTGCACTACATGAGTAGAGTATAATGACATTCTACATGACATAGATAGTCTATATTTCAAAGTATTTAACCATTTTGGGAAACACTAATTTGCTATGCCTTACGTTTTGAAGAAAACACAAGTTATAAAAGCCTTTTAGAGTTGTTAAAGGTAATAAATATTCCATTAAAATTGGACGTAGGTTTTGCTTACATAACGTTTAGAAAAAAATTAAAATGTATATGCATCTGTCTGCCTGAGATGATAGTTTTTCCAAAGCATTGCTGCTGCTGCCGCTAAGTCACTTCGGTCATGTCCAACTCTGTGCAACCCCATAGACGGCAGCCCACCGGGCTCCCCTGTCCCTGGGATTATCCAGGCAAGAACACTGGAGTGGGTTTCCATTTCCTTCTCCAATGCATGAAAGTGAAAAGTGAAAGTGAAGTCGCTCAGTTGTGTCTGACTCTCAGCGACCCCATGGATTGCAGCCTACGAGGCTCCTCCATCCAAGGGATTTTCCAGGCAAGAGTACTGGAGTGGGGTGCCATTGCCTTTTAAAAAATATAAAAGCAGGTTTTTTGAAGGTTCTGCATCAGAAAAGCTAGAAAATCTAATCTTCTTAATAGAACAGTGAAGTAATCATTGTACCCATGGCTAGATCATTAAAGATCTAATCAGTTCAGTTCAGTTCAGTCACTCAGTTGTGTCCGTCTCTTTGTGGCCCATGAATCACAGCACGCCAGGCCTCCCTGTCCACCACCAACTCCCGGAGTTCACTAAAAATTTTGAGCATTACTTTACTAGCATATGAGATGAGTGCAATTGTGCAGTAGTTTGAGCAATCTTTGGCATTTCCTTTCTTTGGGATCAGAACTGACCTTTTCCAGTCCTGTGACCACTGCTGAGTTTTCCAAATTTGCTAGCGTTTTGAGTACAGCACTGTCGCAGCATCATCTTTCAGGATTTGAAATAGCTCAACTAGAATTCCATTACCTCCACTAGCTTTGTTCATAGTGATGCTTCCTAAGGCCCACTTGACTCCACATTCCAGGATGTCTGGCTCTAGGTGAGTGATCACACCATCATGATTATCTGGGTCGTGAAGCTCTTTTTTGTACAGTTCTTCTGTATTCTTGCCGTCTCTTCTTAATATCTTCTGCTTCTGTTAGGTAGATACCATTTCTGTCCTTTGTTGGACCCATCTTTGCATGATATGTTCCCTTGGTATCTCTAATTTTCTTGAAGAGATCTCTAGTCTTTCCCATTCTGTTGTTTTCCTCTATTTCTTTAATTGATCGCTGAGGAAGGCTTTCTTATCTCTCCTTGCTATTCTTTGGAATTCTGCATAAGATGCTTATATCTTTCCTTTTCTCCTTTGCTTTTCACTTCTCTTCTTTTCACAGCTATTTGTAAGGCCTCCTCAGACAGCCATTTTGCTTTTTCAAGCAAGTGGAATTCTTAAAAACCACTTTTTAAGGCAGCTGTCTAAATTCGCCAGAGGACCTGCTTTGTTGGTATCAATGAGTGCTTTGGCAAACCAGTCTTTTCTTAGCACTATGCCCCAAATGATTTTCTCTTGCACTCTTTCAAGGAGGAATATTGTATCCTTGGCACTTGTCATCCACACCTTTCTGTGCTCCTCTCTTCAGTATCAGAATGGTGTAGTTTGATTATTTATTTTCTCCAATCATCATATATTTGCTCCTCATTATATACTCAGAAATGCACTGAGAAAAAAAATAATGAGAATAAGTAGATGAGAAGTGGTTTTCTAAAAATGATTTTCCAAGAATACTGAGACAAAGATTAGTGTTGGCTCTGGAATTAACTGACTATTGCTTGCTCTGGAATTTTTTAGATGTGATCTTGACAAGTTTTCATAACTTATAAAATGTTTGTTCACAAAATATCCTTAAAAAGAAAAATCTTACAGGATGTATTTAAGCTATGTTTATTAGAACTTTACATTGAATATTTTTCAGGTTTAAAGCCTAATATGTATTAGATCATGAAGAGTTCTGAAGCAAGCTGTCACTCAAAAATTCCTCAGGGACTGGCATGAACTGGCCTTTAAACATGGCACTGAAACTGTCCCACTGACTGCCTATATCAGGGCATCTTTACTGGCAAATGAATCACCTGTGAATCTTAATAAAGTATGGTTTCTGATTCAATAGTTCTAGGTAGGGCCCGAGATTCTGCATTTCTTAAAGGCTCTGCAGACTACAGTATGAGTAGCAAGACCTGGCTATGCAAGGAATTAGACAAATGCAAGCTGGTAAGATTCATTGAGAATATCACAAATGCTGCTGAGAGTGAGAGCTGGAGAAAGTGATATTCTTTCTAGAAAGGGCAAAATGCTAAAACTCAGAGTGGCTCTGAATGGAAGTCATTAGAATTGAAGAAGATATATCCCATGGGTCTAGCTGTTAACTACTGCTACCAGACAAGTTACAGCATGAGAGAATCATCTACAAGAATTACAGGAGGTGCTGTGAATGGGAGTTGGCAGTGAATCTCACAGTCGGCGTGCCTATTGAAAGGACTTTATTGTGTAAAAATAACATTCTAATCCACCAACCAGTATGAGTCCCTTTTCACACCTGTGTTGATGTTTCCATACGCTAAGTAATGAATACAGAGAGTAACATTTTTGTATTGGGAAATTGAGATTAATCGAAGTTTAGGTTGGATATCTGATTTTAAAATGATATGGACCAAATAAAAGTGTCGATTATCACTTTGCTAATATATTTAATGACATTTAAAGTAATTGACAGTGCTATTTTGAAACCATTATCTAAATTGAATAAGAATCTGGCAGTCCAAACTTTAACTAGCCTCCAGGGTTAAGCAAGATATCAGCACTCAGTTCTATACCTTTTCACAGTTTTATCTTTCCTAATGTAATAAACAAGGCCAAGGGTGACAAAATCTACTTCTTCATACTTCGAAGGCCTTTCTGGTTTCCTCTCAGTGTTTTGTAATGAGTGAATATCCTCTTGGTCTTTGGAAATGTCAGCTGTTATTGTGCAAAACTTTGCTACAAACTGCAGAGCTTTAAGTACCACCTCCTCCACTAACGACATCCTCCACCACAGTGGTACCTTTATTACCACAGGTGAACCTACACTGACTCATCATTATCACCCAAAGTCCAGGGTTTACATTAGGGTCTACTTTCGGGGTACGTTTTCTAGTTTTTGACAAATATGTAATAGAACACAGCTACTGTTGTAATATCACACAGAGTAGAGCCACTGCCCGGAAAATGCCCTGTGTTCCACCTGTTCATCCTCCCTTCCCTCGTCCCTTGGAAACCAATGTTTCTCTATCATTTCCATAGTTTTGCCTTTTTCAGAATGTCGCATAGTTAGAATCATAGTACATAGCATTTTTAGACTGCCTTATTTCATTAAGTGTTTCCTCCATGTCTTTCCATGAATTTATAATTCATTTTCTTTTTAACACTGATTATATTCCACTGTCTGGAGGTACTGCAGTTTATTTGTCCAGTCACCTACTGAAGGACATCGTGGTTGCTTCCAAGTTTTGGTAATTATGAATAAAGTTGCTATAGACAGCTGTTTGCAGGTGTGTCTGTGGGCATTAGTTTTCATTTCATTTGGGTAAATAACAGGGAACATGATAGCTGGATTGTATTGCTAGAATATGTTTAGTTTTGAAAGGCACTGCCAAACTATCTTCAAGGCAATGAATGAAACTTCCTGCTGTCCCACATCCTTCCCAGCATATCAAGTTGTCATGTTTTGGATTTTGGTTGTTTTAATAGGTGTGTAGTAGTACCGCATCATTGTTTTGATTTGTAATTCCCTAGTGATATATAATGTTGAGCACCTTTGCATATGGTTACTTGTCATCTGCATGTCATCTTTGGTGAGTCACCCACTTCTTTTCCCATTTTTGTGTAGATTCTTCATGTACTTATTGTTGGCAATTGAGTTCTTTGTATATTTTAGGTAACAGTGCTATATGAGATATGTCTTTTACATTTTCTCCCAGTCTATGCTTGCCTTCTCATTCTGTTAAACCTGTCTCTTTTTATTATTTTCATTTTTACTTTATTTTACTTTACAATACTGTATTGGTTTTGCCATACATTGACATGAATCCGCCACAGATGTACATGAGTTTCCAGTCCTGAACCCCCCTCCCACCTCCCACCCCATATCATCTCTCTGGATCATCCCCGTGCACCAGCCCCAAGCATCCTATATCCTGCATCGAACATAGACTGGCTATTCGTTTCTTACATGATAGTATGCATGTTTCAGTGCCATTCTCCCAAATCATCCCACCCTCTCCCTCTCCCTCAGAGTCCAAAAGTCCATTCTATACATCTGTGTCTCTTTTGCTGTCTCACATACAGGGTTAAACCTGTCTCTTTTTAAACTAAACTTTAAGTGGTTATTTTTTATATAATAATCAGTTCAGTTCAGTCACTCAGTCATGTGCGACTCTTGGTGACCCCATGAACTACAGCACATGAAGCCTCCCTGTCCAATACCAACTCCCGGGCCCACTCAAACTCATGCCCATTAAGTCGGTGATGCCATCCAACCATCTCCTTCTCTGTTGTCCCCTTCTACTCCTGCCTTCAATCTTTCCCACCATCAGGGTCTTTTCCAGTGAGTCAGCTCTTCGCATCAGCTAGCCAAAGTGTTGGAGTTTCAGCTTCAACATCAGACCCTCTAATGAACACCCAGGACTGATCTCTTTTAGGATGGACTGGTTGAATCTTCTTGCAGTCCAAGGGACTCTCAAGAGTCTTCCCCAACACCACATTCAAAAGCATCAGTTCTTTGGTGCTCTGCTTTCTTTATAGTCCGACTCTCACATCCATACATGACCACAGGAAAATCCATAGCCTTGACTAGACAGACCTTTGTCAACAAAGTAATGTCTCTGCTTTTTAATATGCTATCTAGGTTGGTCATAACTTTCCTTCCAAGGAGTAAGCGTCTTTTAATTTCATGGCTGCAATCACCATCTGCAGTGATTTTGGAGGCCTGAAAAATAAAGTCAGTCACTCTTTCCACTGTTTCCCCATCTATTTCCCATGAAGTGATAAGACCGGATGCCATGATCTTAGTTTTCTGAATGTTGAGCTTTAAGCCAATTTTTTCACTCTCCTCCTTCATTTTCATCAAGAGGCTCTTTAGTTCCTCTTCACTTTCTGCCATAAGGGTGGTGTCATCTGCTTATCTGAGGTTACTGATATTTCTCCAAGGAATCTTCTTCCAGCCCAGCGTTTCTCATGATGTACTCTGCATAGAAGTTAAATAAGCAGGGTGACAATATACAGCCTTGACATACTCCTTTTCCTATTTGGAATCAGTCTGTTGCTCCATATCCAGTTCTAACTGTTGCTTCCTGAACTGCATACAGATTTTTCAAGAGGCAGGTCAGGTGGTCAGGTATTCCCATCTTTCAGAATTTTCCACAGTTAATTGTGATCCATTCAATCAAATGCTTTGGCATAGTCAATAAAGCAGAAATAAATGTTTTTCTGGAACTCTCTTGCTTTTTCCATGATCCAGCAGATGTTGGCAATTTGATCTCTGGTTCCTCTGCCTTTTCTAAAACCAGCTTGAACGTCTGGAAGTTCATGGTTCATATACTGCTGAAGCCTGGCTTGAAGAATTTTGAGCATTACTTTATTAGCGTGTGAGATGAGTGCAATTGTGCAGTAGTTTGAGCATTCTTTGGCATTGCCTTTCTTTGGGATCAGAATGAAAACTGACCTTTTCCAGTCCTGTGGCCACCTCTGAGTTTTCCAAATTTGCTGGCATATTGAGTGCAGCACTTTCACAGCATCATCTTTGAGGATTTGAAACAGCTCAACTAGAATTCCATCACCTCCACTAGCTTTGTTCATAGTGATTCTTCCTAAGGCCCACTTGACTCCACATTCCAGGATGTCTGGCTCTAGGTGAGTTATCACACCATCGTGATTATCTGGGTCATGAAGCTCTTTTTTGTACAGTTCTTCTGTATATTCTTGCCACCTCTTCTTAATATCTTCTGCTTCTGTTAGGTCCACACCATTTCTGTCCTTTATTGAACCCATGTTTACATGAAATGTTCCCTTGGTATCTCTAATTTTCTTGAAGTGATCTCTAGTCTTTCCCATTCTATTGTTTTCCTCTCTTTCTTTGCACTGATCACTGAAGAAGGCTTTCTTATCTCTCCTTGCTATTCTTTGGAACTTTGCATTCAAATGGGTATAACTTTCCTTTTCTCCTTTGCTTTTCACTTCTCTTCTTTTCACATCTATTTGTAGGGCCTCTCAGACAGCCATTTTGCTTTTTTGCATTTCTTCTTCCTGGGGATGGTTTTGATTCTTATCTCTTGTACATTGTTATAAACCTCTGTCCATAGTTCATCAGGCACTCTGTCTATCAGATCTAGTCCCTTAAATCTATTTCTCACTTCCACTGTATAATCATAAGGGATTTGATTTAGTTCATACCTGAATGGTTTAGTGGTTTTCCCCACTTTCTTCAATTTCAGTCTGAATTTGCCAATAAGGAGTTCATGATCTGAGCCACAGTCAGCTCCTGGTCTTGTTTTTGTTAACTATATAGAGCTTCTCCATCTTTGGCTGCAAAGATTATAATCAGTCTGATTTTGGTGTTGACCATCTGGTGATGTCCATGTGTAGAGTCTTCTCTTGTGTTGTTGGAAGAGGGTGATTGCTATGACCAGTGCCTTCTCTTGGCAAAACTCTATTAGCCTTTGCCCTGCTTCATTCTGTACTCCAAAGCCGAATTTGCCTGTTATTCCACGTGTTTCTTGACTTCCTACTTTTGCATTCCAGTACCCTATAATAAAGGTGAAAAAGTAACTTTCTCAAATATAAGCAAAAGTGTAAACTGTAATATAAGGGAAAGCATCTGTTTCTTTGTTTAATGATATATATCTGCTAGCTTATGCTGTGTCCTGACATGATTGGATTTCTGTTAACAATGGACTCCTAACAGATTGCATATTTTCTATTTTAAAATCATTGAACCTGTCATCATATAAATATTCCTCAAAAATAAATATAGGACAGAAAAAAAGTGAAGACATGAAAGGAGCTAAATTTCCTATGGAGTCTATTTTTGTTTTCATCAATCTTCAAAAAGTTCATTTTTAGTAGCAAAGAGTGAAGTCAGTTTATAGATCCCTGAATGCTTTAGAAGAGACTCTGCTTTTAACGTGAATAGTGAGACAGATAATTTTCTAACTGTGAATTTGCTAACTAGTTTTTGACCTTGGGGACCACTTAAAACAAGTACCCTCTGCTCTCCTGGTGGGCTTGGAGCAAAGGCAGCTGTATTTTGCACAGCACACTAAATCGTAATGGGCCATGTGCTGTTATGAATATTCATAAAGCTACCATATTCTGCCTGCCCCAAGATGATTCCAGTGGATGCTGCTGGAGGGATTTGAAATATCACTTTTGTAGTATCCTTGAAAAGAATACACACACCAGGAAAAATAGAACTGGAGCCCAGGTAATTCTGTCCTTAGTGTGCACTTCAGAGCTCTCCTCCAAACGATTTTGCCCTGTAGCAATGGCACAGAAATCTATTGTAATGACAGAGATGAGAGGTTTTAACTTTCTGAGAATCTTAAAACAGGTTAAATTAAAATCTAAGTGGTCACCGTGGCATGCTACTGACTGACGCACTTCCTCATATGTGAAAAGAACTGGTCTGATTCTGTATGACAGCAGCAGTCACTGGAGGTTGTGATTTCCTGATGATACATTTAACTAAAATTATAGCTGCTTTCAAATCACAACCAAAGATACCAGGACACTCTTGATAAGGCAGATGATTATATTTCAACACAGACATTTTCGCCTATGCTTTCAAGTTAATTCAGTACTTCTCATTACACTCCTGACCCTTTATGTTAGGCTATGCTGACTATAAAGCTTATTTCTATACCTCTTCCTACACTTCATTTTTTATTCCACAGTGGAAACTGAAATCAAACAAGCATAGCCCACATTGGTTCCGTTCAGTTCAGTCTGCTCAGTCATGTCACATCCTTGCATGCTGAGGCATCCTTGAGATGCCTTTGTAGAGAGGATCTTGATGCTTGTGCATTCATCTGCTCCTGTTGATGGAGAATTAGGTTGTTGGTGTAGAACCTTGTCGAGGGTCACGCTCTGTATCTCTGCTTCAGCACATAACCGTAGTCTTGCAACCGTAGTCTTGCCACACATTCACAGTGGCACCTTTGTCCACAATGACTGGCAGATTCTCATTTCCTTTCTGCTTCAGTGGTGCACATTTTGAGTAGTTTATTTTTCACATTTTCCTTTGATTTTCTCTTTGCTCTAAAGGAGTTCTGGATTATACTGTTGCTGTTTTATTATATGTGTTATATATACGCTATTGTATAATACGTGGCATTACTCCCATTATGCTGTTCACATTATTATGTTCCCTTTGTACACAATATTGTTCAGTGTTGCGCTGTTTACTATGGCAAGGGAGAGGACTTTGTGGTGGATTTAGCATAATTCCACCTCAAATTCAGAATCTTATTCTAATTGTTCAGTGCACATCAAAGTTACTTTCTGAGTCTCTGCAGGAGGAATTGAGTTCTGGGCAATTTCCCTAGCCGCTCGAACTCATAAGAGTCTGATACACTAAGAATAATAACAGCTTCTTAATTTAATATTTGAGAGCCTGTCTGGCATTCAGTAAATTATTCATGGACTCATTTTTTTTTTTTTACACAGCACGTGTTTTGTTAGTTTTCTAACAAAGGTGCTCTAACAAAAACCACCAGTGGTTGAAACAACAGTGATGTATTGTCTCTAAGTAGCTTTCGAGGTTAGAAGTCTGAATCAAGCTGTCAGCAGGGTTCATTCTTTCTGAGATAGAATCTGTTTCATGCCTCTTCCTAGCTTCCAGAGTTCTCCTTGTCTTCATGCCATCTTCCATCTGTACGTATCTATCTCTGTGTCCAGATTCCCCCTTTTCTACATATACCTGTCATATTGGATTAGAGACAACTCTAATGATCTCGTCAGACTTGATCATGTGCAAAGACCCTATTTTCAAATAAGGTCACAACAGGTACTGGTGAATAGGACTTCAACATCTGTTTTGGAAGGTTACAATGTAACCCATAACAATTGGCCTATCATCTGAGGATGAAAATTGCTGTAAATCTATAATCCCCTTGGGTCATTATAAGACTGAGATTTT
>SJYQ01003040.1:41985-52006 GCA_006410935.1 Redunca redunca | reverse complement strand
TGTAATAGAAGTGTTAGAATATCAAAAGTTGAATTAGTTATAGAAATAACAGTGACTCTGGCAGCAACCAAGAATTTTTGAATATATAGAAGAGGCCAGATGTTCTGCCAAGTATTTCATCAATATTATGATAAAATTATTTAACAATATAAAGCCTGTGAGATATTAATAGCTATTGTCTCCCTTTTACAAATTCGAAAAATAAGACTCCAAAATGAAACAAACGAACAAAAAGTGTTCAAGGTCACAGCCTTTGTAACTGGCAAACCTAGAATACAAATTAAACATTTCCTAGCTTGACATTTCTTGAACCTCACACTACATCAGCACCTTCTTTCCAAAGCTATCTGATTTTAAGCACAATCTTAAACTCACTTAGTTGCATGCTGGTTGAATTTCATCTGGTCAGCTGCCGCAAAGGGTGAACAAACCTTTCATGAGTGAGAAGTAGCTTCCTCTGAAAACTGGAGCTGGTTCTGTTTATAGGGCTGTTGACAAGCTTTCTTATGATGATGCTTCCTATGGTGGAGGGTGACGGAGGTGGAGAGACACAAGCTCAAGATCTGACCTAGAGGGAGAGCCTTAGTGTGTCATCCAGGAAGCGTGATTCTGAGGACCAGGTGGTCACATGAATACGCAACTGACTGTGCAGTGGTGGGGAGTAGTAGCAGAAGAATTTAAAAATGTTTCTTCACACACACACAAAAATAACTATAAAATATTGGGACACAAACCTTTTGAATTTAGAAGAGAGATGCTCTAGGGCCACTGTATCTATTGTACAACACTACTGAGATAGAAGTCTGTGGACATACTATCCTGCACTCTCCCAATCTTGTCTGATCTCGGAAGCTAAGCAGAGTCAGGCCTAGTTAATACTTGGCTGGGAGACCATTCAGATTGTATTCACTGAGAATAAAGTGGGTAAGAAAATAGTACTGAAGTGGAGAACCTTGTTCAGGGCTGCATGTGGATCCAATGTATTGTTTAGAAAGAAAACAAGGAAGTTCATGACTATGGCCTAACATGGAATTTGCTTAAAGGTCTTAAGCAGACCCTTGAGGGCTGCTTAACATGTACAGTTGCTCAGACCACTGTGTAACACTCTTCCTCCCCTGCAGGATCCTTGCTCTGATGGATTGCAGGGACAGCTAACAGGAACTTATTTTCCACCCTATGGAAAGCTAGCGAGACATCAGGAAGTATGTCTACTCATTGTATCTATTAGTCTGGGATATGATATATTTGTTTGCATTGCACATATAATCAACCGTGAATGAAAGCCAAGTGGTCACTGGCATTAATCTTTGAACTCAGATTAACTTTTTTGTTCCCACTTAGTGTAAAGGGGAAGATCAATACATATCAGACTTAGCTTTGTCAAATTAGATCTCAAGTGCATATACAGAGATATAGGGAAGAAGCGAAGGCCAAACACACAGGTAGGGTGGTGATGGAATAATAGAGGAGACTGTGGTGTCTCCCACTGCCTCAGCCAAGATCATGGAGTCATATCCAAGGCTGTGTGTGCTAAGTCCCTTCAGTAGTGTTCAACTCTTTGCAACCCTATGGACTGTAGCCCACCAGTCTCCTCTGTCCATGTAGGCAAGAATACTGCAGTGGGTTGCCATGCCTTCCTCCAGGGAATCTTCCTGACCCAGGGATCAAACCATGTCTCCTGTGTCTAACATGCTTTGGCAGGCCAGTTCTTTACCACTAGCGTCACCCGGGAACCCCATATCTGAGGCTAGAGGAAACCAAAATCCTTACCTGGCCAATGCAGAGGCTGATGGAAAAGCAGTAAGAGCAGTGGCAGTGGATAAGCAAAGCAGCATCCAAAAAGTTCATAAGAAAGATACTAAAAATCTGTGATACTGTTTCTTACCCTCAAAGACACAAAGAAAAAAATTCTAAGAACACTGATGAGCTGAGAAAATTCAAATTACTGTTGTTCTTATTATTATTTCATTCATATAAATAACCTCTGTGCCTGGACCTTATTATGGACTTAGGTTTTCAAAAAAAAAAAATTGGTCATTTTTAGTTATTGTGCTCAACAATCGCCATAAGCCAAGGTAATATCACTATTTTATGAATATTTTTAGTGTTTCTCCTTTCAATTCTGCAATGCCTAGAGTCTTGGTTCAGTCTTTTTAGATAGATTATGCAGCAATTAAAAGATAGCTCAAATTCACTGACTGATGTATGAGGCCCAGTGTTACAGTTTTACATCAGAGGAAGTTGGCATCATGTAGAGAACTATAGTTAAACTGGTCTCCTGGTATCAGGGAAGTACATGTGGTCCTTTTTCATGTTTTCTTAATATGGATCTTCACTGTAGCCAGTGCCAGTGGCCATATACAAGATGTACTTGGCAACACAGTCCTGCAGATGGTGATCCCTGAATCTGCTTTTTAGTAACAAAAGCATCTGGAGTCTTATGCTTTTTCCTTATTGACATCTTCTTAGCATTGGTATACCATCTTTGGCCGATCTACTATTTAACTGTTGCTAGTTGCATGGAAATTCTTTCATTTGTGATGTACTTGATTGTTATTTGTGGGTTCTCCCCTTCTTTTTAATTTTTTTCATCCCATTTGCACTTATTCTAATATCAAAAAGAAAATTCACTTCTATGACCATATGTGTACTTTGGAGCTGAAGATGGTACAAATAGGTACATTTTCTGTTTATATTAAGTAAGCTGACTTATCTTTTCTAACATGAGCTTTTATGATGGGCCTTGTCAATTATGATTCCCAAAGAGATGATTGTCAGTGATTAAGAAATAGTAAAAAGTCTCCCTTTACATATGCTTCAGAATGTTGCCAAGATAAACGGTGATGAGGTTTTTAACTCCACTGGCTATCTTTTTTTCTTGCTGATGCAGTATCAAGGATAGTCCTTCTTTAATTAATCCCTCTGGTTATTCTAACTCATCTTTCATTATGGGTTATGTGAGAGAATAAAAGAATGAATGAATACATTTAGGTTATGATACATTTAATAGCATGTATCGATTACTTAATGCTTGTTGCTATCAGAAAAATTGACTTATTTCATTAGGAATTTTCTCTTTCTGAAAATGAAAATGAGAAAAAGATTTCATTTTCTCTTAAATATTTAACTGTATGTTTTAATAAACTAATAACTAATCTAATAAACTGGATTTTAGTAGATGTTTAAAAATATTAAATTCCACTTTTACCCAAGAGACATGTTAAAATGATTCAAAATTTATGTTTCATTGAATCCTGTCAGGCTCCTCTGTCCATGGGATTCTCCAGGGAAGAATACTGGAGTGGGTTGCCATCTCCTCTTCCAGGGGATCTTCCTGACCCAGGGATCAAAGCTGTGTCTCTTGTGTCTCCTGCATTGGCAGGGGGATTCTTTACAGATAGTGCCACCTGGGAAGCTGGTTTTACCTAATAAACCCCAAACAAATGTTCATTAAGCCTCATAGAAAGCCCAATAATTTTAGTAACAGAATCTTGGCTTCACTGTTGGCTTCTTCAACTATAAGCTGATAAGCTAATGGAGGTGAAGGTGATGGAATTCCAACTGAGCTATTCCAAGTCCTAAAAAATGATGCTGCTAAAGTTCTTTACTCCCTATGCCAGCAAATTAGGAAAACTCAGCAGTGGCCACAGGACTGGAAAAGGTCAGTTTTCATTCCAATTCCAAAGAAGGTCAATGCCAAAGAATGTTCAAACTACCACACAATTGCACTCATTTCACATACTATAAAGGTAATGCTCAAAATCCTCCAAGCTAGGCTTCAACAGTATTTGAACAAAGAAATTCCAGATGTTCAAGCTGGATTGAGAAAAGGCAGAGGAACCAGAGATCAAATTGCCAACATCCGTTGGGTCATAGGAAAAGCAGGAGAGTTCCAGAAAAACATCTACTTCTACTTCATTGACTATGCTAAAGACTTTGACTGTAGGATCACAACAAACTGTGGAAAATTCTTAAAGAGATAGGAATACCAGACCACCTTACCTGTCTCCTGTGAAACCTGTATTCAGGTCAAAAAGCTACAGTTAAAACTGGACATGGACCAATGGACTGGTTCAAAATTGGGAATGGAGTATGTTGAAGTTGTATACTGTCACCCTCCTTATTTAACTTATATGCAGAGTACATCATGCAAAATGCTGGGCTGGATGAAGCACAAACTGGAAACAAGATTGCTCAAGAAATATCAACAACCTCACTTCATGGCAAATAGATGGGGAAACAATGGAAACAGTGACAGACTTTATTTTCTTGGGCTCCAAAGTCACTTCAGGGGGTGACGCAGCCATGAAATTAAAAGATGCTTGCTCCTTGGAAGAAAAGCTATGACAAACCTAGGCAGTGTTTTCAAAAGCAGAGACGTTACTTTGCCGACAAAGGTCCATCTAGTCAAAGCTGTGGTTTTTCTAGCAGTCATGTACAGATGTGAGTTGGACCATAAAGAAAGCTGAGTGCCAAAAAATTGATGCTTCTTAACTGTGTATTGGAGAAGACTCTTGAGAAGACTCCCTTGGACTGCTAGGAGATCAAACCAGTCAGTCTTAAAGGAAATCAACCCTGAATATTCATTGTCAGGACTGATGCTGAAACTGAATCTCTCTCCAAGAGTTTGGCCACCTGATGTGAAGAGTCGACTCGTTAGAAAAGACCCTGATACTGGGAAAGTTTGAAGGCGAAAGGAGAAGGGGACGACAGAGGATGAGATGGTTGGATGGCATCACTGACTCAATGGACATAAGTTTGAGCAAGCTCTGGGAGATGAGAAATGACAGGAAAGCCTGGCATGCTACTGCATGGAGTTGCAAAGAGTCATACAAAAAACTGAATGACTGAACAGCAACAACAAAACTAAGTCACTTAAATATCTTTGTCTCAAGTTTTGCTTCACGAGGCTTCATACTAAGGCCTTTCATCATGTTTGACCTATTGAGCAAGATTAAATTCTAATAACCCAAAGAGAGTTCATTTTTTCTAAGTATATATTTTCTGGAAAATGTAGAATATTTCTTGGAAAACTGCTACAGTGAATTATGTATCTTTCCTATTTTTATCTTCAATTCCATTACTTTGAAAGGTCTAAAATTTTTGCATAAAAATTATATTTTAGATACAAACTGCTTTGAAATTAACATTAAACTATATTTCACTTAGGGCAATAAATATGAATACTGATTTGTTCTAATCTTCTTGTTATATTTTCAAATATATTTCTGTTTTGCTTTTGGGAAAAAAATAGCATAATGTCCATATTTGTGTTGGTTTTCACAGTAAATTTGTCTGAGCCCTTAATTTATACCAATGTGAAGGCTGACTCAAAGACTGCCTCATCAGCAAAATGCAAGCGAAAAACAAAAATAGAACCTTTAATTTCTTCCTACACTCATGCTGTGCTGAGCTGTGCTTAGTTGCTCAGGAGTGTTTGACTCTTTGTGAGCCCACCGGGCTCCTCTGTCTATGGGGATTCTCCAGGCAAGGATACTGGAGTCAGTTGCCATGCCCACCTCCAGGGGATCTTCCTGACTCAGGGATGGACCCAAGTTTCCTGCATTGTAGGAGGATTCTTTACCAACTGAGACATACTATCATATCTAATATAAATTTTATACAAACTAAAGGATCTTTAAATTTTTATAAATTAATGATAGATTCATATATAAAGTAGGCAGAGAAGAAAAATTGAACACTTTTTAGCACACTGAAATGCGTTTCTGAATTGGCTTTGTATTGTTATGGAAAACATAGTTCCTGAAAATTGTATCAGAATTTATCACTGCTAATAATGTAGAATGCTCATATAATTCATGAGTGGATAAGTATATACTGTACTCGTTGTCGTCTATTTTTAGAGATAATATCCATCTAGATATGAAAAACAATTTTTGTATGAGATTTAACATTAGAGTAATATCTGCCTTATCATTTATTATCAACTTGAGATTGGAATATCTATGGCAAAACTAAATATTATGTTTGGTGCCCCTGATTTACTTGAAGTGTGTCTCCAGTTGGGGATAAAGTAACTTAAGTAGAGTTTATAGTTTACCTAAACATTGCCATGATTGTTTTAACTGGAGAGTGTAAGCATCTTTTTACCATATGCTGAAGAAGAAATATTTTTGTGTGCCATATAAGAATTTATACAACAAATAATTTCTGAATGTATAACATTATTATTTATATATTTATNACACACCCTCTTAAAGCTCAGTTGACATTTAAGATGAAGTGATCAATCTTAATGAAATGTAGATTTAGGAGTTAACTGCACTAGTCTAAGGAATACCAAAATGGAAATAAATATTTTATTTTGCATGTATTAAATGACATAAATAGAGGAATTTTATGGGTGGCAGAAATGTCTTGACTAGAGTTATATGAGTATACACATTTAAAAATTTAGTAATATGTACAATGAAAATCTGTACATTTTATGTTATACAAATCAAGCTTCAAATTTAAAATTTTTTTTAAGTTTGTTTAAATATAGTTGCTCTAAAATGCTTACTAGTTTCTACTCTACAGAAAAATTAATCTGCTATAAATATATCCATCTTTTTTGAATTTCCTTCCCATTTAGGTCACCACAGAGCACTGAGTAGAGTTCCCTGTTCTATACAGTAGGTTGTCATCAGTTGTCTATTTTGTACATTAGTATCAAATGTATATACGTCAGTCCAAATCTCCCAATTCATCTTACCTGCTTGTTACCCCCTTGGAATCCACGTTTGTTCTTTAGGTCTGTATCTCTATTTTTCTTTGTAAATAAGGTGATCTATTCCATTTTTATTTCAGATTTCACATATATGCATTAATATACAATATTTGTTTTCCTCTTTCTGACTTATTTCACTCTATATGACAGTCTCTATGTCCATCCACCTCTCTACAAATGACCCATTTTCATTCCTTTTTATGCCTGAGTAATATTCCATTGCATGTATGTACCACATCTTCTTCATCCATCCCTCTTTTGATAGACATTTAGGTTGTCTTAGTGTCCTACCTATTGTAAATAATGTTGCTGTGAACACTGGGGTGCATATGTCTCTTTGAATCATGGTTTTCTCAGGGTATATGCCCAGGAATGTGATTGCTGGGTCATATGGTAGTTCTAGTTTTAGTTTTTTTAAGGAACTTCCATACTATTCTCCATAGTGGCTGTATCAATTTACATTCTCCTCAACAGTGTAAGAGGGGTGACTTTTCTCCATACAACGTCTCCAGCATTTATTATTTTGTACATTTTTGATGATGGCCATTCTGACAGGTGTTTGGTGATACCTCATTGTACTTTTGATTTTCATTTCTCTAATAATTAGTAAGGTAGAGCATCTTTTCATGAATTTGTTGGCCTTCTGTATATATTCTTTGGAGAGATGTCTATTTTGGTTTTCTGCCCATTTTTTGATCGAGTTCCTTATATTTTTGATTGAGTTGTTTGTGTTTTTGATAATGAGCACCATGAGCTATTTGTATGTTTTGGAGATTAATTCTTTGTCAGTGCTTCATTTGCAAATATTTTCTCCCATTCTGAAGGTTGTCTTTTGTCTTATTTATGGTTTCCTTTGCTGTGCAGAAGCTTTTAAGTTTAATTAGGTCCCGTTTGTTTATTTTTGTTTTTATTCTCACTACTCTAGGAGGTGGGTCAAAAAAAGATCTTGCTGTGATTTATGTCAAAGAGTATTCTGCCTATATTTTCCTCTAAGAGTTTTATACTGTCTGGGCTTACATTTAAGTTTTTAATCCATTTTGAGTATTTTTTGGTCTATAGTGTTTAATTCTTTCATGTGTAGCTGTTCTGTTTTTCCAGCACTATTATTGAAGAGGCTGTCTTTGCTTCGTCGTATATGCTACCCTCCTTTGTCATAGATTAGGTGACCAGAGATGCATGGGTTTATCTCTGTACATTTTATGTTATATAAATCACGGTTCAAAATTTTTTATAATGGAAGACTATAACAAATGATGAATTACATTGGTAGTTTTATTGGGGTAAATATGCTGCTTATTAGAATCATTTAGCATTAATACAATGAAATTAGTGCTGAAGCTTTTGAAAATTAAAATTCTATTTTAAAATAATTGTACATTCTCATGCAGTTTTAAGAAATAATTTAGAGACAGTCCTTGTATCCTCTACCCATTCCTTCCAAAGGCAGCATTTTTCAAATCTGTAAAATCTCAGCAGGATATTAATGTTGACACAATCATGATGCAAATGTTTTCATTAAAAAAGGCATCAGTCATATTGTACTTTTATAGCTGCACCTGTTTCTGTTATTCACACACCCCCTCCTTAATGCATGATCTTTCCTGTATTTCAATAATTTTATCACCTCAAAAATGTTAAATAAATAGAAGCATATAATAGGTAATCTTTGGAATTGACATTTTTTTATTCAACATTATCCTCTGGAGCTTCCTCCAGGTTTTTGTGTGTGTCAATAATTTTTTTCTTTCTTAATGATGAATGATATTTGGTGGCATAAATACATCACATCACAGCTCGTTTAACTAGTCAGCAGCTGAAGGTTTTCTGAGATGTTTCCAGTTTTCACTATTATAACCATAGATGTCATAAAGCATTACTGTACAGATTTGTATGTGAAGGTAAATTTTCATTTCTCTGGAATAAATACTTGCAATTACTTAATTATATGACAATCTCATGCTGAGTTTTATAAGAAACTGCCAAACTGTTTTGCAGCGTGCTTTACCATTTTATATTCCCAGGTTTAATGTATGAGAACTTATTTCTTCCCTATTCTTACCAGCATTTCCTTTCACTATTCTGTATATGGACTTTCTAAATAGGTATATGTGGTATCTCATTGCTGTTTTAACTTGCATCATAGGCAATGATGCTGACCATCTTTCATGTACTCACATGCTAGGGGCATATCCTAGTCAATGAAATGTCTTTTCATGTTTTGCACATTTTCTAATTGGATTGTATATTTCTATATTGGATATAACTGAATTGGTTATTTCTATATTGGACATTTGGGGGTATTATGTTATGAGACTATGGATCTTATTTAAACTTTCTCTTTTAGCTAGCTTCCTTTGACACTATCCAGTCAGAGGGCAGGGAGTCCTCACCCTGTTGGATGAGACAGAGGTCAAGGATCCCCACGTAGTCTCTCCAGAATCTCTGTGTAGTGGGAGAATGAATGGGGAGGCAAGGACTCCTTCATGCCTGTGGTGAGCCCTGGCTAGTTTTGTCCTTCTCCAGTAACACCCAGCCCAGAGTAGAGGATTGGTATTTGTCATTGCAGTCTGGTTAGAGTGAAAGTGTGGGCTCCTGCCTTTGTCTTTGCTGCCCTGGGTAACAGAAGCACCACAGTGCTTAATTTTATTTTTCTTGAGATTTTGAGTGGAGTAGAGAAATGGATGCCTAAATCTCCCCCTCTTGCTAGGCTGTTCCTTTCTCAGTCCTTTAGGTATACAAAGAAAGCTTTGGTGGGAGCGTTTTTTTGTCTGCAGCGTTATATATATATATATATATATATATATATATATATGAAGCTTCAAGTAATATTGAAATACTATTCTTTAAGGAAGTAGAAATTAAAGGAGCATTGAGGTAAGATAGTGTTCATGGCAGTGATATTGGAAAGTATTGCATTTTATATTAAAGTAATGTCTTATATTTTAAAATGAAGAGCTCTGAAAGACCAAAATCAGTGAGAGAGTACAGTAGTAACCTTGCAGTGTTAAAAGTCAGCTTCATCTCTTTGAGTGTTGCTTTTACAAAATGTTATTATAGGATTTGAAGCAGCATTTACAATTTTCAGCAATTTTTCTTGAGAGCTGGTTCTAACAATTTGCCTTGAATAATCCTGAACAGCACTGAGCAGATGTCGACACCATGTATTGCATGACTGTTTTTCAGTACCTAATCAATACTCCATATTTAGAGGGGTTTTGCTTTTTAAATCTTTGAGTTCAGAATACTTCTTGATTTGCATTGCAATTTTGATCATACTGGTGAGACTTAATA
>SJYQ01003040.1:20395-41964 GCA_006410935.1 Redunca redunca | reverse complement strand
AATACTCCTAAACCTAATCTCTTAAACAAAAGCAAATCAATTTTTCTAAAAATTATAATGTAACACAAATTGACTATATCCATATATATTTAAGTATATATAATACTTAAATCAGGGGATTTAAGCAATCATATCAGCAATTGATTAAGCAATCCTATCAGGCTGGGAAATTCCTATAAAATTTATTTAAAACCTTAAGTATTTTTCAAGCACAATTTCTCAATAAATAAAATAGCATTCATTCCCTATAACAAATGTATAATGGTTAGAGACAGAATCCATGGTGGGGGATGGGAGTGGGGATTTGAATCCCTTCAACTTTGGTGTCATGAAATAACTCATCATGCCACTAGGCAGGGTTAATCCTTGGCATCTGTAAAACTCTGCAGAGGACCTTTTGTAAAAGGTCCTCTGTCTTAATTATCTCTGGTNGGAGGAGAAGGGGCAGACAGAGGATGAGATGGCTGGATGGCATCACTGACTCAATGGACGTGAGTTTGAGTGAATTCCAGGAGTTGGTGATGGACAGGGAGGCCTGGCGTGCTGCAATTCATGGGGTCACAAAGCGTCAGACACGACTGAGCAACTGAACTGAACTGAATCATAATTATTTTAGTATTATAGTAAACCATGTTATATACTGTACCCAGAAATGTATATCATATTTTCTTCCTCTGATTTATTTCACTTAGTCTATTGCTTGTACCCTTGTATGTATCAAACATGTTACAAATGGAAGGATTTCCTTCTTTTTATTGCTGAATAGCATTCCATTATATATAATGGAATTTTATATATATATATATATATATATATATACACACACACATAATTGGCAGGCAGTGGTGGTTCAGAAGGTTAAACCATCTGCCCGCAATGTGGGAGACCTAGGTTCGATCCCTGGGTCAGGAAGATCCTCTGGAGAAGGAAATGGCAACCCATTCCAGTATTCTTGCCTGGAGAATCCCATGGACAGAGGAGCCTGGTGGGCTATAGTCCACGGAGTCACAAAGAGTCGGACATGACTGAGCGACTTCACTTTCACTTTCATATATATATATATATAGATATGGTTTGTTCTCAATTTTTTTGTATTTTTGATTTTGGGGGGTCTTTCCCAGTGCATCGGCTTCCCTTGTGGCTTCAGTCCCTGGGTTGGGAAGATCCCCTGGAGAAGGGAAAGGCTACCCACTCCAGTATTCTGGCCTGGAGAATGCCATGGACTATGTAATCAATGGGGTTGCAAAGAGATACAACTGAGTGACTTTCACTTTCACTTTCCCAGTGCATAAAAAATTATGTTTACACTGTAGTCTATTAAATGTGCGATAGCATTATGTCTATAAAACTATGTATATACCTTAATTTAAAAATACTTTATTGCTAAAAAAACAATGCTAACCATCATCTGAGCCTTCAGAGAGTTGTACTGCTAACATCAAAGATCACTGATCACAGATCACCAGAACTAATATATTACGAATGTAATATTGTGTTATTGTGGTTGTTCAGTCACTCAGACATGTCCGACTCTTTGCAACTTCATGGACTGCAGCAACTCCTGTCCCTCACCGACTCCCAGAGCTTGCTCAAATTCATGTCCATTGAGTTGCTGATGCCATCCAACCATCTCATCCTCTCATCCCTCTCTTCCTGCCTTCAATCTTTCCCAGCATCAGGGTCTTTTCCACTGAGTCATCTCTTTGCATCAGGTGTCCAAAGTACTGTGAGAATTATGAAAATATGACACAAATATGAAGTGAGCAAATGTTATTGGAAAAATGGCACCAATACAATCATTCAATGAAAGATTGCCACAAACCTTCAATGTGTGAAAAATGCAGTATCCATAAAGCATTAGAAAAAGAAGCAAAATAAAATGAAGTATTCCTCTATTTGGGCTTCCCAGGTGCCACTAGTGGTAAAGAACCCATCTGCCAACACAGGAGATAGAAAGAGATGTGTGTTCGATCCCGGAGTCAGGAAGATCCTCTGGAGGAGGGCATAGCAACCCACTGCAATATTCTTGCCTGGAGAATCCCAGGGACAGAGGAGCCTGGGAGGCTACAGTCCATAAGGTTGCAAAGAGTCAGATGACTAAAGTGACTTAGAACGTGTGAACACACACACATGCCTATATTTACAACACATATCTGTAATTTCATGTACTTTGACTTCTGTCACTTTTGAGATATAACTTCATACAACGTTGTCCAAAAGGTACAAATCCTTATGTTGAAATTGTGTTTTCATTTTCGTATAATGTACAAAGTGTAGAATCATCCTGTTGTTTTTAACCAAATGACAGTAAAAGTTTTAATACCATCTTATGTACAGACATAACATTTGTTTAGCAATTCTAAATATGGTCTCAAGCTTCTTTTTATATTTTAACATGTTATTGAGAAAACTGAAGAGCTTTTGTTTATGGGATGTTGACACATCTTGATACTAAATAGAAATTAAAACTGAGGCTGCTGCTGCTGCTAAGTCACTTCAGTCGTGTCTGACTCTGTGCGACCCCATAGACGGCAGCCCACCAGGCTCCCCCGTCCCTGGGATTCTCCAGGCAAGAACACTGGAGTGGGTTGCCATTTCCTTCTCCAATGCATGAAAGTGAAAGTGAAGTTGCTCAGTCATGTCCGACTCTTAGCAACCCCATGGAACGTCTTTACTAGGTGGCTGTTAAGGTTCTGTACATAAGAACATGTGTCTGTCACTCAGTCCTGTCAGACACTTTACAGCCCCATGTGCTGTAACCTGCCAGGCTCCTCTGTCCCTGGGGATTCTCCAGGCAAGAAAACTGGAGTGGGTTGCCATGCCCTCCTCCAGGGGATCTCCCCAACTGAGGGATCGAACCCAGGTGTCCTGCATTGTGGGCAGATTCTTTACCATCTGAGCCACCAGGAAAGCCCGGTTCAGGTCCTAGTAATGGACAAATAATTTTCAAAATTCTCAGTTTTTGCTTGAAAGCTTGAATGTTCCTAGATAATCACTATCAGTTGTTTTCTTTGAAATAACAGCCTAACTTCATTCTTTTCATGAGAAAATATCTCATTAGTTCCCAAGTCTGAATAACTATTTGATCAGTTTTTCTTTAAAGTAAAAAGTTTTTTCCCCATCAAAGAATGACAAGTTGAACTCACAGCTCAAACAAGTGCTTTTCCCCTAGACAGCCAGTATACCTTAATTGCAGCAGCAGTTCTCATATAGACTTCCTATGTCATTAAAAACATATGAATAAGAGAGAACGAAATTTAAAGAAATTAATAAATTCACTGGTTCATGAAGGACATTCTAAAGGGAATTCCCTCTTTAGATGCAAGATGATAATAGTGAAAAAGTCAGTTGCTACTGTTACAGTTTGATACTTCTGCCTTGATTCATGTGAAAGCATTACCACCACTGAGTTTGTGCTATTAGTGCAAATATCCACACAGTTAAAATGCACATAGGATCTTACTGTCTTTATACAACTGGTTTTGACTTCACAGAACCCTGGAATGTATGTTAGATGCCAGGAGTCCATGCACAGGCTCTGAATACCACTGGGTAGATTATTCTAAATGTGTGATCATTTGTAGAAACTTTCCTGGGGGCTCAGATGGTAAAGCATCTGCCTATAATGCAGGGGAGCCGGGTTCAATCCCGGGGTTGGGAAGATCTCCTGGAGAAGGAAATGGCAACTCACTCAAATATTCTTGCCTGGAAAATTCCATGGACAGAGGAACCTGGTAGGCTACAGTCCATGGGGTCGCAAAGAGTCGGACACGACTGAGTGACTTCATTTTCACTTTCGCTTTGCAGAAAACTGGTGATTCTAAAACAGTGTATAGGAAGAAGAAAGAAATTCTTGTATATTTGAAGAAAACTAGGTTTATAAACATTAAAGTGGACATGTTCACATTGTTATATGGTAGAACAAAGCCTTTTCTTAAAAAGACACTACTGATTGGATTTAAAGCTCACGCTAGTAGCTTAGAGGAAATGGCAACCCACTCCAGTGTTCTTGCCTGGAGAATCCCAGGGATGGGGGAGCCTGGTGGGCTGCTGTCTATGGGATCGCACAGAGTCGGACACGACTGAAGCGACTTAGCAGCAGCAGCAGCAGCAGCAGTTTTACTTTTTATATTCCACATGTAAGTGATATCATACAGTATTTGTCTTTGACTTATTTCATTTAGCATTAGCATCATGCCCTCCAAGCACATCCATGTTGTTGCAATGGCAAAAAAATGGTATTTTATGGCTAAGTAATATTCCATCGTATGTATATGTGTGTGTGTCTTATCATTATACACTATAGGTTTTCTGTTTTGCATTTACTACAGTTTAATAATTCAGGAATTACTGCAATATGAATATATCTGGTGTTTAGCAGGGAGGGAGGGAGAAAGGAGAGAAAAGAGGAAGGAAAGGAGGAGGGACAGTAGACAGGGAAGCAGAGAAAGAAAATCAAAATAGAATAATAATTGTAGCAGTGTTTTTGTTGAAAATGTTATTTATTAATTAACAGCATCTTCTGAAAATTTAGGATAGGATTTGTAGTCAGAAAAATTGCAAAACACATGATACTGCCAAGAAAGTGTTTAAATACGGGCACTGGTGATTAGTAAATCAAAGTTAGCAGTGTTAATAACTAGGAAAGATCTAGAGTAACAGAAGCAATTGTTGGGTTCTTCTGAGTTTGTCTAGGCTGGTCCTGAAAACTATACTAGTTCGTCTGCATTTCCCCAGAGGCCATCCTTATTCAGCAAATCCAGTAAGTCTAAGCTCTTTTTTTCTTTTTTTTTTTTAAACACTCTTTTTATATATATCTTTTATATTATGCAAAAAATAACTCAAGATAAATGTGAGTTTTCTTTATAGTTTCCAATTACAGTATTTCATTTTGCTTTGCACCAATCAGTGCCTAAGGCATTTGTGGCATACTTGAAACTGGAATTCAAAATGAGATTTTCAGTGTTTAAATTAAGTAGTCTGAAATTGCCTGCAAGACAGTTTCCATCAGGGAAAGTAACATAGTGTAGTGAAGTCTTGCCTATTAAATCCACTGAATATAAATTATATGTGTGTGTGTGTGTGTGTGCGTGTGTATGTATAGTATGTGCTTAGTTGCTCAGTCATGTCTGACTCTTTGCGACCCCGTGGACTGTAGCCTACCAGGCTCCTCTGTCCATGGAATTCTCCAGGCAAGAATACTAGAGTGTGTTTCCATGCCCTCCTCCAGTCAATCTTCCTAATCCAGGGATTGAACCCAGATCCCCCTCTTTGCAGACAGATTCTTTACCATCTGAGCCACTCAGTTCAGTTCAGTTCAGTCGCTCAGTCGTGTCCGACTCTTTGAGACCCCATGAATCACAGCACGCCAGGCCTCCCTGTCCATCACCAACTCCCAGAGTTCACTCAGACTCACGTCCATTGAGTCAGTGATGCCATCGAGCCATCTCATCCTCTGTCATCCCCTTCTCCTCCTGCCCCTAATCCTCCCAGCATCAGAGTCTTTTCCAATGAGGCAACTCTTCGCATGAGGTGTCCAAAGTACTGGAGCTTCAGCTTTAGCATCATTCCTTTCAAAGAAATCCCAGGGCTGATCTCCTTCAGAATGGACTGGTTGGATCTCCTTGCAGTCCAAGGGACTCTCAAGAGTCTTCTCCAACACCACAGTTCAAAAGCATCAATTCTTCTGTGCTCAGCCTTCTTCACAGTCCAACTCTCACATCCATACATGACCACTGGTAAAACCATAGCCTTGATTAGACAGACCTTTGTTGGCAAAGTAATGTCTCTGCTTTTGAATATGCTATCTAGATTGGTCATAACTTTTTTTCCAAGGAGTAAGCATCTTTTAATTTCATGGCTGCAGTCACCATCTGCATCTGAGCCACTAGGGGGCTATATATTTATATATACACACAGTTATATATAGGTATCTTTTGATTCAGCACATAAAATCATAAAAATAGTCTAACAGATCCAAATTATCAAAAAAAAAAAAACCTGACCTTAATACTAGAGATTAAATACTGATTCCATGAACACTTTTTATAGTTTCGTATCTCTGGATGAAACATAAAATCTCATACAGTTTCCTGTATTTTGGAAAACTTCCTAATTTTGTTCAGTGACTGTTTTGTCCAACTCTTTGCAACCCCATGGACTGCAGCATGCCAGGCTTTCCTGTCCTTCACTATCTTTCAGAGTTTGCTCAAACTCATGTCCATTAAGTTGATGATGCCATCCAAACATCTCAGATTCTGTCACCCTCTTCTCCTCCTGCCTTCAGTCTTTCCCAGCATCAAGCTCTTTTCCAGTGAGTCAGCTCTTCACATCAGCTTGCTAAGGTATTGAAGCTTCAGCTTCAGCGTCAGTCCTTCCATTAAATATTCAGGGTTGATTTCCTTTAGGATTGCCTGGTTTGTTCTCCTTGCAGTCCAAGGGACTCTCAAAAGTTTTCTCCAGCCACAGTTCAAAAGCATCAATTCTTTAGCAGTTAGCCATCTTTTTGCTTTTCTTCCAAGGAGCAAGCATCTTTTAATTTCGTGGCTGCAGTCACCATCCACAGTGATTTTGGAGCTCAGATCTTCCTAATGACAGACTTCAAATGGAATTGTGTTTTCTCACTTTTGAAATTTTGAATTAACTAATTAGTAAGGGCATGTAGCTTTTAAGCCTTTGCAATTGAATACATATCAAGGAAGTATGAGTAATTAAAAATGTGTATGGTTTGCATAATTGGGAAACCTTATTAAAGCAAGGCTGAAGTCTTCTTTTTGTTATAAAAAGTCTTAGTTTATACATTTCCAAACAAAATTCTTAAAATATTTCATTAAAGTATAAGTTCTAAATAAACTTTTCTACTTTGTGTAACCTACTTTTCCATTAGATATTTAAATTTAAGAGATATTTTGTTAACTGCTTTTTATGTATCACGCTCTACTCTGGGCTCTTGGATATGTGACGGCAAAAGACAGACAATAATCTCCTTCCTTAGGGTTTATTCTTACACTCTAATTTCTATGAGTCTCTATATTTTAAAAAATTATTTTACATTTATTAAAGTATGATAGACATGAAATTTTGAAATATAAATGTGTGTGTAATGGTGATTTGATATATGTATACATTCTGAAAGCATTTCCCATCTACTTAGCACATCTATTGTCTCACATATTTTTGTTTTTATTTTATTTTAATGAGAACATGTAAGCCTACTCTCTTAACAAAGTTCAATTATACCATACACTGCTATCAACTGTAGTCACCACGTTGTTGTTTAGTCACTAAGTTATGTCCAACTCTTCACAACCCCATGGACTGTAGCCCGCCAGGCTCCTCTGTCCATGGGATTTCAAGAAGACAGGAGTGGGTTGCCATTGCCTTCTCCAAGTGATCTTCCCGACCCAGGAATGGAACCCGTGTCTCCTGCATTGGCAGGCAGATTGTTTACCACGGAGCCTCCAAAGAAGACTTGTTTAAACTTCAGTCTCCAGATTTTCCTTCTTTTACAGCTAGAAGCTTGCACATTCCACCAAACTCTCCCTACTTCCCCTACCCCGTAGCCCCTGCAACAAATTTTCTAGTCTGTTTCAACCTAACTTTATTTTTTCTTTAGGTTCACCTAAAATGACTCCATGTAGTATTTTTCATTTTCTGTCTCTGTCTGGCTTATCTCATTCAGTATAATGCCTTCAAGTTCCATTCATGTCATTGCAAATAACCCGATTACCTTCCTTCTCATGGCTGAATACTATTCACATAACTATATGTATGGGCTTCCCTGGTGGCTCAGCAGTAAGGAATCCACCTGCAGTGCAGGAGATGCAGATTCCATCCCTGAGTTCGGAAGATCCCCTGGAAGAGGAAATGGCAACCCACTCCAGTGTTCTTGCCAGGAAATTTCCATGGACAGAGGAGCTTGGTGGGTACAGTCCATAAGGTCACAAAGAGTCGGACACCACTGGGCAACCAAACACACACACAAATATATTTTGTCTATTATAAATAATGATGCAATAAACATGGAAGTCGTATCTTTTTGATATCCTGATTTCATTTTCTTTGGACCTATACTCAGAAGTGGGATTGGAGGATTATATGTTTTTGTTTTTGTTTTTAAATTCTTGAGAAACCTCCATACTGTTTTCTGTAGTGACTACTCCAACTTATACTCCCATCAAGAGTTCACAAGAGTTCCCTTTCCTTCATATTCTTGTGAACACCTTTTTTTTTTCCTTGTCTTTTTGATGATAGGCGTTCTGATAGGTCTGAGATGATGACTCATTATGGTTTTGATTTGCATTTCTCTCATGAATAGTTGTATTAAGCATTTTTTTCATGTACCTGTTCACCATTTGTATGCCTTCATTACAAAAATGTCTATTCTGTTCTTCTGCCAATTTTTTAATAGAACTTTTTGATTTTCTGTTATTGAGTTCTTTACTCTGTATTGAGTTCTTGACATTAACTTAACCTTATCAGCCATGTAGTGTACAAATATATTCTCCCATTCTGTACATTGCCTTTCCACTTTGTTTATAGTTGCCTTTACTGTTCAAAAGCTTTTTTACTTTGGTACATGTCCCACTTTTTTTTTTTTAATGGCCTTTTCTTTTTGTGTCAAATCCAAAATAAAGAATCCTCACCAAAAACAATGTCAAGTAGCTTACTGCCGGGGACCAGCCCCTGGTGGAGCCAGGGTAATTCGAAGTGGGGACAGCATGGTGAGAGAGATATATAGATTTAGAGAGAGATAAGCAAAGAGTTTGCAGTTAAGAGAATAGAGGAGAGAAAGAGGCTGTATTCCTTGGTTTACATAGAAAGCCAATAAAGCCTCAGACAAGAGACTTACACCGTCTACATAAGGCCACAGGCGCCTGCTTGAATACAGAAGGTGCCCCGCCTTGGGCTCCCTCTCGCATGGGTCTTAGAAGCCCAGGCAAATAAGTAGACACAATGAGCCTCTATGCTCCAGACGGGAATCAGCCAGAAAATAGAATAAGAAAGAAAAGAAGACACTGGAGAAGCCAGATTTCCGAGAAACTGGTTCGTCCTTTATTTTCCAGGAAAGCTTTTATACTATTTTTGTACATAGAGATCAATGGATAATACGAAGTCTTGTAGGGTCAGCAACCCTGACCCTTATTGAGACTAGGCTTTCTCTCTGTATACCTAGCTGTATAGACAGGTCTTAGGTGACTTACATCATCTTCTGGCCAGGAGGCCTATTAGCATTCTATGGCCCTTTTCTGATAAGGGTCCGTCAACCAGAAAACTTATTTGCCCTAAAAGTGTTGTTCTTACTAAAGTCTGGTGCCACTCCTGGAAAGCACTAATTAAGGTTACATTCTTACATAGCAAGGACACAACAATTTATAACAAGGAAAGAGAAGTACAGTAATTTATAACAAAGAGAAAATTCATTAACTCAAAAGTCTAGTATTGCTAGCATCAAAACTACTATATTCTTTTTTTATATCCCAATTACATTGATTAATATCCTCCAGGTGCCTAAAAGATAAAGGATATGGAGGCCTGGTGGCAGTCATTAACTCAACAATGAAAACCTTCCACCAATATAATTCTTAGCTCTTTAAAAAAGGCTCTGTGTCTTTAAGATGTTTTAAGCTTTGTGCCTCTCGCAGTTGGGGGGCAGTAAACAATTACATGCATAGTTGTAAAAGTCCAGGTAAGGCAAGTTAGCCATCAGAGGGGTTTGAGCTGAAACACTCCTTCTATATGCAGGAGACTGTCAACTGGAGCTCTAAGTTAACTTTTTCCAGAGAAAGGTGGTCAGGGATAGCCCCTGTTAATGTCAGAAATGTTGGTGAAAGTGATAAAATAATAAGACAGACAGATTCTGGTTTGGGGGTAGATGCTTGAGAAGGCCCAGGGGGGTTTCCTCGAGGCCTGATTTCGCCTTTGCCTATCAGGGCTCTTCCTCATGACCTTTGCCACGGGCGGGATTCCCCATGCTGGCTCCCTCAGCTTACCACCTACATTTTCATCTAAAAGTTTTATGGTTTCATGTCTTGTTTTCATGTCTAATCTCTTTTGACTTGGTTTTTTTGGTTTATGGTGTAAGATAGGGGTACGATTTCATTCTTTTGCACATGGCCATTTGGTATTACCAACTTCATTCATTGAAGAGATTATACTTCCTTGAACTGAGTGGCAGCTGCTGTAAAACCCTGGGCTCCAAATGTCTCCTTCCAGGGAGACACTGGCAACCTGAAGCAGGGCACAGGGAGAATGTGAATACAGTGCCCACTCACTTCTCCATTCTCAGGCGACAGGCACAGTCATCCACACAGATGTGCTAAATTAGAAGCCTAACCTCCAGGTATTAGGTTTTTGGAGTATATTCTTTCAAGGAAAAACTTGGAGATATGCATTTCTATTTGGACCTTTTTTGCTGAGCCATGGGGTACTAGCCAGAGCTGATTCTTGTGAGCCCATTAAAAACTCTTCCTTTGTTTGCTATAGTTACATGGATTTCATAGGCATAAACCCTGGTGGCTTTCAGAGCTAGGTGTTCATTCTTAAGATAGAAGTCTTAAAAGTTAGGATAGTAAATGTTGGACTCAAACCCTTCTCTCCTCAGGGAGGAACTGGGGGTTTCCTCTCCACTGTGTATTTCTGTGCCACAGGTGAAGTGTGTGGTGAGAGTTTATCTCAGCCTTTCCTATTTCATTGTGGGTATTTTCTTGTCTACCTGACATATAAGCATTACTCAGGTAGTTTCTGGATTTTTTTTAAAGGCATTTGTCCCTTGTTGGTTGTACATTCAATGTGTCTATTAAAGGAGCTGAATTTAGGTGCCCCCTGTGTTGCCTCTGAACCTGCAGAAAGATATCTCGAGGGACTCTGAGGAACTCCAGTTCTTTATGTCTCAGTGCAGAAAGAATTCTGTAAGAGGCAAAATGATATTGATAGGTAAGAAGTAATTTATCAGATTAGAATGCCTGTGAGGCTTACAGGAAGGTGGACAAGAGGGTAACCTGCCCAAGAACTTAGTGGGCTACAGTTTTATAATCAAAGGAAAAGTAGGCAGGGGAAGAAGATCACCTTCTTCCTCATTCTTATGTAGACATCAAGCTTCCATCATCAGCTGCTCCACATCAGACAAGGGAGAATTCTTGTCCCTGCATGGTCAAGATGCACTATCGTGGTGCTACCTAAATTGGCAGAAGTGTGGTAACATATGCTAAACATGGAAAACCATCTTGAGTTTTAGGATAAAATAATAAAAATTTATATAATATCACCTGTTTCTTATATTTTTGTTTTAGTGCAAACAGAGGAGCATGTCCTAACTTACTGAGCTCATTGGGCAGGATGTGGGGCTCATGCCAACATTGTTTTATTGTTTTGGGACCTGTCTCATGCTTCTGTTACATGGTTTTGTTGCTAAGCAAGCCTGCTTTGTTTTGTGGTCAAGCACACCTACTTTCTTTAGTTATCATCAATTTACAGGATCTCTCAAACTTTTTCTTTACTTAATGCCTTAATGGGATTAACTATTTAATTACCTACTTTGTGCCTTTACCCTGTCCCTATCACCATCCTGAACTAGAACACTTGAAAAAAACAGGAAAACTGGAAACTGAAAAAAATACACAAACTAAAAGTTGAGAGATATATTTTATTAAACTGACATTGTGAAAACTTCAAGCCTGGGACACAGCATTTCAAATAATGCTGAAAAACTCTTCTAAGCAGGCAGGGGAACCAGGATATGTAGGAATGTTTGCAACAAAGGCCAGATAGTCAGAACATCAAAAGACCATTTTTAACTAAAGAAAGCAGATAACTCAAGTTAATGAAATTAGCACTTTGTTTGTTTCTTTTAATGTATGGGAAGATACAAAGTCTGGGCTCATTGAAGTCATTCCTTTGACATGCCCCTCAGCATCTGGGGCCAGTATCCTGTGTTTTCTCATCTTGAATCCACTTATTGTGCACTGTCAGGGGTGACTGCAGCAGTTCCTAGATGGTAGGCAGAATTTGTTTCCATCCTGAGTTACCTCAGGGCTCAACTTCAGAGTGCCTGCAATGTGGTGGCTTGATGACTGCAATATCCTTTCTATACTGATAGGGCAGGTGACATTATTAGTTCACACCCTGTTCTGTTCAGTTCAGTCTCTCAGTTGTGTCCAACTCTTTGCGACCCCATGAATCGCAGCATGCCAGGCGTCCATCACCAACTCCCGGAGCTTACTCAGATTCATGTCCAATGAGTTGGTGATGCCATCCAACCATCTCATCCTGTGTCTTCCCCTTCTCCTCCTGCCTCAATCATTCCCAGCATCAGGGTCTCTTACAAGGAGTCAGTTCATCGCATCAGGTGGCCAAAATATTGGAATTTCAGCTTCAGCATCAATCCTTCCAATGAAGATTCAGGACAATGAATATTCTGTCCTGAATATTCACACCCTGTAGGAGTCTTAATTTGAAGGTTGAAAAGATAGAACAAATCTGTGGTCCTGCCTAATTAAACTTCATATTTCTCTGGGCATACCACCATAGATTTTCATGTCCTTGTCTGATATCACGTGTATAACTTAGGTGGTTGTTGTTGTTCAGTCTCTCAGTCACGTCCAGCTCTTTATGACCCCATGGACTGCAACATGCCAGGCTTCCCTGTCCTTCACTATGTCCCAGAGTTTGCTCAGATTCATGTCCACTAAGTCAGTGATGCCATCCAACTGTCTCTCTCTCTGTCATTCCCTTCTCCTCCTGGCCTAAATCTTTCCCAGCATCAGGATCTTTCTAATGAGTCAGGTGGCCAAAGTATTGGCACTTCAGCTTCAGCATCAGTCCTTACAAAAAATACTCAGGTTGATTTCCTTTAGGATTAACTGGTTTGATCTCCTTACAGTCCAAGGGACTCTCAAGCACCGCAGTTCAAAAGCATCAATTCTTTGGCAGTCACTCTTCTTTATGGTCCAACTCTCACATCCATACATGACAACTAGAGAAACAATAGCTTCGACTATATGGAACTTTGTCATCAAAGTGATCTCTCTGCTTTTTAATATGCTGTCTAGGTTTGTCGTAGCTTTTCTTCCCAGAAGCAAGCACCTTTTGATTTCATGCCTGCAATCACCGTCCGCAGTGATTTTGGAGCCAAAAAAAAAAAAAATTAAATCTCCCACAGTTTCCATTTTGTATGAGAGGGGAAGAAAAGGAAGAGACAACTGTATATCTCAGACTTTTGGTGCATGTAATCCGTTTCAAATGTGAGAATGTTACACTCGTCACATGAATGAGTTCTAACAAAATTCTCTCACATTTTAAAATGTATTTTTTGATTAATTTAATAAAGGAAAATGGAAAAGAAAATCACAAGTCAGAATAACCTAAATAAAGTTATTGTATTAATTTTAAAACATCTTTATCAAAGTTCTAACCAAATGTCAATTGAAACAGTGCAGTTGATAACTGTCTTATTAAATGAAATAAATATATCAGGAATATCTGCTGGCCATTTGCTTAAATCTGGAAAGAATTGCATATAAATATAAAGCAACTAGCCCTTTCTTCTAATAGAGTTAAAATACTCAAAATATTTTAATAAAGAAAAGAAGAACAAATGTATTCACTGGGGAAGGTATGGTCCTGGCCTTGCACAAACATGCTCCAACCGGGGCCTTGGGAGGAAGCCTACGCTGGTTATTGTTGGTGTGTCAATCACACATGTTTTCCACGATTCTTCTGCTAAGTGGGGTCTGACCTCCCTATGTTGGGCAAATAGATTTCCAGGGTCAGAACTTCAGGGTTGGTCTTTCGGTATCTGTCAGGGAGTTGAAGAAGTAAAAAGGGATACATACAAGGAGGTAAAATGTTAAAGAAAATATTAGAGCTCCTGAAGAATAGTGAATACTGAAATCAGAGCTAAAATACATTAAAGCCAAAATAAATTTAAAAATGAATAAACACCAACACACAAAGCTGAGATTTAAAAAAATGTTAGAATAAAGCAGTGATTTTGCTGTAAATAACAATTTGAGGCTGCTGTGAATAGCAGTAAACTGTAATAGTTAACTGTGGTTACTAGTCCTTTTCGTGCTAAGATATACTATATGATTTATATGATTTATCTGTATTTTCTTTTGTAATATTTCAGCCATCTTTGAGGGAACTGAAAACAAACAAAAAAATTAATAGATTGAGAAATTAAAGTCAAAACTGGATAACATACTCTAGAAAAAAGGTAGAATTATTACATGTTCAAAATCATAAGTCATTCAATACAGTTTTACAGGCTGGATTATAATATAGCAAATGTAAGATTAATATGACCTGTACAGTGGTGATAGTGGAAAGAATTTTTAGCAGCAATTAAAGAAAACATACTTTAAACAAATCGCATTTTTTGTTCAGTCATATAAATTATGAAGCAGAAAAGAGACCATTGTTCTAGAATAATATTGAGGATGAGAAAGGTACATGCTTTCTATCACTATGGAAACAAGTGCTAGTCATTTCAGCCTGACAGTTGGACTTTGAAATCAGTAAAATCAATATCAGTTTAAATTCCAATAAATGTATAAAACCATGTACTAAATACACTTCAGTTTACTTCATTTCAGTTGCTCAGTCATGCCTGACTTTTTGCGACCCCATGGACTGCAATACACCAGGCTTCCCTATCCATCACCAGCTCCCAGAGCTTGCTCAAATTCATGGCCATTGAGTTGGTGATGCCATCCAACCATCTCATCCTCTGTCATCCCCTTCTCCTCATGCCTTCAATCTTTTCCAGCATCAGGGTCTTTTCTAATGAGTCAGCTCTTCACATTAGGTGCCAAAGTATTGGAGCTTCATCTTCAGCATCCGTCCTGCCAATGAATATTCAGAGTTGGTTTCATTTAGGATTGACTGGTTTTATCTCCTTGCAGTCCAAGGGACTCTCAAGAGTCTTCAACACCACAGTTCAAAAGCATCAATTCATCAGCTTTCAGCCTTCTTTTTGGTTCAACAGTCCATGACTACGGGAAAAACCACAGCTTTGACTAGATGGACCTTTGTCGGCAAAGTAATGTCTCTGCTTGTGAATCCGCTGCTTATGTTTGTCATAGCTCTCTTTCCAAGGAGCAAACGTCTTTTAATTTCATGGATGCAGGCACCCCCTGCAGTGATTTTGGAGCCCAAGCATATACAGTCTGTCACTTTTTCCATTGTTTCTCTATCTAATTACCATGAAGTGATGAGACCGATGCCATGATATTTGAATGTTAAGTTTTAAGCCAGTTTTTTCACCCTCCTCTTTCACTTTCATCAGGAGGCTCTTAGTTATTCTTCACTCTCTGCCATAAGGGCAGTATAATCTGCATATCTGAGGTTGTTGATATTTCTCCCAGCAATCTTGACTCCAGCTTGCACTTCATCCAGCCTGGCATTTCACATGATATACTCTGCCTATAAGTAGGGTGACAATATACTGCCATGACATACTCCTTTCCCAATTTGGAACCAGTCCATCGTTCCATGGCAGATTCTAACTATAGCTTCTTGACCAGCATACATGTTTCTCACGAGGCAGGTAAGGTGGTCTGGTCTTCCCATCTCTTGAATTTTTCCACATATTTTGAGATCCACACAGTCAAGGCTTAAGTGCAGTCAATGAAGCTGAAGTAGATTGTTTTTCTGGAATTCTCTTGCTTTTTCTATGATCCAGTGGACATTTGCAATTTGATCTCTGGGTTCCTCTGCCTTTTCTCGGTCCAGCATGAACATCTGGAAGTTCTCAGTTCATGCACTTTTGAAGCCTAGCTTGGAGAATTTTGAGCATTACTTTGCTAGCATGTGAGATGAGTGCAATTGTGTGGTAGTCTGAGCATTCTTTGGCATTGCCTTTCTTTGGGATTAAAATGAAAACTGACCATTTCCAGTCCTGTGGCCACTGCTGAGTTTTCCAAATTTGCTGGCATATTGAGTGCAGCACTTAAACAGCGTCATCTTTTAGGATTTGAAATATCTCAACTGGAATTCCATCACCTCCACTCACTTTGTTTGTAGTGATGCTTCCTAAGACCACTTGATTTTGCACTCCAGGATGTCTGGCTCTGGGTGAATGATCACACCATCATAATTACCTGAGTCATTAAGATCTTTTTTTTATAGTTCTTCCGTGTATTCTTGCCACCTCTTCTTAATATCTTCTGCTTCTGTTAGGTCCATACCACTTCTGTCCTTTATTTTGCGCATCTTGGCATGAAATGTTCCCTTGGTATCTCTAATTTTCTTGAAGATATCTCTAGTCTTTCCCATTCTATTGTTTTCCTCTGTTTCTTGGCATTGATAGCTTAGGAAGGCTATCTTATTTCTCCTTGCTGTTCTTTGGAATTCTGCTTTCAGATGGATATATCTTTCCTCTCCCTTGCCTTTCACTTCTTTTCTCAGCTATTTATAAGGCCTCCTAAGACAATCATTTTGCCTTTTTGCATTTTTTTCCCTTGGGAATGGCTCTGATCACCACCTCCTGTACAGTGTTAGGAATCTCTGTACATAGTTCTTCAGGCATTTTGTCTGTCACGTCTAGTCCCTTGAAACTATTTGTCACTTCCACTGTATAACTGTAAGGGATTTGATTTATGTCATATTGTATGGGCTAGTGGTTTTCCCTACTTTCTTCAATTTAAGTCTGGATTTTGCAATAAAGAGTTCATGATCTGAGCCACCATCAGCTCCTGGTCATGTTTTTGCTGATTGAATAGAGCTTCTCCATTTATGGCTGCAAATAATATAATCAATCTGATTTCAGCTTTGACCACTTGGTGATGTCCATGTGTAGAGTCGTCACTTGTGTTGTTGGAAGAGGGTGTTTGCTATGACTAGGGTGTTCTCTTGGTGTAACTCTGTTAGTCTTTACCCTGCTTCATGTTGTACTCCAAGGCCAAATTTGCCTGTCACTCTAGGTATCTCTTGACTTCTTACTTTTGCATGCCAGTCCCTATGATGAAAAGGACGTCTTTTTTTGATATTAGTTCTAGAAAGTCTTGTAGGTCTTCATAGAACAGTTCAACTTCAGCCTCTTCAGCATTAGTGGTTGGGGAAAAGACTTGAATTACTGTGATATTGAATGGTTTGCCTTGGATACCAATAGAGATCATTTTGTCATTACTGAGATTGCACCCAAGTATTACATTTTGGACTCTTTTGTTAACTATAATTCCATTTCTTCTAAGAGATTCTTGCCTGCAGTAGTAGTTATAATTGTCATCCGAATTAAATTCACCCATTCTGTTACATTTTAGTTCACTGATTCCTAAAATGTCAATGTTCACTCTTGCCATCTCCTGTTTGACCACTTCTAATTTACCTTCATTCTTGGACCTAACATTCCATGTTCCTAAGCAATATTGTTCTTTCCAGCACGGACTTTACTTCCATCACCAGTCACATCTGCAACTGGGCATTGTTTATACTCAGCCTCTTCATTCTTTTTGGAGCTATTTCTCCACTCTTTTTCAGTAGAATATTGGGCACCTACCAACCTGGGGAGTTCATCTTTCAGTGTCATATCTTTTTCCTTTTCATACTGTTCATGGGGTTCTCAAGGCAAGAATACTGAAGTGGTTTGCCATTCCCTTCTCCAGTGGACCACGTTTTGTCACATCTCTCCACCATGACCCATCAGTCTCTGGTGGTCCTACATTGGGATGACTTATAATTTCATTGAGTTAGACAAGGCTGTGATCCAAGTGACCAGTTTGGTTAGTTTTCTGTGATTGTGTTTTTCATTCTGTCTGCTCTCTGTTGGTTAAGAGGCTTATGGAAGCTCTCTGATGGGAGGGACTGGCTGTGGGGGAATCTGGGTCTTGCTCTGATGGGTGGGGCCATGCTCAGTAAATCTTTAGTCCAATTTTCTGTTGATAGGCGGGACTGTGTTCCCTACCTGTAATTTGGCCTGAGGTAATGTCAGTAATGGACTTCCCTGGTGGCTCAGAGGTTAAAGTGCAGGAGACCCGGGTTTGATCCCTGGGTCAGGAAGATCCCCTGGAGAAGGAAATGGCAACCCACTCCAGTACTCTTGCCTGGAGAAACCCATGGAGGGAGGAGCCTGATAGGCTACAGTCCATGGGGTTGCAAAGATCAGACACACCTTGAAAAGGACTTATGCCAGCATGCCAGGGTTCCCAGGACTATTTTATTGATTGCCTCTGATCCCATTGGAGGCCACTGTCAACCCAAACTCCTCTGGAAACTCCTGGACAGTCACAGGCAAGTCTGTCTCTGTCTCTTGTGGCATCACTGCCCCTTCCTCCTGGTTCCTGGAACACACAAGGTTTTGTTTGTGCCCTCCAAGAGTCTGTTTCCCCAGACCTGTGGAAGTTCTGTTAATCAAATCCCACTGGCCTTCAAAATCAAATTCCCTGGGGGGTTCTCAGTCCCTTTGCTGGATCCACAGGTTGGGGAATCTACTGTGGCCCCTGGAACTTTGCAACAGTGCAAGAACTTATTTGGTATAAATGTTCTACAGTTTGTGGGTTGTCTACTTGGTTGCTCTATGGTGGGGCTAATGACAACCTCCTCCAAGAGGACTGATGCCATACCTGGCATCTCCCAGATCTGCTGCAGGCAGAGCCCTTGTCCCCATGGCAGGCCACTGCTTACCTGTGCCTCCACAGGAGAAACGCAAACACTCAAAGGCAGGTTTGGCTTAGTCTCTTTTAGGGTTCCTGGATCTTGGTGTACACAGTGTTTTGTTTGAGCCCTCCGAGCATCTCTGGTGGGTATGGGGTTTGACTCCAAACATGATTTCAGCCCTCCTACCATCTTGTTGGGGCTTCTCCTTTGCCCTTGGACATGGAGTATCTTTTTTTGGTTAGATCCAATATTCTCCTGTTGATGGTTGTTCAGCAGTTAGTTGCAGTTTTGGAGTTCTCACAGGAGAAGATGAGTGCACCTCCTTCTACTTGCCAATTTAGTGTTGGTGAGGCCTAATTGGAAGCATACTTGAAAGCCTAATTTGTGAAGCCTAATTAAACCTAATTGGAAGTTTAACAGAAATGGAAATCAAGCTCCTATTACTCAAAAGTGTGTCCACCTTGTTTGTTAAATTGGGGTAATAGAGAGAGGGATGGTTGAGATTTTGTTTTCATCAAGTAGTATATTTGCCATTATATTAAGAAATAATTAAGAGTATGCAATTTATGTGTCACTTGAGCAAGAAAAGGAATAAATAATTGAAAATATGTTTTTATGTTCCCTTGATTCATGAAGGAGACAAAATAGCTTAAACAAACAGCTAAGTGGGCTTGCCAGTTGGCACTAGGGTAAAGAACCCACTTGCCAATGCAGGTGGATGTAAGAGACCTGGGTTCAACCCCTGGGTTGGAAGATCCCCTGGAGGAGGGCATGGCAACCCACTTCAGTACTCTTGCCTGGGGAATCCCATGGACAGAGGAGCCTGGCCAGCCACAGTCCATAGAGTCACCAAGAGTCTGACACAACTGACGAGACTCGCACGAACAAACTCACGAACAGCTAAGTACTATGAAACACATACAGACGCACACTCAGATGGGATAAAAATTTAAAAGAAAATTGACAAATTGTGGGGGGAAAAGTGAATGAGAAAATACTTACCAAAAGTTATTTCTTATTTCTTAGCAGTCAAATCAATGAGTGGAATCAAAAGAGTTACATAAGTCATATTGTCCAGCTATTAGGGTATTTTTCTGTGTCTAAGAACTGAGATAAATGTTTTTTTCCACTTTAGCTCACTCACTAAACTTTCTGGCTTTCCGTTTCTTTTTAGCTTCCAAATGAATGTGTGTAAATGGTATTATTGGGTTGTTCTTTTTACTTTTTCATTCTGTTCATGGTTCTCAAAGCAAGAATACTGAAGTGGTTTGTCGTTCCCTCCTTCAGTGGACCATGTTTTGTCAGAACTCTCCACCAGGACCCATCCGTCTTGCGTGGCCCTGCACAGAATGATTCATACATTTTAGCTATCACTTCTATTCTTTTCTCAGACTCTATAATTTTTGCTGTTGGTCTGTTTCTGGATTTCTCAAGCTGTCATGTGACTGAAAGCAAACACTCTGGTAAATACTTAATATTAACCTATAGATGACAGTGCCATGTAGTTGAATCAAGAGAGCCAGCAGATAGTTAACAATGAGATGTAGTACCTTTAATTCAAAGCTGCATTTATGAAATGTACATTTGAGGCATCCAATGGATAGCTTCCTGATAGGTTTCTGATTAAAATGCTTTAAACCCACAAAACTTCTGATTAAATCATGTCTGATTTCAGTATGTTCTTGGTTATATATAGCAGCACTGGCCTGCTTCCTAAACTATCTGTGGAGAAGGATGCTTTTCACTGTTCTTCTTTATTTTATTTCTGGTTCCTTATAGACAAATAGTTTTGTTAAAGAAAAATAATGCCGATTATACAGAGTGAAGTAAGCCAGAAAGAAAAACACCAATACAGTATACTAACACATATATATGGAATTAGAAAGATGGTAACGATAACCCTGTATGCGAGACAGCAAAAGAGACACAGATGTATCAAACAGTCTTTTGGACTCTGTGGGATAGGGAGAGGATGGGATGATTTGGGAGAATGGCATTGAAACATGTATAATATCATATAAGAAATGAATCACCAGTCTAGGTTCGATGCAGGATACAGGATGCTTGAGGCTGGTGCAATGGGATGAGGGATGGTATGGAGAAGGATTTGGGAGGGGGGTTCAGGATTGGGAACACATGTACACCCGTGGTGGATTCATGTTGATATATGGCAAAACCAATACAGTATTGTAAGGTAAAATAAAGTAAAATTTTTTTAAAAAAAGAAAACAATGAATTTGAGTGGCAAAGGCAAACTTCCATAAAAGTTTCAAGCTACTATTCAGTCTGAATTTCTCTATCTTATTGTTGGTCATTAACCAATAGTCCTCAGACTTTGAAAACCAACACCGTTCTCTGAACTGTGTATGAATAATATTATGTAATACATTAAGGCAAACCATTTTATAAACAGAAAGTGTTAAAAATTACTTCCTTTCCTAAAAGCAGTTTTTGGAGGAAGGTCTCCTAAACTGTAAACATACTACAGGAGTGTGACTTGACTGTCTTCTGTATACCTCTAAGGAGTCCCTTTTCTTGTAGAGCTTTGATTTCTTAAGACTGATGCTTCCACAAGCAGTTCTTTAGATCCATCCAGTTTTCAATTCTACATGCTTGTTAAATATTAACTCTCAATTCTCCAAACTTTGAGAAAAATATCTTATAGACCAAATCATGTTTGAATACTTACAATGTGATGGAAAATGTCTTCATGATATACATTTCCTTAAAATGCTTTTATTTTTTAAAATTAATTTTTATTGGAGTATAGTTGATTTACAACGTTGTGTTTGTCTCTGCTATACAGCAGAGTGAACCAGTTATACATGTATCCATTCTTTTTTAGATTTCTTTCTAGCACAGGACATTAGAGTGCTGAGTAGAGCTACCTGTGTTATACAGTAGGTCCTTATTAGTTATCTGTTTTATATATAGCAGTGTGTATATGTCAGTTCCAGTCTCCTAACTTATTCCTC
>SJYQ01003040.1:0-11142 GCA_006410935.1 Redunca redunca | reverse complement strand
AAAAGTAATTCTGAAGAATAACAAAAAAAACAACCTATTGACTAGATCAATTATCACATTATTTTCATTGCATAATAGAGTGATTGTATTCTAAATGCTCTTTAGCTTTTTAAAAAATATTTTTAAGAATCATAGTTGTTTTGAAGAACATAGGAATTTCTTAACACTATCTTTAAAACTGCTTTTGGAGAAAAATTAACAGGAGAAAAAACATTGAAGAAAAAGTCATCACCATCATTTGATGTAAACTGACAAATTCAAGGTTCCTGTTTAACTTTTCTATTAGAATCAGTGTTCAATTGGAAAAGAAGTGTTTGAAATGAAAGCTTCATTGAAACTCTTACAATTCCTGTTTATTTAAATTTTTATTGTGTGAAAGTATAATAGCATAAATTTTATAATTTTAAGCAGTTTATAGTTCAGTGCTATTAAGTACATTCATTATTGTATAACCATCACCACTCTCTCTAGAACTTTTTCATATATCCAGTATGAAATTCTGTAACTATTCCCTCCCCTCAACTCCTAGTAGTTTCTTTTCTCCTTTCTGTATCTATGAATTTGACTTCTCTAAGCACCGCATGTAAAGGTATTATACAATATATTTTCCTTTTGTGACTATTTGGTTTTACTTAGCATATTTTTCTCAAGGTTCATCCATACTGAAGCCTGTGTCAGCATTCACTTCCTTTTTCAGGTTGATCCTGTTTGTTTTTTATATTAAATTAGAATTATACAGAATACCCATGTTGCGATCCCCAAATATAGTTTTATCCTTGTTCTTTTAACAGATTTTGATATAGTCAGTTATACATAGAGATCCAGTTGAGTCATTAAAATCAACACATTTTTATCTTTCTTTATATTGTTGCACAATTAAAGTTAATTTTGCCTTTCAGAGTTATCAACCCTCTGTATTTCGAGCCTGTGTATAGAAGCAAGTATCTTCTAGTTAATTCATTGATTTTTACTGTCTCTTGTGAGAACTCTAAGCACATTGTCTAAATAAGTGATATTTTTTCTTTCCTATATATTATCACAGTTTTTACTTCTATAGTAATTGCTCATATTTTTAAATGGCATAGTAATATTTCACACTGGTAATCTACTTTGCAAATCAGTGTATCTGTTTCACATCTGTTTCACAATATATGCACATCAATATATTTCACATATGTAAGACAAAAGAGGGATTGAATCAAAGTTCTCAGCAAGTCATCATTAGTATTTTCAGAAACATGCTGGTTAGCTTTAAATATTTTTACTTATAGGTAATAGCAGGAGTGTTTTACCAAGTATATTACTGATATAATTAATGTAAATTTTGTATCTGGCATCTCTGTACAGAGTAAAAGTTTGATAATGCTCCTTGTCTCTGGCACACTGATAAGTTTGATGAGTTAGTATGTAGAACATTTTTATGAAAGTTAATCCCCTTTTGATTATTTCAAGTGCTGAGTCAGACTTTTCAATGACCAAAGGTTGATACCTAATCAAAATAGAAGATATACAAATAGTCACTTACTTGATGATACTCATTTCTAACCCACATTTTTTAAAATTTATCTTTTAAAGAGGTCCCCTCCTAAAGCCACGTGTCAGAATATTTAATATGAAAGTGTAATTTGAGTCATTATTTTAAAGTCTTGCTTTGTACATGTGCATGTGAATTTCTGGTATAGATAAATGCTGAATAAATGCATGTTGATGGTTTGAATGAATTACCACTGTATCTCTGTAATAGCTGATTCAAAAACTTAAATCACTATTCACTATTGAGAACTCATTTCATGCTAAATGGTATGCTCTGTGTTGTATAAAAGACAGAAAATAAGCCTGAAGCTGAAAATCTGCTTAATGAGTCAGACGTTGACCTAATAAATGCATGCATAATTAAAAGTTTTGTTATGTTTTATGAAAGAATATAAAAATATGTTTAGAAAAGGGAAGAATAATAGGATAATTCTGAATAGGGTAGGAGTCAGGGAAAGTTTCAATCAAAAAATAATATTTAATCTAAATCCTGAAATTAGTAGCCAGCTAAAGACTAAATGGAAGAACAAAGACCCTAAGCAGACAAAAACATGGAAAATTCAGGAAAATGAAAGCCTTTGGGGCCTGGCAAGCAAGGTACCTTGTAGGACTAGCTGAGGTTACAGTGGTAGATCTGACAACGTTAGGTCCATGCGACCATCTAATTACAATGGGATGTTGTTGAGGGGTTTTAAATAGGGAAGAGCTATAAACTGGTTTATACAGTAAAAGTCACTCTGGCTGGAAAAAAAAAAGAAAATGAATTAGAAGTAAATTTGGAAATACAGAACCAGGAGATATGTCCAGAAGTTCAAGGGAGAGGTGGTGGTAACATGGAAGAGGTGGTAGCAGAGAAGATGGAGAGAATTAGAAGAACTGAAGATCTCTTTAGTAACAGTTGGATTTTGGGAATGAGAGGAGTGGAGGAGAGATGTGTATACAACTCCCAGGGGTCTAGAAGGAGCTACTTATGACATTAAGGCACATCTGCGAGTAGTTGCTTTTCTTTCAATAGACGCTGTGGTCACAAAGTTTATAACTGATGCTTCCAATCAAAAACAGCAAGTTCAGTCATTCTCTCTGGGTCCTTGAATTGCGATAATTTACTTACATTGTCTCTCTAATTCTATGGTGTCTGGTTAGCCCCTTCATTTTTTTCTCAATTTCTACTTATTTTACTGTATAATATATCTATGTTCCACAGTTGGTTATCAAGGTAGAAAAGATAATTGAGGAATGTGAAAAGGAAGTAAATTTCCAGTACATAAAATCAATCTCTAAAATGCAGTCTCCATTTCTTTCCCTCTTATTTAGACATACTACCCTTCTGCCCTTAAATAACTACTCCTCTACCTCCTGTCTACTTCAATGACTTAATTTAAGATAATGCAATTAAGAGAAAAACAAACAGATGAGATTCAAGAGCTTTCTTCTTTCCCCACAATCAGAATTCAAAGACTGCCTATAAGCATATTTAGGTGCTTTGGAAACAACTTTGCAAAGAGTAACAAAAGTTACCATTTCAAAAATCTCTTGTGGACACAGGGAAATATATGCAAAAAAAAAAATGCCTCAACTGTAAGTTTTGGAATGATCTCTTAGTGACAAATAGACATATTATCATGTTTGATGAGAACCTGTTTGTTTTTGACATTGAAACTATATATAGTAGAAATAGCATATAATGTATGTGAATCATATGTTTATATATTGTATGCTTATGTTGTGATGCTTTGGTACCTCTTTGATTATTATGATCTAATTTTAATTAGCATTTTATGATACTTAAGGAAGACATTATATAATAGGTCAAAACGTGAAACTAGTTGTATAGATATATTTGTCCTAATCCTGAATTCACCACTTCTTGGATAATATTTGGCTACTGTGATAAATTTTCTGAATCTCAATGTTCTTATCTATAAAACATGTCAGACAATAGCTGTAGCTATGACAGATGATTAAGAAAGTTTAGTTTTAAAACCAGCAATGGCAAGTGATTAAGAAACCTGTTGCCACACATGGACCTGGTCTGTATCTATGTTTATATGATGCTAAGTCATAGATCAGATTTACTCAACAACCTTTTTTACTCTAGGTCAAGTTTCATTTGAGGAAATAGCCTTAGAGCAGTGAACAAGACGATCGAGGTCCTTCTTCTCATGGAATTTATATCCTAAAATCAGAAAATAATTAAGAATATTTTAAAAACCTGGAAAATAGTTTCAGTTATCTGTACTATGGAAAACAAACAAAATATAATAAGAGAATGACCAGCATGGGGTATGTCAGGGTCTCATCCAGATTGTTTATTCCAGGAGATTCTTTGAGACCAAGATCTGAGCCCTGTGTTGAAAGAAGGAAGAAGTCTTGGAAAGACACAGGCAGAGGGATGCAGAGGGACTGGGGCAAAGCTTTCTCTGTGGAAGACACAAGCTCGCTATGTTCAAGGACCAAAAGGAAGATGGTCAACTGTAGCTTTGACAGCAAGGGTCAGTGTTGGGAGGAGATACAAATGTCTAACAAGTTATTTGCATGACTTAACAAACAGCTGTTCAAATGAATGTAAATAACTATCCTGAGGGTGAACTGACTAGACTGTTCCCAATGCAAACTTGCCTGCACCCTCATTCAAAATTATCTGCTTAGCTCTTATTAAAAATAAAAATCTTAGTGAAATGCTAGGGATTGTGATATTGTTCTAAAAAATAATACTGAAATCTTCTAATGTCTTAAAAAGTAATTTGTTTGTGGACATTAATACTTAACCATTGTAAATAGCAAATAACATGATGAAAGTCATAGCTCTGCCGTACAATATGGTTGGAAATCACAAGCCTGAAAATCAGTAATTTTTAAGGCTTTGATATGGTCACATCCACAGAATTTTAAAGCAGAATTACTTTAGTATTTCCATCACATTTAATTCTATACTTCATCTGTTTTATAAATGTGTAAAGCAGCCATAAAGTAGGCAAGCGTGATTCTCAACATAAGGATATATTAAAAGCAAGTTAGTCTCCCTGCCATACTTGATATTCTGTGGAAGATAGTGTATTATTTAAAGAACCAACGAAGTGCACATTGAGGTAGATAAAGACAATTCACAAGTCAAAGGCATTTTTTTATCCAATTGTAGTCTGATGGAATATTATGTGTTCATTTTGGTATAAATTTTAATGGAATATGTGTGAGAAAAAAATAATATTTCATGGAGAGGATATGTCAAGTAGTAATAACTCACATCATGGACTTCAATAATGATATAAATTGCAAAGCTTGTATATTCAATGAAACAATATTTTATCTGTCCACCTCTGGTTAAAGAAAACAGAATCCGCATTGTCTGTTTCAACAGAGGGGATTTAACACGAGGAGCTAATTCAGAGGAGTTAGGAGGGAGATGAGTCCACACTTACCGGCAGCCCATATCCAATCTTGGTCTGGGGAGAAGGAAGAGATTTGGTAATTACAGAATTCAGGGGCCAGTGCAACCCAGAAGGGAATAAGGGGAAAGTGGACACAGGAGGGTTTAAACAACTGGGCCCACCCGATTGGACCTTAAATCATGGAGGAAAGATCACCAGGTCAGATCTGAAGTCCAAGGATTTAAAGCTACCACCTGCATTGCCACAGGGAATCATGGAGAAGGAAGCAAATTCACCCCTCTTAACTTGCCCTCTGGTTTCCCATCATTGCTTTCTGTTAACCAAAACTAACTTGAAACGTTGTAGGCAAAGGAAACTTAGATGATGTCATTTTCTGGTTTCAGTCCCTTGACCTCTAAGCAGAGCAAAGTAAAAAATGAATAAAATAAGGCATGGATCTGAGAGTCAAAAGAGAAAGGACTGGCATACATGTCAATTATAAGACTTAAATGCAGGATTAGAGAATGAATGTGCCAGAAAATGTGTACTTCCTTTCAGAATTAGAGTCAAAAGATCCTCCTGAATTCTCAGTGGTGCCAAATCAGAAAGATCTTTTCTAATGATTTAAGAAAAACAGTACAACATCTAATTTGAAATGACAACCTGAGGCCTGACTTTCCTCACCTAATTTGAAAATCTAAATGTCACTTTAATCATTTATCACTATTCCTGAGTGTGAAAAGAACTCCTAAGATTATTTGAATCCCCTTTGAACTTTCTCCCACCTCCACCTCTTCCTGTGCTCATAAATGCAGCCTCCTTTCTAAAGGACATGCTAGTACTGGTTTGATGCTCATACTTCACAAAAATAGACAATTTTTTCTAGCATTTACAGTAGAAAGTCAAAGATTTTTCTAGCAGTTTTACACTGTGCGCTGGAAACGTTTTATGTAATTAGAAAAAGAAAATTGCACTAGACAAATGTATATAGATGGGGTATTTATAGCTCAGTCTAAGTATATAATGGTTATAACATAGAGTGAAATTTAAAGTTGAGCGACAGGTAATACGTCTCCACCACTGGTGCCATCCCTCCCCTGATCTCATATTGTCTATTCATCTATTCTCTCTCCTTCATGATAGTCAGGTCCATCATTTATTAGTCTCCCATCCATCTTCTCTGTCTCCTTCTGGGTCTTCCTCTCTGAGATTTATGCATGGCGCATATCCAGTTGCCAGAACACTCATTTCTCTTCCTTCACTTTCCCATCAGAATACTTTTCCCAACTGAGACCTAGACTTGCCAGCTATGCCTGATGATTTTTAAATCTCTGAGGAATAAAAAGTGCATAATTGACAGATTTACCAGATTTTTTAGCTATAGGTAAAAAGATCTTTAGATGTATAGTTTACATGACTATTGTATGCATATTTTTTCATAAACTTGAGCAATGAACAGACTTCTTTTAGGGAAAAAAGCATGCCAGTTTGAGAAATATTGACTCATTAAGCTAATTTTTTCTATGGAAATATAAATAAACAAATCCTAATTATGCTTTATTATTACAAAGACAGTTGTTTAATAACTACAAATGTATGGGGTTTTATATTTTAAGATGACAGGTTAGTAGAATTTTTTTAAACAGTGATTTTGTAGAAATTCTCAGACCTCCCAAAGAACAAGAAAAGCTTTTTGTAAGACTTTCATTCTGAAAACCTGTTGTGTAGAGGATCATGTCATCTGCAAACAGTGAGAGTTTTACTTCTTCTTTTCCAATTTGGATTCCTTTTATTTTATTTTCTGCTCTGATTGCTGTGGCCCAAACTTCCAGAACTATGTTGAATAGTAACAGTGAAAGTGGGCACCCTTGCCTTGTTCCTGACTTTAGGGGAAATGCTTTCAATTCTTCGCCACTGAGGATAATGATTCCTTAAAAAATTGCAAATACAACTGCCTTATGACCCAGCAATCCCACTGCTGGGCATACACACCAAGGAAACCAGAATAGAAAGAGACACATGTACCCCAATGTTCATTGCAGCACTGTTTATAATAGCCAGGACATGGAAACAACCTAGATGTCCATCAACAGATGAATGGATAAGAAAGCTGTGGTACATATACACAATGGAGTATTACTCAGCCATTAAAAAGAATACATTTGAATCAGTTCTAAGGAGATGGATGAAACTGGAGCCTATTATACAGAGTGAAGTAAGCCAGAAAGAAAAACAACAATACAGTATACTAACACATATATATGGAATTTAGAAAGATGGTAATGATGACCCTCTATGCAAGACAGCAAAGAGACACAGATGTGTAGAGTGGACTTTTGGACTCTGAGGGAGACGGAGAGGGTGGGATGATTTGGGAGTATGGCATTGAAACATGTATACTATCATGTAAGAAACAAATCGCCAGTCTATGTTCAATGCAGGATACAGGATGCTCGGGGCTGATGCATGGGGATGACCCAGAGAGATGTTACGGGGAGGGTGGTGGGAGGGGGGTTCATGTTTGGGAACTCATGTACACCTGTGGTAGATTCATGTCAATGTATAGCAAAACCAATACAGTATTGTAAAGTAAAATAAAGTAAAAATTAAAATTAAAAAAAAAACCTGTTGTGTCCAACCTGTTGAAGAAATAGAATGACAATATGAGAAGAAAAAAATCAATGTGCTTTTCATAAGGGTCACTATCTACTGTGAGCTGCTGCTGCTGCTGCTGCTGCTGCTACTGCTGCTGCTAAGTCGCTTCAGTCGTGTCCGACTCTGTGCGACCCCATAGACGGCAGCCCATCAGGCTCCCCCGTCCCTGGGATTCTCCAGGCAAGAACACTGGAGTGGGTTGCCATTTCCCTCTCCAATGCATGAAAGTGGAAAGTGAACATGAAGTCGCTCAGTCGTGTCCGACTCTTAGCGACCCCCATGGACTGCAGCCCATCAGGCTCCTCTGTCCACGGGATTTTCCAGGCAGGAGTACTGGAGTGAGGTGCCATCGCCTTCTCCGAGCTAGTTGCTTTATTGATTTTATGGATAATGCAAAGAAGGTTAAATAGTATTTGCACTTCCATTGTTATGGGCAAAACCAACCTAGGAAAGTTACTAACTATAGATATAAAATGAGCTATAACTTGAATGACTTGGATTGGTAGAATAGAAGCAAAGCTATGTCAGGACCATTAACAACAGAGAAAAATTACTGTATAGGATGGGACTGGTCTGCTTGCAGTGAACCATTGATTTTTCAAGTTGTGTTCCACTGACTGCCAGGGTTTCAGATATTATGCAACTGTGTGGTTAGGCTTTCATTTTTAGAAACATATTTAACGTAGCAAAACAGAAATATAATTGCCATACCTATTCAATTACGTAACTTAATTTGAAGTCTTAGAAGATCGACAATGAATTTGCTTGTGCTGCCAAGCTAACTCATTGTTGAGTGTAACATGGGTGCAGTCCCGTTTTCATCTCCATCTATATATTTTGCTCTTCTGTAATTAAGCTATTGATTAAGAAGTTGTAGTTTTTGCATTTTTAAAAATACAGATGTGAGAATGGGGGCACCCATTAAAAAGCACAAAATAGCATAAGCATGCCATGTTTAATTAAGACATATATTAAGATTCATATATTTAGTATGTGTTCTGGTCACATAATAATATAATAGCTGTGGTGTAAAACAAGTGAATCTGATCATTCAGATGATGTTTCTATTGCATTATATTTAGATTTTCTTCTTGGAAAGGGAAACCCAGCATGTTCCAACAATTTCACTTGGAGGGTACTGCCAAAAATAAATGTAAACATGTAACCACACAAATGTAAAAATTTGCATGTGTTTATTCATAGGAGCATTATTCATAATGGTTGAAAAATGTGAATAGTTGAAATATTCAGCAACTGATAAATCAATAAACAAAATGTTGTATGTCCATACAATGGATATTATTTTATAATAATATTGTAAAATATTGTAAAAATAGGAATGAAGTGTTGTTACATGCATTGCATGAATATAGTATCTGTAAAACAGTGTGCTAAGAAAGAAGCTAGTCATAAAAGACTACATCATGTATTATACCATTTATAGGAAATGTCCAGAAAAGAGGTATATGTGTGCGCTAAGTTGCTTCACTCATGTATGACTCTGTGCAACCCTATCAACTGTAGCCTGCCAGGCTCCTCTGTCCACAGGATTTCCCAAGCAAGAATACTGGAGTGAGTTGCCATCCCTCCTTCAGAGGATCTTCCCGACCCAGGGTTTGAACCCAGGTCTCCTATGTCTCCTACATTGGCAGACTTGAAGTAGAGTAATGATTGTCTAGGGCTGGTTGGTGGCAGGAAGGATGGAGGGGGAGAAGGGAGAGGAAAGGGGAACTGAAAGCTAATGGGCATGGAGCTTCTGTATGATAATCTTCAAAAACTAGATTATGCCGATGGTTGCCTAACTCTGTATATATACTAAAATCAGTTGAATTGCAAACTTTAAATAGGTGAATGTTATAGCATATAAATTTTAGCTCAGCAAAGCTATTAGAATTAAATTTTAGATGTATATTGCCAGATATTAGCTTGTTAGTACCTGAAAGAGTTGTATTAAGAAATGTAAGTGTTGGTCAGTCATGTCTAACTCTTTGTGACCCTATGAACTGTACCCTGCCAGGCTTCTACTCGAGTGGGTTGTCATTCCCTTCTCCAGGGGATCTTACCAACCCAGGGATGGAATCTGGGTCTCCCACATTGCAGGCAGATTCTTTACCGTCTGAACCACCAGGGAAGCCCAAGAAATGTAAAATGTATCATCAATTAATTGAAAAGTATTGCTTAATTTCAAAGAATGCCGGATGAGTTCTGAAGAGACTAAAAACAATGAGTAAGATTTGATCTTGAATTCAACTAACGCCTTCTACAGTTGAAATAAATACATATTATTGTGAATTTGCAAAGTACTCAAAAATGTTGCAAAATGTCTCTCTAGAAAAAACGTCATTTTAACTTCTAGCTAGTAAGACTATGAAAAAATTTCTTCATATTAATGAATTATCTAAGTAGGAAAGAAACTATACATCCAAAACTTAATAAGAAACCTATGAGAAAGTTCTTAAAATTTTTTGATGTATCAGGTTTGATAGAGCATGATTGGATAAAGGCATTGTCTGCTAAGTCACTTCAGTCGTGTCTGACTCTGTGCGACCCCAAAGACGGCAGCCCACCAGGCTGCCCTGTCCCTGGGATTCTCCAGACAAAAACACTAGAGTGGGTTGCCATTTCCTTTTCCAGTGCATGAAAGTGAAAAATGAAAGTGAATTCTCTCAGTCGTGTCCAACTCTTCGCGACCCCATGGACTGCAGCCTACCAGGCTCCTCCGTCCATGGGATTTTCCAGGCAAGAATACTGGAGTGGGGTGCCATTGCCTTCTCCGAAAGGCATTGTTCAGTTCAGTTCAGTTGCTCAGTCGTGCCTGACTCTTTGCGACCCCATGAATCGCAGTACACCAGGCCTCCCTGTCCATCACCAACTCCCAGAGTTCACTCAAACTCGCGTCTATCGAGTCAGTGATGTCATCCAGCCATCTCATCCTCTGTCGGCCCCTTCTCCTCCTGCCCCCAATCCCTCCCAGCATCAGAGTCTTTTCCAATTAGTCAACTCTTCGCATGAGGTGGCCAAAGTACTGGAGTTTCAGCCTTAGCATCATTCCCTCCAAAGAAATCCCAGGGTTGATCTCCTTCAGAATGGACTGGTTGGATCTTCTTGCAGTCCAAGGGACTCCCAAGAGTCTTCTCCAACACCACAGTTCAAAAGCGGTGCTCAGCCTTCTTCACAGTCCAACTCTCACATCCATACATTACCACAGGAAAAACCACAGCCTTGACTAGACGGACCTTAGTCGGCAAAGTAAAGTCTCTGCTTTTGAATATGCTATCTAGGTTGGTCAAAACTTTTCTTCCAAGGAGTAAGCGTCTTTTAATTTCATGGCTGCAATCACGAAGGAATTGTAGACACTATCAAAAAGCCTATGACTCCCAGTCCTATGGGATTCTACCAGTGATGTAAACTATCAGTTGAGAAGTGAATCCTGATTTACCAACTATCTAAGCAATTATAATCACAAGCTATTCTGTAATAAGCAATGGCTATTATATAGAAATCTCTACAAAAATCCATCTAAAGAAGTGTGATATATAATTGAAAAATAATATAACATCTATAGTCAACAAAATTTAAATTTTGA
>SJYQ01003039.1:549383-615939 GCA_006410935.1 Redunca redunca | reverse complement strand
GATATGTAAAATAATGTTAAATTTAAAATATTGCTTTTTGGGGTCATAAATTCTGAAAGAAAATTTATCCAAACTCATTATGAGCATCTTCTATACATCAGTGTCATTATCATTAGAGCCAATACTTAAGTCACTTAATATATTAATATATTTCCATTACTTTCACTGTTGTCTCTGAGTTATAGCATACTTCAATTCACACAGGAGACTATCACTGCAGATGTTATCTCAAGCTACAGGTACTGACTTGGATAACACATCAGAAAAGTCCCCTCCGCAACCATTCCTTAGGTCTGTATTCATTTTCCTGAAAGTGTTCAGCATCTTTAAAAAGCTGGTTTATGAAAAAGTTCCACTTTTACTTACAATGTAAAACTTGTCTAACCTGACAATAAATTTTTAAAAGCAGACAATCCGTAAAATCATAGCTTTTGTTAAGGCCATTAGCAGACTGAGGTCTTCAGGAAACCAAGTAAACTGAATTCCAAGCCCTTCAAAGAAAGATGAAATACATTTTTCACTTTTGGAAGAGCATAAGAGGAAAAATTGGAAGTCATAAAAGCAGGTATAAAGAAAACCTGAAAATTTGATAAATTTTTAAAAACCAAGTGTGAGTTAGTTTAACAGTTTAGAATCCCTGAAAGCCCCGAACACACGAGGAATCCAAACATACTCACTAGCTCTATTCCTCAGGTTTCTATTAGGATTCACAGGAAAGACTGAGGGCAGGGCAAGAAAGATGACAAAGCCTCATCTTAGTTGCAAACAGACATAAAATCCTTCCCAGACCCTAACTGATATGAAATAAAGGCCATCTGAGGATAAAATTGTCTGCAGCTACACAAGGGTCCAGAAAATCCTTGGTCCGAGAATATTACATTGATAAAAAGCAGGAAAATTTGCTCCTGCCAAAACATCCCATCTGTGCAAAGCAAAACAGCTGCCAAGAGGAAGAGGTCAGCCCACTGATGCGAAACCCATCCCTGAGACTCAGGTGCCCAGGGTCTGCTTAAAACCAAGGCTTGAGGTTAAGAAAACACTACAGCACTACAGTCCCCACAAGTCAGGCACTGAGTAACAAGAAACAGTAGATTACATAGTAGGGAGAGTGCAAGAGCGCAAAAATAGACCACTACATGGTAGAGGCAAGCAGAGTCCACTGAAAGCTACCGGTGAAGCTGAACACTGGAGAAAACCCATCTTATTCCCCAGGCCTTTCAAATAACAGAAGTCATCTGTTTAAGGAATCTGAAGTCTTTGGAGCTCTGAAGATAACTATATAGCAATACAAAGTGAAAGTGAAAGTCACTCAGTCGTGTCCAACTTTTTGCAACCCCAAGGACTGTAGCCTGCTCCAGTCTAAACTCCTCCTTCCATGGAGTTCTCTAGGCGAGAATACTGGAGTGGGTAGTTGTTGCCTTCTCCAGTGGATCTTTTCAACCCAGGGATTGAACCTAGGTCTCCCACATTGCAGACAGATTCTTTACCATCTGACAATACAAACCTATCTCAGATACAGAACAGATAATCACCCACTAATCCCACCTCCCACAAATGAAGCTTACTAAACTTAAAGAAGGAGAGGTATGCACATTACTAAGCAAAAGACATTTACCTCAGTATCTATTGTTCATATAGAAAAAAATGCCAAGCATCCAATAAAAAACTATCACAAACACATACAAAGGAAGAAAAAATGACCTACATCCAACAGATAAGGTAATCAACAGAAGAAAACACAGGGATGGCCCCTATTTTGGAATTATCAAGCAAAGATTTTAAAATAACCTTCACATTTTAAAGGAAAAGATGGAAAACATGAATAAGCAAATTGGAATTTCAGCAAAGAGTTAAAAAAAAAAAGAACAAATAGAAATCCAAAAAATAAAAACATAGTATCAAAGAAAAAGAATATTAATCAATGGGAATGACAATCAATGAGATTGTCAACAGACTGGATATAACAAAGAAAAGAATCACTGAACTCAAAGAAGAGTATAGCACTTTTTCCAACTGAAACACAAAAAGACAAAAGGGGAGACATAGGGGTGGCAGGGAAGGTAGGAGAACAGAACTAGGAATCAAAGGGCAAGGGTGAAGAGGTCTTTAAAATACAGACTACACATAGAGAGAAAAATCAGTAAGAATACAGAAGCCTATTACAATAATGAAATCTGACCTATTTAACATTTTATAGAAAACTGTACCCATCAATAGGAGAAAATACATTTCTTTTTTAAGTGCATACAACACTTCTATATAGGTCAAATCCACACAAAGTATGCTCTCTGACCACAATGAATTAAATTAATTAAAAGTAAAAGAAAAATATCTGGAAAATCCCCCAATGTTCAGAAACTCCATAACCAACTTTCAAATAACTCAAGAATAAAAAGAAGTCAAAAGGAATTCTTTAAGTATTTCAAAACAATGAAAATGAAAATACAGTAGATGGATATTTGACAGATACAGCTGAACAGTGTCACTGGAAAATTTATTGCACTAAATGACTAATTAGAACAAAAGAAAGGTGACAAATTAAAGATACCAACACCCATCGTATGAAACTAAGGGCAACTCTAGAGAATTCAGGATGGAAAAGGCAATGGCATCCAACTCTAGTACTCTTGCCTGGAAAATCCCATGGACGGAGGAGCCTGGTAGGCTGTAGTCCATGGGGTCGTGAAAAGTCAGACACGACTGAACGACTTCACTTTCACTTTTCACTTTCATGCATTGGAGAAGGAAATGGCAACCCACTCCAGTGTTCTTGCCTGGAGAATCCCAGGGACGGGGGAGCCTGGTGGGCTGCCGTCTATGGGGTCACACAGCGTCGGACACGACTGAAGTGACTTAGCAGCAGCAGCAGAGAATTCAGGAACCACAGATACCAGAAGGAGCCACTTGGGTTGAGACTGTACACCCAGTGAAGAAGACCACACCCACTAAGACCAAGACCCAGACATAGTTGAAGAAGGCACATCTTATGGCTCACAGATGGTAGAGTTGATGAAATGTCTTAATGAGGCATCTCATCAATTTTTAAAGATGGCAGCAGTGGTTAGAAAGCAATAAATCTGAATCTAAAATATTAAAGGAGTAATACCCAAGGATACGGAGAAGGCAATGGCACCCCACTCCAGTACTCTTGCCTGGAAAATCCCATGGATGGAGGAGCCTGGGAGGCTGCAGTCCATGGGGTCGCTAAGAGTTGGACACGACTGAGCGACTTCACTTTCACTTTCCACTTTCACGCACTGGAGAAGGGAAGGAAATGGCAACCCACTCCAGTGTTCTTGCCTGGAGAATCCCAGGGACAGGGGAGCCTGGTGGGCTGCTGTCTATAGGGTCGCACAGAGTCAGACACGACTGAAGCGACTTAGCAGCAGCAGCAGCAGCCAAGGATAAGTTGCCAAAGTGAAAGTGACTACATCAGAAGAAAGCGTCACTGAGCTGAAAATTTTAAAGAAATAGAGAAGCCAGGGTTATAAGTAGAGCAAACCAAACACAGAAAAGTTGAGTACGACAAGTAAAATGACCAGTCTTTGAGAAAAGAGTTTAAGTTAGGCAAAGCTTCTAGGGAAAAAGGAATAGTTATCAAGAAGCCAAAAAGAGGCTGAATACACTTAATTAAAACAAACTTAAATATCAGATAATTTTAAAACTCACTTTTGCTCTCCATTTGTCTCTGATATTATATTCCAAGATAAAATATCCTATATCTTTAAGTTAGTCTGTTTTCTTTCCTCTTCTATCTTTTAAGTAAAACTTATGAATTGTACTTATTTTTTATGTAAGAAGAGCTAAGTTTTTCTTAGAAAATCTTATTAGATGATAATATCTCAATAAAAATAAAATTTCATCCATTCTTCCATTAGGAAGGTATTTCCTGACTGCCTACTAATGCCAGCAATCCAGTCAGTATTCAGGATACTACAAATCCAACGATGATACAAACCTAGGCCAATATGCCTAAACAATACCTTAAATTTAACAGTAAAACTACAAATGCAATGATGTAATCAGCCATTTCTCCCTGTCAGTTTTTATTCAGAAACACAGTTCTACTTAAATTACCTAAGATTTGGGTTTTTAAATCATTTCTAATAAAAAAATTTTTTAAGATATTTTACTTTAAAAATACTTAACTACAAAACCTTGCAGAAGCTTTAAGGTGGNAATACTTAACTACAAAACCTTGGAGAAGCTTTAAGGTGGAGTATGTGGTGATTTATCTCTCCTAAAGAGCCTAGGATTTCTTTGGCCATATCACCCTCAACATGACCAATCTCATCTAAAGATTCTAGGATACACTTTCAGAACTGCAATTTTCTTGATTATTTTCCACTAGATAAAATTAGAAGATAATTAGATAAAAGATAAAATAGTAGGTAAAACAGCAATGCTATGGACTGCAGCCTGCCATGGGATCCCTCTATCCATGGATTCTTCAGGAAAAAATACTGGAGTGAGCAGCCATTCCCTTCTCCAGCAGATCTTCCCGACCCAGAGATCAAACTCAGGTCTCCCACATTGCTGGCAGATTTTTTACCATCTGCTACCAGGAAGCCCCAAAATAGTAGACATAATTTATCAAACAGATATTAATAAAGCATGACAGTATTTCACAAATGCTTACAAGATTTAAATGTGTTTACCTATGAGTATTATATCTCATTACCTGAATACATTGCAGAAGGCATGTAACTTTCCATTAACAAAGACTGGTGGAACTGACAAAGATTATACCAGGTGATTGAATCTGGATTGACATTTTATACATCTATGAATCACAAAGTAATTGGAAACCAAATCATTATAAATGCATAAGCAGAGAAAGATAATACAAAAGGGCTAGAAATTAAAAACATGAGAAACAAAAGAGAAACTGTAATGTTACAAAGCATAGAAAAGAACCATTAGAAATAAGGAAAATGATAGCTTAAGACAACAATGAAGAAGGAAATGAACCTACAGTAATATTGGGAATGCAAATTGGCAACATTAATTCATCATAGTATAAAAAAAATTCTTTTCTTAAACAAAAGATTAAACTATCTCTACCTTTCTGTTCTGGACTATTCTATTCACAACAGATACTTTCTGGGTAGATATTCTCCACATGGCCTCAACTGAGAATACTCAATACAGTACCTTCTATCTGCTGACTTTTTAAAATGTGCTTTCATAATTCTCCTAAAGTTTTAGTTTTACCAATCCCCCCAAAATGGAAACTTCCACTCACCTGGATATTACTATTTATTATTTTTAATTCCCAAAGTATAACTCTAATTTAGGTAAAGATTATTCAATGCTTCTGTACCTTAAATACTCCTCTAATAACAAAAAATCACTCTATAAAACACCTTTCTTGCTCACCAAAAAGCCAATATTGGGCTTCCCTGGTGGCTCAGTGGTGAAGAATTTGCTTGCCAATGCAAGAGATATGGGTTCAATCTCTGGTCCAGGAAGATTCCACATGCCACGGAATAAGTAAGCCCATGCACAACAACTATTGAGCCTGTGCTCTAGGGCCTGGGAGCCCCAGCTACTGAGCCCACATGTCAGAACTACCGAAACCTTTGCACCCTAAAGCCTGTGTTCTGCAACAAGAGAAGCCACAACAATGAGAAGACCGTGCATCACAACTAGAGAATAGCCTCCACTCACCACAACTAGAGAAAAGTCCTCACAGCAGCAAAGACCAAGCACAGCCAAATATAAATTAAATTATTAAAAAAAATTTTAAGCCAAATGTACTCTTTTTAAAAAACAATCACTTGATTTCTGTGTGTTTTTTTTAACCAACAACACCTATACAACAATATCGTTAAAGTTAGCTAATCAACATATAAATATTAATAACTTCTGGAACACTATCATTGGCTCTTTCATTAACTCATATTATTACAATTAAAATTAAGCATAATAGTTGAAAATATTCTAGTGAATCCCACTAAAAAAGTTAGAAAATCTAAAATCAAAATTTCTCTAGAAAATTGTTTTTTTTTTCATAGATGTTCGTCTTATTTCTACCAAAATTCCCTCATAATTTCATAAGGAAGAAGCCAACTTTAATCTCAGAATGAGGCATCAACATACATTCATTCAGTGCCAGTAACCGACAGTCACTCTATCAAGTGTTTGAAATTTTAAAAGAGATCAGTTTTCTCCTGGAAGGGCTAGTGTCAGATCCAGTGCGGAGGTCCCAAACTGAAACGCCTCTAGGTACCAGACCATGAACCTGAACTGGACTGGGTATAAGATAACCAGGACTAGTGAACGCTATGACAAACTGGAGAGCACATCTTCATCTATAAAGACAGTATTGTGCTCGCTTCGGCAGCACATATACTAGAAAGACAGTATTTTTAAGGTTTAAATGAGCTTAATCTTTCTGAGGCCTACCAGTTTAAGACTTCTGGTTAATATGGACCTAAATACACATAAAACAGTCATTTTACAGTCAGTGCTTTTAACAGAGGTGCTTAAAGACTTCTGAGAGAACAGAAGAGTAATTATCATTTCATCTATCATCCACGGTTCTATACAAATGTTTACTGAGTACTAATTATCCATGGGGGCGGGGGTGAAGATGGGAAGAACAGAAGGAGCAGAAGGAAGAGCTAACACATATAACACCATATGCCAGACACTGCTCTGAGCATCTTACATGTACAGCTGGCTCTCTGTATCCACAGATGTGGAACTCGCAGATACAGAGGGCCAATTCTACTACATTCATTTACAGAAGGGCTTAAGCATCGAGAACTTTAGCATCACAGATGTCTCGGAACCAAACCCCTGCAGATGAGAGACCCATATTAACTCAGTCTAGCCTCATAACAATCTTATAATGTTAGGGACCATAATTATCCCCATTTTAAAGGTGAAGCTTAGAACTTGCCCATGGTCACAAAGCAAGAAACTAAAATCAAAAATCATTCTGGCTCCAGAGTCCACATTTTTGATGGCTTTTCTAAACTAGGCTATAACATCCCCAGATATCTCCTAGTGCCTAGTCCACATACTCCATCAACACACTCACAGCACACTGCACTCCCCTCCATCACAAGATGTTCATGTTTAATTATCTGACTACCAAATTGAGCTGTGGGCTGAGGACAGGAATCACATTTTATTATCATTTTATCTTCAACATCTATTACAGTAATCTGGTGCAGAGTAAGCTCTCACTTCAACAAACATGTACTGAATAAAAATGAAGTGAACAGCATAGTAACAGGATTGACTGTAAAAAAAAAAAAAAAAGTCGATGAGCATAGGTCAGGCAGAAAATGCATGGAATGTATTGGGTTGGCCAAAAAGTTCATTTGGGCTTTTCCATATAATGTTACGGAAAAACCCAAATGTGAACTTTTTGGCCAACCCAATATTATCCCATGAAGCTGTATAAGATTAAAAACCTATTTTAAGAGAAATTTAAAAGCTACTGGTCTAATGTATACATACATTATTAAAGGGGTAAGATTTTTAAAAAATACTAAAACCATCATTCATAGTAATTTTCTCACAAACCATCCCTTGGTACCCTCATAATTGCCAGTGGGACAACTGAGTCTGGAAAACAGGATACTAACTGGCCTTCTTTGTAGGCTAACTTCCTCTCTCTAAACTACTTCGATTCACTGCTGCTAGAATTAACTTTCTGAAACAATGTGTTGTGTCACAGTCACATGTAAAAATCTTTGAATGCTCCTCATTGCCCTGGGCCCAAGTTCCCTTGCTGCTGCTGCTGCTAAGTCACTTCAGTCATGTCCGACTGTGCAACCCCACAGACGGCAGCCCAACAGGCTCCCCTGTCCCTGGGATTCTCCAGACAAGAGCACTGGAGTGGGTTGCCATTTCCTTCTCCAATGCATGAAAGTGAAAAGTGAAAGTTAAGTCGCTCAGTCGTGTCCGACGACGCTACTTCAAATACAACTAAGGAGACAGCAACAAAAACTCAATCTAATCGTAAAGTACATTAATATCACGGATCGTCTTAGCCTGGTTTTTATAATTCTTTTTTTTTTACCCCAGGGCAACCTGTTTTCCAGAATGCTTGTCCAGACTGCAACTGGTACAAAGTATAGGTGAGTATTTCCTTAGTGGGTAGAAAAGTATGACACACTAATTCTGGAAGGATTTGAAGCACTTTTGGAAGGAATACATGCATAGGATGGATACTTACATAAACACATGATACAAAAAAATTAAACCAAACTACCTAAGAAGCTAGTGTGAATGTCACAAGAAAAAGAACAAAAACTAGAGAAAGACATCAACGAACAGACCAAAAATTTGCAATGTACATAAAGGGAAACCAAATTTATACAAAATATAACACTTTCAAACAAGGGACAGTGTGGTAAATTGCAGAACAACAGATCCCATTCAAAACTACATCCTCTGTTTGAACAGGTAGGTACTAAAGAATTTACCTTACCCAGAAAGAGGTCTGGCCTTTGCCCTCTGCTACTGGGAGGTAATCTATAGACCCTTGGAATACCCTGCCTGACAAGAGTATCTTCATTTGCCTGCAGGGTTGGTCACTGAAAGTCTAACAATATGATTTATGATGTTTGAAACAAGCCACATCAGTTCCAGCCTCCAGAGTAACTGGAGACTAAATGTATTAGCCTGAACTTCTGGGAGGGACTGAATACTCACTAAAGGGGAGCCATGCTGGTAGTATGTCATTGACCTGCAAGGTAAACTCTGGACGCCAAAGGCTTGGGTAAGCTTTCCTGGCTGGCAATACTGTTGAGTCTGATCAGACATCTTAGCCAGGAGTAGGAAATACTGTCTCTGACACCCTGAAGAGAAGACAACCAGAAGGTTCCCATTTGGGCCACTCCATATTTTGCCCTACTAGGCTTAGGCTCATATCTTGGCTGGATTTAATTTGCATCCTCTTGTTATAATAATACTTAACAGACTCTTCCTTTGGCTGGTTTTAACTTGTATCCTTTTGATACAATAAAACCATAATCATCAGGAGAGTGCTTTTCTGAGTTTTAAGGCCCTCTAGCAAATTACCAATTCTGAAGGAGTCCCTGGGTGACCCCGGAATTGGTAATTGACTGGTCTGAAGTAAGGCGGCCCTGGGGATCCCCAAACTTGTAGCCAGTGTCTAAGTAAGGGCAGTCTTGTGGGGACTATGGAGTTGGCCTGAAGTCATTACAGTAAGTTTTTGTCACTATATTTCTTGAGGTGGTATAATTTAAACTGTCCTCAAAGGCACACCCTCAGCAGGAAAGCACCTGACTTGCCCTATTAGGCATTACTGCCAAGAGGCTATTCAAGAAGTGACTGTAGAATGAAGCCACAGTGGCCCTGTTGGTTAATGGGTAAAGGGATCCAGTTAGCCACTATAGAGGAGGCCTTTAATATACACAGAATATCTCTGAACAAGGACAGCCCATACTAGGATGGCAAATGGCACTTATGAAGTACCAGAAAATAGAATGAGATATTGTTATCCACAATATAAAGAGCATATAACATTTCCTCTGTTCTTTATATCAATTTCAAGATGGCACAGAAAATTCAAAATCATATAAAAATAGGACCTTCAGGTTTATATCTAGACTACTGGATAAAATACCTCAGGTCACAATATTATAGACTCACCTATACTTCAATTAAAAAAAATATTTCAGGAACAAAATAGCAAAAGTGCTATACCTCTGTTGCAGTCGTTGTATTTCCTATAATTACCGTTACTCATTTATGAAAAATTAGTTAAAACTAAGCAAAGTAGATTTTAGGTACTGGAAAACCAATAGATTTAAACCAACAGATGATAACTGCAGCCATGAAATTGAAAGGCACTTGCTCCTTGGAAGAAAATCTATGACAAACCTAGACAGCATATTAAAAAGAAGAGAGACATTACTTTACCAACAAAAGTCCATCTAGTCAAAGCTAGGGTTTATCCAGTAGTCATGTATAGATGTGAGAGTTAGATCATAAAGAAGGGCTGAGTGCCAAAGAATTGATGCTTTTGAACTGTGGTGTTGCAGAAGACTCTTGAGAGTCCCTTGGACTTCAAGGAGATCCAACCAGTCCATCCTAAAGATCAGTCCTGGGTGTTCACTGGAAGGACTGATGCTGAAGCTGAAGCTCCAATATTTTGGCCACCTGATGAGAAGAGCTAACTCACCGGAAACAACCCTGATGCAAGGAAACAATGAAGGCAGGAGAAGGGGACAACAGAAGACAAGATGGTTGATGGCATCACCAATTCAATGGAAATGAGGTTGGGCAAACTCTGGGAGATGGTGGACAGGGAAGCCTGGAACGCTACGAGTCATGGAGTCACAAAGAGTCAGATACGGCTGAGAGACTGAATGACAACAAATCACCATCCTGAATTTATTACCCTTGTTTCTAAGCATATAAAACTACGGGCCATTCAAGATTCTACTTAAAAATAACATTAAAAAAAAAAAAAACACCTCTTTGGGAACCTCCTAGAATCAGTAATAAAATCTATTCTACTTATATCTTGATAAAACACTGATTTACAATACACTAAGATTTAGAAAAGGTGACCCAGGTATGTGGGTATCTAAAACGTCATTTTTTGCTTTCCCCGAATGAAATCAGTCTAAAAAATGGAGGGAACCCACAGCTCAAGCTGGGAGAGGCTCTCATTAATTCCAAACAAAATACAGCAGTCATGTACGCCACACCATAAACAACACTGGTCTAAAATGCCTAAAAGAATCCTAAACATAAATAAGGCTTTCCCTTAAATTCCTGTCTTCTCAGGACCCCCCCCCAAAAAAAATCCAGGTATTCCGAACCTCCTAGTGCCATACATCTGGACTTACTATAGTTAATTATCTCACCTCAAACAGCTAGAATTAAAAGCTACTACATCTTGGTTCATTTATGGTTTGGTTTTTCTGGTCATTCCATCATAATTAAGGGGTAGCCATATTTTCTTCCCTCTAGTTGTTTAAAAACAAACAACAACACATTCTTAAGCTTATTTCTGAACATGAACAATGACTAACTCATCTTCTCTCCATCCTCCTTCACCACCCACGTCTATCTTCCAACCTGTGTCCCCATAACCTATTAGTCTTAAAATATTCTGTCTGTACAGAAGAGATGATTCAATATTTAACAGTTCAATTTCTCTATTTAAATGTAATCTCTGTGAGGCTAAGTATCATGCCTAATTGTTCCTGTATTTTAAGCACCTAAAAACATAATCAAATACACTATCATTAAAAAAATCAATAGACTGAAGAACATAAGCTCAAGGTGTCAGGTTAACCAAAAGCAATAACTTTATTTCATCCAAGTGGAATCAGATACAGTCATCCTAATGCACATTTACTGACAAAATAAGGCTATGAAAGTAGCAAATAATTCATTATGTCTATGATAACACAGTTTAAAACTGTGCCATTGTACTGCAGAAAACTTAATCAATAGGAGAAAATAATTTTGGTAAATACATACTGAGAATAATTTTAATAAAATTAAGTTTTAACTCCTAAAACCAGTAATAAATATAATTTTGCAAAGTTCAATCATTCTTTTTTAAAGAGAATCCTATTTAAGTCTCCAAAACCATTTATGTGACCAGATATTTTCTTTTCCTTTTCAGGTTCACTATAAATAGAAGAAAAGTAGACTTCCCTCAAATTTGTTGTCAATGGGTAAAATTATATCCACAGTAAAGAGTTCAAAAAGGATGATATAGGACTTCCCAGTTTGTTCAGTGGTTAAGAATCCGCCTCGCAATGCAGGTTCAAGCCCTGGTCTGGGAACCAAGGTCTCATGTGCTGTGCGGCAACTAAGCCCACAAGCTACAACTAAAGAAAGCCCACGTGCAGCAACAAAGAGCCCCTGTGCCGCAACAAAGACCCAGCACAGCCAAACATAAAAATAATAATAATAAAATTAAAACTAAAAAGATAATGATACTATTCCTTTAATATCTTCAACTTACTTTCTTCTGGTTTATAATTCAACAAACATGGAAAATTACTGTAAGATTTTAATTCAGAAATATATAGCTGTTACTATAATACCTATAAACTAGAGCAAATATTTAATAAGAGTACTGCTTTTCCTCAAGTATCCCCCAAAAGTATATTTTTATAAACTTTTAAAGGTTAAAGGGGGGTTAAACCTTTATAAACCATCCTTTTTTTTAATTTCTAAAATGACTTCTTAGCATTTCAAATGAACTATAGAAAATAGAAAGTTGTCAAGAAGAAAGTTTGAAGTAGGAAGAGTCTATTACACTAACAGATACAGTAACAGAGAAGGCAAGGTGGGACTCAGGGATTAAATAGCCCCAAGAAGAATGAATGAAAAGACCAAGTTCTAATAGAGGTGCTTGAAGAACTCGTGCATTGAATAAAACATGTTCCACATAACCCTCACCCTGATGGTAGGCTCTCATAGAAATTTAAAGCTATTTCTAAGACTTTACTTTTTCAGTCTGAATAAAGAGCTCTAGTCCTTGGTCATCATATCCATCAGCTACTCTTAACTTTAACCTTAACTGTTCAACGCTATCTATCAAACTCACAACAAGGACTTCAGCACTTGGATCATGGTCATCTTCATGTATTCCACATCCTACAGGTCCACTTATATATGGGTTTTTTGTAAAATAAATATGTACTACAGTACTATATGATCTACAGTTCGTTGAATCCAAGGATGTAGAACCACAGATAAAGGGGGCCAACTGCAAAATTTTATTGGAATTTCCAACTCCACGCAGGGCCGGAGCCCCTAACCCCATGTAATTCAAGGGTCAACAATATTCTATACTCGTCTTCTATCATAATACTACACTGTTGCTTCCCAGAAAACACATATTAGGATTAGTTCATCTGTGACTCTACAATCAAATCAAGTTTTTCAGTGCTTCACTTGCACCCCGTGAAGTCATCATCACAGACCAAATAAATATTCTATGATTAAACATTATACAATATATATTCAAATATATTTGTAAATATATTTACTATTGTCATAAGTAGTAAAGCACATAAAATAAGAAGCCCCAATTCCATTTTCCTAGATATTTTATAAACTATTTAAAAATTTTACTGCAATTCTTCAACAATGACATGATGATATTTTACTTTTGGTAAGACTGGCCCTATGTGGGGTATAAAAATGACTAGGTGTGCATTCAATAACCAAAGGATATAATCTAACCATATATATATATGTGTGTGTATATAAATATATATATAAAATGAATGTCCCTAGTTTTCCTAATCCACTGCAAATGTTACATTTTCAAAACCATGTCCCAAAGTCCATTCTAACTCTTTCCAGTTCCTAGGGGAGAAATGAAACACATATAGGTTTTAAGAAAATCTGGAATTGTTAATTATTTACTCTTTGAGCAATGTGATGAGAGTTGTGAGGTTTTTTCACTTTAGGGAAAAATAAAAAGATGTACTATAGATATTACTTTTAAACTCATATCCTGGAACTAAGTACCCTCCGTCATTTCAACAATGACCAACAGAAGGTTCACTTAATTTTCTGTGTAACTGGAAAAGACAAAAGCTATTATTTAAACTTAATCTTTCATCTTAAAATTCTAACAAAACTACGAGGTCGGACACTGATACCAAAATACTGGGTCACACCAATGAGAGTTACAAACTTAAAAAAAGGGGGGAGGGGGAGTTCGGTTGAATTTGAAGATGTGTGATAAGTCAATTCCTGTGCCTTTGTTAACCTATAGTAAATTCACAACCACACCTGGTTAGAGGAATTAATCTATCAGACTTTTTTAGAAAAGAAACTGCCTCCTAATCACTTTAGAGGACAATAATTAACTTTTTATTTCTGAATCTATAGTACTAATACCTATCTCCTGAATGTTAATGGTCAAAAAAGAATTTAAGCTGCTATTCTGGGCAAACAGATGCCAATTTCCCCATATTACAACTCTGAGTCCATAGAAATGTTTAAAATATATTTGTTACCACATGATCTCTTCATGTTTCAGTGAACAAGATTTACTACCCCAAAAGAAGTTTCCTGGAACAATAAATCTTGAGGTTCACTATACAAAGCAATTAAGAGCTCTCTTTATTACACATTACTGTGATTTTCTTAAATTCTCCTCTGAAATGGTAAATGGGTGAGACTGAAAGCATCCATTAGGCCATATTCAATTTCAGTGATGAATAACATATTAATAGACTAGATAGTACAAAACTAAACACCAGAAATATGAGAATACATAAAGTTAGCCTCATTTCATCTTGCGTCTGCCTTTAAACCAAAACAGTTTTACAAAACATTATGTCTGTAATGACATAAAATATGAGGCATAATCACTGAAAACCTCTATGTGTGAAGAACAGTTCTTCACATTTAAGCAAAGGTTTTTTCCTTCTCTTCAACCACAGTTGCAATAACAAACTCTCAGAGGTACTTTTTCTTTTACTNAAACTAGATGAGTATAAGCTCTTGAAAAATTAGGTGCAGTTAAAAAAAGTTTCTGTAATTCTGTTTAACCCTCTCAAAAGTTATTAGAAATCTTCATATTTATTACTTTCATCCTATATATCAAATATTTTACTTTCAAAACAGTAATAAATCATTGAAAAATATTTTCCACAGAATTTTAATAAAGCAGTCAAACTGGACTTGTGAAAGTAAAATGACTCCAAGCAGAGAAAAGCAAAAAAATTATTGCTAGAAACTTTTAAGAGATTATTAGGTCTTTCTTTTTCCTGTTTTTTCTTTTTTTCTGTTTTAACTTGAGAGAGATAAAAGGAATGGAGTCTTCCTTAACTTTTTTAAAAATTAATTTATTTACTTTAATTGGAGGCTAATTACTTTACAATGTTGTAGTGGTTTTTGCCATACACTGACATGAATCAGGCATGGGTGTACATGTGTCTCCCATCCTGAACCCCCCTCCCACCTCCTTCCCCATCACATCCCTCAGGGTCATCCCAGTGCACCATGCCCTGTCTCATCCATCGAACCTGGACTGGCTATCTATTTCACATATGGTAATATACATGTTTCAATGTTATTCTCTCAAATCATCCCACCCTCCCCTTCTCCCACAGAGTCCAAAAGTCTGTTCTTTACTTCTGTGTCTCTTTTGCTGTCTTGCATGTAGGGTCATCATTACCATCTTTCTAAATTCTGTTTATATGCATTAATATACTTTATTGGTGTTTTTCTTTCTGACTTACTTCACTCTGTATAATAGGCTCCAGTCTCATCCACCTCATTAGAACTGATTCAAATGCATTCTTTTTAATAGCTGAGTAACATTCCATTGTGTATATGTACCACAGCTTTCTTACACATTCATCTGCCAATGGACATCTAGGTTGATTCCATGTCCTAGCTTTTGGGGTACATGTGTCGCTTTCACTTCGGTGTGTATGCCCAGATTGCTGGGTCGTATGGCAGTTCTATTTCCAGTTTTTAAAGGAATCTCCACACTGTTCTCCATAGTAGCTGTACTAGTTTGCACTCCCCCCAACAGTGTAAGAGGGTTCCTTTTACTCTACACTCTCTCCAGCACTTATTGTTTGTAGACATTTTGATAGCAGCCATTCTGACTGGCATGAGATGGTACCTCATTGTGGTTTTAGTTTGCATTTCTTTGATAATGAGTGATGTTGAGCATCTTTTCATGTGTTTGTTAGCCATCTGTATGTCTTCTTTGGATATATGTCTGTTTAGTTTTTGGCCCATTTTTTGACTGGGTCATTTATTTTTCTGGAATTGAGCTGCAGGAGCTGCTTGTATATTTTTGAGATTAATTCTTTGTCAGTTGCTTCATTTGCTGTTATTTTCTCCCATTCTGAAGGCTGTCTTTTCACCTTGCTAATAGTTTCCTTTATTGTGCAAAAGCTTTTAAGTTTAACTAGGCCCCATTCGTTTATATTTGCTTTTATTTCCATTACTCTGGGAGGTGGGTCATATAGGATCCTGCTGTGATTTATGTCAGAGAGTGTTTTGCCTATGTTTTCCTCTAAGAGTTTTATAGTATCTGGTCTTACGTTTAAATCTTTGATCCATTTTGAGTTTATTTTTGTGTATAGTATTAAAAAGTGTTCTAGTTTTACTCTTTTACAGTGGTTGACCAGTTCTCCCAGCACCGCTTGTTACAGAGATTGTCTTTTCTTCATTGTATATTCTTGTCCACAGGTGCATGGATTTATATCTGGGCTGTTTTGTTCCACTGATCTATATTTGTCTTTGTGCCAGTACCATACTGTCTTGATGACTGTTGATTTGTAGTACAGTCTGAAGTCGGGCAGGTTGATTCCTCCAGTTCCATTCTTCTTTCCCAAGATTGCTTTGGCAATTCGAGGTTTTTCGTATTTCCATACAAATTGTGAAAGTATTTGTTCCAGTTTTCCAAAAAATACCATTAGTAGCTTGATAGGGATTGCACTGAATCTATAGATTGCTTTGAGTAGTATACTCATTTTCACTATATTGATTCTTTCAATCCATGAACATGGCATATTTCTCCATCTATTTGTGTCATTTTTGAGTTCTTTCATCAGGGTTTTATAGTTTCCTATATATAGGTCTTTTGTTTCTTTGAAAGTGAAAGTGAAGTCGCTCAGTCCTGTCCGACTCTTTGCGACCCCGTGGACTGTAGCCCACCAGGCTCCTCCGTCCATGGGGTTCTCCAGGCAAGAATACTGGAGTGGGTGGCCATTTCCTTCTGCAGGGGATCTTCCCGACCCAGGAATCGAACCCACGTCTCCGACATTGCAGGCAGACGCTTTAACCTCTGAGCCACCAGGGAAGCCCCTGGTGTTTCTTTAGGTAGACTTATTCCTAAGTATTTTATTCTTTTTGTTACAATGGTGAATGAAATTGTTTCTTTAATTTCTCTGTTTTCTCATTGTTAGTATATAGGAATGCAAGGGATTTCTGTGTGTTAATTTTATATCCTGAAACTTTACTATATTCATTGATTAGTTCTAGTAGTGTTCTGGTAGTGTCTTTAGTGTTTTCTATGTAGAGGATCATGTCATCTGCAAACAGTGAGAGTTTTACTTCTTTTCTAATCTGGATTCTTTTTATTTCTTTTTCATTTCTTATTGCTGTGGCTAAAACTTCCAAAACTATGTTGAATAGCAGTGGTGAGAGTGGGCACCCTTGTCTTATTCCTGACTTTAAAGGAAATGCTTTCAATTTTTCACCACTGAGGATAATATTTGCTGTGGGTTTATCATATATGGCTTTTATTATGTTGAGGTATGTTCCTTCTATGCCTGCTTTCTGGAGGGTTTTTATCATAAATGGATGTTGAATTTTGTCAAAGGCTTTCTCTGCATTTATTGAGATAATCATATGGTTTTTATTTTTCAATTTGTTAATGTGGTATATCACATTGATTGATTTGAAAATATTGAAGAACCCTTGAATCCCTGGGATAAACCCCGTTTGGTCATGATGTATTATCTTTTTAATATGTTGTTGGATTCTGTTTGCTAGAATTTTGTTAAGGTTTTTTGCATCTATGTTTATCAGTGTTATTGGCCTGTAGTTTTCTTTTTTTGTTGCATCTTTGTCTAGTTTTGGTATTAGGGTGATGGTGGCCTCATAGAATGAGTCTGGAAGTTTACCTTCCTCTGAAATTTTCTGGAAGAGTCTGAGTAGGACAGATGTTAGCTCTTCTCTAAATTTTTGGTAGAATTCAGCTGTGAAGCCATCTGGTCCTGGGTTTTTGTTTGTTGGAAGGTTTTTTATTACAATTTCGATCTCCATGCTTGTGATGGGTCTATTAAGATTTTCTATTTCTTCCTGGTTCAGTTTTGGAAGGTTATACTTTTCTAAGAATTCATCCATTTCTTCCAAGTTGTCCATTTTATTGGCTGATAGTAATCTCATGATCCTTTGTATTTCTTTTCTTTTTTTTTTCTTTGTATTTCTTTATTGTCTGTTGTGATTTCTCCATTTTCATTTCTAATTTTGTTGATTTGATTCTTCTCCCTTTTTTTCTTGATGAGTCTGGCTAATGGTTTATCTAGTTTATTTATCTTCTCAAAGAACCAGCTTTTAGTTTTGTTCATTTTTGCTATAGTCTCCTTTGTTGCTTTTTCATTTATTTCTGCCCTAATTTTTATGATTTCTTTCCTTCTATTAACCCTGGGGTTCTTAATTTCTTCCTTTTCTAGTTGCTTTAGGTGTTAAGTTAGGTTATTTATTTTTCTCTTGTTTCTTGAGGGATTGCTTATCTTTTTTTAATCAACCATAATTTCCTAAAACCATTCAAGATCGATGCCTTCCATGGTCTAGCTAAATGCTAAGTACATACACCCCTCGAGGGAACATAACTACTCATAAGAGAAAGGCATGGAGTGGAGGAAGGCAAACAAGCATGAAATGAAGACAACTTAGTAGAAATAACTTAGCAGAAACAGAGCTTTGCAAATGGGAGATAATCCAAGTTCAAGCTTAGTCACATGAAAGAGAAAAATGGGGAGTTTACTACAGAAGACAGCTATGCAAGTGTGATGGCTGGAGGTAGATAAGAACTCTCTGCACTTTCCTTTCAATTTTGTCATGAACCTAAAACTGCTCTAAAAAATAAACCCTTTTCAAAAGATAAATTAATAATAATATATTAAGACTAAATAGGGCTTATCCCAAGAACAAAAGAAAGCTTCAGTGTTAAGATACTTTTCCGCTTAATTCATAAAATAAATAAAACTAAGCTGAAAAGAAAACTATATTCTACCTATAGATTTATAGTAGATAAGCCATTTGACAACACTGAACACCTAGTCTTGACTAAAAGTAAAATAATAAACAAAATGGAGAAAGAGAAGTCAATGAAAACACAAAGGCCTACAATAGCCGAAACAACTTTAAAAAAGAAGTACCAAGATGGAAGATTAAGTCTGTCTGATTTCAAGATTTAATATAAACAAAAGTAGTCAAGACACTACCACCATAAAAACAGATAAAACAGATCAAGGGCACAGAACAAAGCATTTAGCAATAGGCCCAAACATACATGACAACTTATTTTTTATAAAGATGTAAAAGGAATATAATGGAAAAAAAAAAAAGGATCATCTCATCAACACTTGGTACAGGAACAACTGGATATCCAAATGCAAAACAAACAAAACCTATCAACAGGCTAAAAATAACCCTAATGTCTATGACTATGGATTAGTTAAGTAAAGTATGGTATAATGATAAGATGGAAATTTGTGCATCTATAAAAAAAAGATTGAAGGAGATCTCTATGTTCCAAAACTGGCACAAAGACGACTCAAGATAAATTTTTTTTAAGTTAAGAAAAGTCAAAGTATAGGAAAGGAAGTCAAGAATCACCTCCTGGGTAAGGGTGGTAAGAATATAAATAAATGTACTTGCTTGTATAAAGAAATTCTGATGGATACAATAAACACTGATAGCAATGGTTACTCTTCTAAGATGATAAACAGAGAGTATCTATTATCTGACTTTAAAAATTTTGTTAACCATATTTAATTATTCATATAATTCTTTTTTAACTGGCCTTCAAACTGGAAATGCAAATAAAACTGCAATTTAAGAAACCGCTACTTATTAACATCTATGCATGTATATTAAGTTAAAAATTGAACAACTCATTATCCCTTCACTAGTCTGATGGATCAAATTAGACAAAATGAAGAGGCTGTTTATAAAGCTTGTGTTAATAAAGTTCTAAAATCACAGTTATGTTCAAGATTTTATGAATAGACAGAAATGAAATTCTACTATTTTCTACCCAAAAGTACATATTTTTTCAGAATTATAAATTTTATTTAAAACTATCTAAAACCTAGCCTTTCTCATAAAAATGATACATATTTCCCTGCTGCAGGAACAATTAGATATCCATATACAAAACAAACAAAAAACCTATCAACAGGCTAAAAATAACCCTAATGTCTATGATTATGGATTAGTTAAGTAAAGTATGGTATAATGATAAGATAGAAATCTGTGCATCTGTTAAAAAAAGATTGAAGGAGACCTCTGTGTACCAAAACTGGCACAAAGGAGACTCAAGATAAATTGAACGCTGCATCATTCATAATATCACTACTTTACAATTCCCAATAACAAAGATAAAAATAATAAGAATCTCCAGAGCAATAACCTGCCAACCGTAGCTACTATTCTAAAACTGGTGTTACTACAGCCTGCTTTAGACCTACCCTGCTATAAAACGTGCTTTCCCTCTGTATTGCACAACTCTACACTTTGGTAAGAGAGACTGAGAACAAAAAATAACAGTAATAACTAAAAAAGGAAGGAAAGGTGACTTATATTTAAAATACCAAGTATTAGAATTGCTTTAAAAGAATCTCCTATGATAATTTCAAAGCAGGATTTCATAAGCACAAAGGAAAATAAGAGCATCATGTTCCTCTACTGAAGAACTACATGAGAAGGTGTTCACCATAACCACTGAAGATCCCCGAAGAACAATCTTCTAAGCATTTCTAAGCAGCACTGATTCAGACTAATAAAACTACACTAAGACACATTTTCTTAAACACTAAACTTTGAATTATGACAACACAAGCTGTCAAAATGGTTTTTTTTAAAAATGAATGCAAACTGAAAGAATCTGGCTTCTGCTCAACTTTTATGCTGTATTAATAATTTAGAAAATATTTCTATAAGGGTACAAAGCTGAAACTCCAATACTTTGGCCACCTGATGTGAAGAGCTGACTCATTAGAGAAGACCCTGATGCTGGGAAAGATTGAGGGCAGGAGGAAAAGGGGACAACAGAGGATAAGATGGTTGGATGGCATCATGACTCAATGGACATGGGTTTGGGTGGACTCCAGGAGTTGGTGATGGACAGGGAGGCCTGGAGTGCGGCGGTTCATGGGGTTGCAAAGAGTTGGACACAACTGAGTGACTGAACTGAACTGAACTGAACATAACTCCAGTTAGCAGATTTCCATGAAGGGTGTGACCTGCACTAAATGTTAACATTATCCTTACCCTACCGACTGGGCAGGGCACAGAAGTGTATGGCTCTTATAGGCACCCCTATGCCTGTAGCCAAAACAGACAGAAAAGGCAAGCAGTGAACTGTAGGAAGGCTGTGGCATCAGAAGTCAACCAACAGGACCATGCCAAGCAGGCATTATGCAAAATGTGAAAGTGGAATGGTAAGTCTGTATCTGTTGAGAAAAAAAGATAGGCATTCAACAGGGCTAAGATTATTGCTAATATTATATCCAAGGGCTAATACCAAATTGAGCAGACTTGAGCAGAAGCAGTTCAAATACAACACAAACTTACATCCTCCAACATGTGAGATTATACCAGAAAAAAATTTAAAACATGTATTTGCTCACGTTGCTTTATTTCCTGTATTCTTCTATCCTAACCACACCTCTTCTGAAACATAATAATTCCATGGTGCATCTTTACTGTCAAATACTATGCAGCAATTACAAATCTCTTTGCATGACATGGAAATATTTCTACGTGAGTATTTCCAAGTACTGTTAAGTGAAATAATTCCAGAATATTTAGTATGATGTATTTTCAGTGTCAAAACAACAAAAAAGCAATAACAAAAGAAAACTCTCCATGTGTATGTATATATATCCATATATATAAATTAGTTTTTTAAATAAGACTACACACTAAACACTGTTGACCTTCAGAAGGCCTAACAGGTGATTTTCACTTTATATAATTCTATTCTCTTCACAGCTTTTTAAAAAACATAAACCAACCACCATGAATCAAATACTATTATGAGAAACAAGGAACAACTTAAGTTTCTATCACTAAAATCTTACCAAGATAAAGCAGATAAACATGGACCTACTGTACAGCAGAAAGAACTATATTCAACATCATACAATAACCTATAATGAAAAAGAATATATATACATATATATGTAACTGAATTAATTTGCTGTACACCTGAAACTAACACAGCATCGTAAATCGACTATACTTAAATTAAAAAAAAAAAGAATCTTGTGAATGTGCAGACTTGAGATTTTACATGTCTGTCCAAAACAGTGCTATATTCAAGTAATTTCTGGAAAAATCAAGAAAAGAGGGCCTCAAAATGTCATTCATATTCCTCTCACAAGTTAAATTTTGATACACTGTAAGTACTAATTAGAAAACTTTACCTTTCTTGAAGCATAGATGTCAAAAAATGGCTTATGTCTGACACTGAATGGTTCCTGTGTTTTGTCAATGAGCCCTGTCTTCATTTTTTCATGTCGAGGATTTATTATTTCTCTTTCTATACACTGCAGACGAATATTAAAATCACAATCTCCAACCGGCTGTGCCTGAATTAAATCAGACAATTATTTAAATTTCAACACTAAAAACTATTATATCAGAATAGTTATTTAGGCTGTCACACTATACATAGCAGTCTATATAAATAGCATCCTTTGGAGCTGCCCAATGCACAGCCTGCACCACCGTACGTGCCAGCCCTGAGAGACTAATGATAGAAGCATACCTAAACATGCAAATACACATATACAAAATTATTTAAATTATAAATATATAAAAGAATATAGGGAAACAATATAAATATCCTCAAATACAAATTTTAGATCCAAAGCTTTCACATCTTAAAGTATTAAATACTCACTAATCACTTTTATTATTTATATGAATTAGTAAAACCTGTGTAAAAACTAAAATCCAAGTAGGTAAGAAAGTATATGTAAACAACACACCAAAATAAGAAGAAAAAATAAAATCATTGTTTTGTTGTTTAAAATGCTAACACCTTACAGCCATCAAGAAGTAGAAGATATTATTAAAGAAATATATTAACAACTCTGAAAACTAATAAAGAACAGGCTATAAAACATATTCAAAAAATAAAGTAATCCACTTCTCTATATGTATATACACAGTATATATATTATGGTATACATATTTGATGGGGTTCCCAGGTGGCACAATAGTAAAGAATCCACCTGCCAATGCAAGAGACACAGGAGACATGGGTGTGATCCCTGGATCAGGAAGATTCCCTGGAGAAGGAAATGGCAACCTACTCCAGCATTCTTGCCTGGAAAGTTCCATGAACAAAGGACAGGCCACAGTCCATGGGTCTGCAAAAAGCTGGACATGACTCAGCATTCATGCAGCCAGAGGAGTATTTATGTGATATATATACATGGTTTGAATGATGAAATTAAAAGCACACGTAATGTTTTTGTATGAGTTGAGGGTAGGGGCCTGCCCTCTCGTAACTGGATATACAAATACAGCTATAACACTTCACTTGGGTGACAGTAATGGTCCAGATAAGCAGCATCACCTCAACAGGATACCAAGTACTCTCTTCTTGACTTCACAATTAGATACCCTTCCCAGCATTTTCCCTATCTTTTTTGCCTTCTTCCTCTTCTCTAATCTATATTACTCATCCTAACATTTACCCAACCTATTGTTTACAAAGAGGTGACAACACTTGATTAAGCTGTGAACATTAAATATACCTCAAGGATGACTTTTCCTCAACTTTGGAAGGATAATAGTTTTGATGCTCAGCAAAAAATATAGAGCAAAACAAAGTGAATGAGAGCTAGATATGAGGTAGAATATGTTCCCTTTATATAAAGGCATTCAGCTTTTTGTAACAGATGCTTATTGAGGAAATAGAAAGTAAAGTCGCTCAGTCGTCCAACTCTTTGTGATCCCATGGACTGTAGCCTACCAGGTTCCTCCATCTATGGGATTTTCCAGGCAAGCATACTGTAGTGGGTTGCCATTTCCTTCTCCAATGGTAGTTAGTAAATAACCATGTAGTCCATCTGCAATCTTTTCCACGTGACCTACATCATCAACAAGGTTGAGAAACCTAAAATATCAGGTTCACTTATTAGATGAGTTCAGATCCCTTTAAATTTACAGTGAAACAAGGCTTCTTTTAAGAAATAAAATAAGAAGTCCAAAAATTATAGATAGAAAGTAAGTTCACCTTCAAATCTGTGCTACCCATGATAAAGGAAGTTCCTGATAGATGTGTTGAATTATGGAGAACAGACTACAGGAGGCATTCAAACTATTGACTTCTCAATAGTCTTCTCTGTTTTGAGTTCTTTCTTAGGTCAAAACACTACCCACACTGCCAGTGGAGTTATCTTTCAAAACAATTAAAGTATGATCGTATCATTAACATAACTAAAACCCTTCAGTAGTATCCTATTTTATACAGAACTGAACTAAAACACCTTATTCAAGTAATCTGGCCCCCAACCACCAATCCATTCTCATTTCCTGCTACATCCCACATCTCACCACACATCAAGTACGCAAATGTCCATCTAATGCTTCTGACCCCTTAGGCTCACTCCTTCAAAATCAACGGGTCACTTTCTCTGTCTACAACTCCACACTTCAAATGACTTACCTATACCCAGGGTAACCTGGAATATTCTCACCTCTCTGCTACCTCTCATATATCTCCCATATACTTCCTTATTTCTCCCTAATATCTTTGATATTATACTTATGATACTTTTATAATTATTTCTTTAATTTATATTCCCATTCATAAGTACACTTCAAGTTTCTTTTAATTTTGCATTCAATCTAAACACATATCCTAACAATTGTGTATAATATATGCATATTAGCCTCTAATAAATTGTATATATACACAACTGTATACTTATAAAACAGATAAAAATTGAATAATANACACATATCCTAACAATTGTGTATAATATATGCATATTAGCCTCTAATAAATTGTATATATACACAACTGTATACTTATAAAACAGACAAAAATTGAATAATAGACTAAGAATAAATCTTTCTTCTTTTCAAATCCCAATGAACTGTTGAGGAAGTAGCCTTTTTTGGAGGTCAGTACACTAAATCATAAATTCCCTGGAGGCAAGAAATCATGTCCTAGTCTTCTGTGTATTCCTGATACCTAGAATAATACTTGACATATGAAAAATTACTGCTGGACAAAATAGTAAACTAAGGGATTAAAAAGTTTTAAACTGTTATCTCAAAAAAAATTTTCTCATAGTGACCTTGATTTGATAAATCAAAATAAACAAAGTGGTTAATCATCAGTGAAAGTGAAAGTCGCTCGGTCGTGTCTGCCTCTTTGTGACCCCATGGAGTATAGTCCATGGAATTCTCCAGGTCACAATACTGGAGTGCGTAGCCATTCCCTTCTCTAGGGGATCTTCCCAACCCAGGGATGGAACCCAGGTCTCTTGCACTGCAGGCAGATTCTTTACCAGTTGAGCCACCAGGAAGCCCTAAATGAAACCATCAATGAAAGCTCCATGGTAAATTAAAGAATTAAACATATGATGCTTTCAATTATATCTTATTATCAGAAATATGAAAAATGTGACATTAAAATCAATGAAAAATAGTAACAGGCACTCAATAAATACTTAATGAATGAATGATTATAAACCTTGAGACGAAAACTATGAATTCATCATTTTTACAGCAAAATATGGATGAATTTCCTAAACAAGACACAAAAGCACAAACTTTGAGATCTGGTGACTTTGATTTCACTAAAATGAAAAAAATTCTGTGCCTCAATAGGTATTAATTTGGAAAACATATTGTTTGCCACATATATAACTAAGAAAGGATTAGAATCCAGGAAGGATAACTATTAGAAGATTATTTGAACTTGCAATTAAATCACAAAAGAAAAATTCAAGCAAGTAAAAATAAACATGAAATATGCTTAACTTCAAACTTCCCTAGTAGTCCAGTGGTTGGGAACCTGCCTGCCAAAGCAGGGGCAAGTGTTAGTCACTCATTTGTGGCCAACTCTTTGGCGACCCCATGGACTGTAGCCCAACCAGGCTCCTCTGTCCATGGAATTCTCCAGGCAAGAACACTGGAATGGGTTGCCATTTCCTTCTCCAAGGGATCTTCCTGACCCAGGGATCAGAGTAGGGCCTCCTGCACTGCAGGCAGATTCTTTACCATCTGAACCACCCACCAGGGAAGCTCAGGAACATGGGTTCAATCCCTGGTGTAGGAAGATCCCACATGTTGCAGGGCAACTAAGTCTGTGCACCACAACTTCTGAGCCAGCACTCTAGAGACCATGAGCTACAACTACTGAAGCCCTCACACCCTACAGTCCACACTTCACAACAAAAGAAATCATTGCAATGAGAAGTCCGAGCACCACAACTAGACAGTATCCTGTTCCACTGCAGCTTGAGAAAGCCTGTACCCAGCAATGAAGACCCAGGGCAGCCCAAAACAAATACATAAATAAGTAAAAATAAAAATTTAAAAATTAAAAAAAAAAGAAATATGGTTAACTTCATTAGTAACCAGGGGAAAACAAAACTATCCAGTTGGCAAAAATCTTAGTCTGAAAATATCAACTGTGGTAAAGTGGCACAACTACTCCTGAGGGGAATTTAGCAGCACAACAAAAAAGCTGTAGTCACCAATGTAATCAGAATCTCCATGATGTAGGGATGAGGGACTGCATTTTTTTACAGGTGATCATGGCTTCCCCCAGTGACTCAGACGATAAAAAATCCACCCGGATTCTTTGACCTGTATTTGGAAGACCTGGATTCGATCACTAGGTTGGGAAGATTCCCTGGAAGAGGGCATGGCAACTCACTCCAGTATTCTTGCCTGGAAAATTCCATGGACAGAGAAGAGAAGTTTGGCGGGCTACAGTTCATGAAATCACAAACAGACATGACTGAGCAACTAAGCACAGCACAGGTGATCATATCCCAAGAATGAGAGCTGTCATGGAGAAGCTTGGACACACATGCCCAATAAAAGGTATATAAAATTGTTAAACTGTTCCATGCAACAGCAGCATAACAGCAAAGTATGGAAACCCAAGTGTCCATCAAAGAGGGGAAAAAGATGAACGCTGTTTATTCATACAATGTAATAAAATACTAATTAATTAAAGTGAGTAAAGTTATTCAAAACATTCATGGGAATAATAAATAGCAACTTCAGGGTAGAAGCTCCTTCTGGATAAGAGGGGATCATGAATGGAATGAGAGAGGTTTGCATAAGAAACTTCTACTAAATCTGTAATGATTTACTCCTTATTAAAAAGAAAATGGAGTAAAACTGACAATGTTAAACTTCAGCAAACTGGGAGGTCAGTACATGAGTATTCCTCATATTATTCTCCATATTTTTGTGTACTATAAAATTTTTCTTTTTTTTTTTAAGAATTAGAAGGCTGATGTCTCAGACAAAGCTCCCAGGCTAACAAGTGAATCTGCACTGAACAATATTAAAGCAGAGCTCATTATCAAGAGGCAAAGGAGACAGTGTGTCCCAAATCACAAAGAAATGAGGCCACCCCCACTCTTTACATCTCATTATGGTCCACTGAACATTATCCAAGATTGGCAATGAGAGTAAGTCAACCCTGGGATGCATTATTCTTGAGGAATATAGGAGTCAAAAAGAGAACAAAATTAAAATTTGGTTCCCGACCTTCAGTTTCTTACATTTGAAACTCTGTTTGAAATAGAAATTTAATAAAAAATGAGATATGTAATTTAATGTAATTGAAAATTTCTGAGAAAAAGTAATCTGGATTAATACAATCCTGAATCTTAATACTGTAATTTAAAATGTATATCCCCCAAAAAAGAACTTTTTAAAAATTTTGTTACAAATCTTCAAAGCCTTAAAACTTAATACTTTTAATCCCCAAAGCCTTAATTGCTTTCAGCCTGGTCTGAATACTAAGTGATTATGCAATTTGAATAAAATATCTAGAGGAACAACTATACCTTTTCATGGATATACACTATTGAGTGAACTTCTGCATTTACAGAAGTCATCTTGTACTGCCTAAATAATTTAGTCATTATACCATAATTCAGCATTAACAGGCAGATTATAGGTAAGTCTAAAATTACATGAAATAGGTAGAGAATATAATTCCTACTTTTTTATTTATTTACAAAAGGTAGTTTTACATTTTGTTTTCTTTCTGCATCTTTCTGCCTCCATGTTATACAATCAACACTCATAGTCAGTTTCTCTTTTTTACATGATAGACAGTAATAAAATTTGGAGACTTTTTAAAATCCAGTACAAGATAGCTAAAATTGACAATTTTCCATTTTACAAAATACTGTCTTACTTTATCACAATTATACTCACTTGAAGTTCCTAAAGACTCCAAAGACAAGAAATGTGTAAAATGTTAGGTAATAAAGAGAAAGAAAAGGAGATGTAAAAGTATTAACAAGGTATCAAATGAGTAATTTGATAGATTAATCATTTTTCTTTCCTACTATCTCTAAGGCAATAATCCTTTTTATTTGTTAAAAACCAATTATCTCATTGACAATTTTTATTTTATAAATTATAGAAAGTACTTACATTGAATTTAATTATGTCATATATCAAGTATCTAGGAACAGCCTGTCCATTAACTCTGTCAATAATCATTTCCTTGAAAGAGAAAAAAAGGTAAGTTTATTCATATTTTAATAGCAATTTCTTTAGTTTGATTAAAATATAACAGTCATACAAACTAGTACATAAACCATAAATACACAACTTGATGAAATTTCAAAGTGTACACACTTACATACAAATGAAATCTATAGACTGTCAGCACCTCACAAAGCCCCATCATGAATATATTGTGTCCAATAAAATCATGACAATATTTCATTATTTTTTTATATGTGAATTACTATGCTACATTTCATGGTGTTTGGATTACTAAACAACTATTAGGAAAAAGAGACTACAAATTTTTAATTCCAAATATCAGGAACATTTAAAAAGTTAACTTTGTTAAATCATTATTGTTCTACATTGTGTCATATGCCAATTACTTTAATCATAAAACCTATAGGTAATAAATGGTACCCTTATTATAGATAAAATCTCCATGTGATCCATACAGTCTTTCTTGGTTCCATATCCCTCTACTATGATCAAAGGAAAAGTGCAAGGGAATATGATATCATACACCATTAAGTGAAAAGAAGTTAAATTCCGCACACTGACAGAAAAGAGAGAAAGGACACTAAAGGGTAATTATAGGTATAAAAGTAAAATTTTTTAAATTTTCTTTCTTAGTACTAGGTTTTAACCTAAAATTCTTTTTCTTCCCTCATATTCTTCCTAGGAAAGTAAGCAAGCTATTTGTTACCTAATTTCACAATTAAATATTCACACACAACCATCTAAAATTACAAAGAATACATTGATTTAGGACAGACATATTTTCCAGTTTTAAGGAATTATTACCAACTGGTTTCTTTCTCAAAATTTGTTTGCTGCACTGCTGACATTTATTTATGGTTATCATCTTGAATGTAACATGACATATCACTTTTCTTACTTTAAACTGCTTACTGAAATATTTTTATTTCAGTATCTGAGAATTTTATGAGCCATCAAGATAGTACCAATAACAGGTTTCAGTTAATCTTTTCAAAAATGGGTGGATGGAAGTTAAGTGGACTTACAGGTTCAGAGAACAGACATCACAGAACTTCCCTCTCAAATTACCTGATGAAATGAGTAAATACGTATATTCTTCAAACATTAAAAATAACAAAAAAGAAAGTTTGTTATCAGCAAACAAAACAAGTAAAAAGGAAACAACAAACCAGTAAACTTTAAAAACTGACAGCCATGGAAAACTACCAAAATTCTGGTAAAACAAAAAGGCACAGCAGGATTCAGCCCCAAGCCCACTAAACCCCCAAAAGCCCTAATCATAAATGACAAATTCTTGATAACTGTCACCATTACACTCAAATATAGAGAAGCAAACTCAGTGGTTGTTCTTGTCTCAGAATACTGTAATAAAGGCTATAGGACTCCATGCTGAAGCAACAATCTGAGTTACTAGAATAAACTATGGCTCCCAACTAGCTGAAGAAAACTTTCACCCACAGTTTTTACAAGAGAATAGAACCCAGGGATTCTAACAAAAACCCAATACCTAGGCTGCATTCCTCCCAATAACTTCATCACAATGTCCTCCATCCCCACAGCTGTCACTATTGCTCTGGGGTACAGAAAAGTGAGTAAACATTAAAAAAATTTAAGCCTAAAACTGAGGTAAGAAAACTGAACTGCACTGTTAGTGGGATTGTAAAATGGAGCAACCAGTATGAAAGAAGTACAGCAGTTCTCTCAAAAAATTAAAATTAGAACCACAACAGGACCCAGCAATCTCACTTCTGGGTATACCTCCAAAAGAATTAAAAACAATATCTTGAAGAGATATTTATACACTCATTGTATATATCAGCATTATTCCAACAGCTAAGAAAAGGGACCCAAATGTTCATCAACAGATGAATGAATAAACAAATGTGGCACGGACAGAAAGTGGAATATCATTCAGCCTTGAAAAGGAAATATATCACATGCTACAACATGCATAAACCTTGAGGACATTATGTTAAGTGAAATAAGCCAGTAATAATAAGACAAATAACACATGATTTTACTTATATAAGCTATCTAAAGGATTTAAATTCACAGAAAGTAGAATGGTGACTGCCACAGGCTGGGGATAACGAGAAGCTGTTTAACTGGTAGACAGTTTCACTTTTACAGGATGAAAAAGGTAAGGAGATCAGCTGCACCACAGTGTGCATCTAGTCACCACTACTGAACTGGATCCTTTTTAACCACACTTATAAATAAAAATTTAAAATAAATAAATAAAATCTAGTGAAGAAGGGAAAATAGATTTTCTCCTATGATCAAATTTTAGAAACAGGGCCTAGATTTACCCTCCTGCATGAAACAACCTAAGAATGAAAAAAAGGGGTAAACAATCTAAAGTTCAGTAATAGGTAGGACTTACGGTTTAGACAGCTCACAGTCAAAGATGATGCTAAAGACTTGGCATGGCCCAGGTATACGGAATATTAAGTTGAGTACTTTGGCAATAACCAATGAGAGTTTTAATGAGAGGAAATAACCGTGGAAAACTTGGGGCCTTCAAAGCTTCTCTCAAAGATAACCCATTCTTTGAAATGCTTTTAGATAAGGCCCACTTGTTTCTACTACCATAGTACATCTAGGTGACAAAATGTTCTGGAATTAGCAGCAGTGGTCGCACAGGGCTTCCCTAGTGGCTTGGCAGTAAAGAAGCCACCTGCCAAAGCAGGAGAGGCAGGTTGGATCCCTGGGTTGGGAAGACTCCCTAAAGAAGGAAATAGCAACCCAGTTCAGTATTCCTGTCTGGAGAATACCATGGACAGAAAAGCCTGGCAGACTACAGTGCATGGGGTCACAAAGAACAGAGTCAGACACAACTTAGTGACTACACAACAACAACAAAGTGGTAACACAATCTTACAAATACAAAAAACCACTAACTTACATACTTTTAGAATGGTGAATTACATTTCAACTTTCTTAATAAAGTTAAATTTGAAAAAGAAATCCAAAAATCAGTTTTTAAGATGAAAGGAAAAGGAACCTCTGACACACAGCCTATATTAAATGTGAGCTATATATGTGTTGATTATATACATTCTAAAAATACAGCCATAACAAAATGACTAAAAGGAAACACATCAAAAGGTTAAAATTTAATCTCGATAGCTGAGTTTTCTATTTTATAACATACAGACTTTCTAAAGTTTTAACGAGCATGCATATACTTTTATAAAAAATTAACAAATGAAAAGACATGTCATTTTCCCAAGATTTTTGTTATTAACTTTAATGATTAACTGTTATATTCTCCTGTTATCCTCAGTATAAAATTGATTGAATTTTACTGATTTGTTTCAAGTGAGTTAATGCCATATTTCTAAACTCCAATTTCCCACATTTTGTAGGTCAAAGAACATAATTTAGAGAGCAAAACAAAAGCCTCAACACTCATATCTGACAGCCAGACAATTAGGTAGTTTGAGTTATTTTTGGATTTGGAATTTTACAAAAACAATTTGCAAATGAAAATGTAGAAGAAACAGGAAACTAAAGAGGGCTGTTTTAATTAACTAAGTGGAAAAACAGATATGGTAGCTATAATTCTGATCCAAGTAAATGACATCATGAATCATATCGCTATTTTTAAATCTCATAAAAGTCTATTATGTTGCTCTCAGTTTTCTAAGTTTGGGGTGAAAATAAATAGTATTGCTAAGTTAAATCTGCAGAGGGTTAAACATCTAAACTTTAAGCATTATTTCTACCTGGAATACCCTTGGCTCATGTCCAACCAAAGTCTCTTTCTACAGAAATCCTCCCATAATCTAATGCCAAATCCTTTATAAACCATCTTTAGTTACTAATTAGATATGATTCATTTCTCCTCTAAACCACCCTAGACTTGTTTTAAATACCTATCATCAGATTATTGTTTTATTCTTATTTTTATTATTGTTTTCTTCTTCACCTATCATTCTCCATCCCTCCCCAAAGAAGTACAGTGTCTCCAAGGTGAGGCCTTCTCCTCGATCTTCTAAGCAATGCCTGCACTCTTTGGCACAGCACATGACAAAAATGAAGAACTACACTCAACTTTGGCAAACACTATAACTTAAGAGTCTTTCTCTTCCTTTTATTTTATGAATCACAATGCTAAAAAAAAATGTAACTTAGATAAAATGAAAGTAACAAAAATCAAAATAAATGTTCTTGTTGTTCCCATGAACTAATTACCACATCTGTGGTGTTGGTGATGCAAATTAAGGACAGCACAACTCCAGGGATGCCTGTCACATTAACCAGGACAAGGACGGCACACCCTGGAAATGTGCAATGAACAATATTTCCAATCTTATGCAGTGGTTCTGTCAACCACAAGGGGGGTGTGTGTGCACATGCACACGTGCACACACAAATCTGTTAAAAAGTTTACGTATACATGTAAAGTATTTTAATACACACACTGTCGTAGGAAGGCAAATTTACTAGGAGCCTCACAGAATATGCAGTATAGGTAACTCCGTGACTATAGTTACTCTCTGTTCAGTCTCTGTTTCCTACTCTCAACCAACTATATGAGTTTCTTTCCTTCTTTCTTAATCTTCAGTACCTGGCCCAGTCATCCTCTCAACCTGGACTGCTACCAACACTCATTAGGCCCCATCAAAAACTTTCTTTGATCTTATGTCCACTGCTCTTTTCCACACAACCTCAAACTCTCAACTCTCCCTAGGTCACATCCTGAACCTTCTAAGCACTTAAAACTACACCTCACAAGTGACTAATCCAAACCATCTCATTTTCCAATCACAGTCGTCCATCTTCTGGCCAGCACAAGCCAATATAAAACTGGTAAATTTTTTAAAAAGCACATGAGATGGGGCAATAAGCATTCAGGTCACTTAGAAAGTGTTACTCCCTCTGTTAAACAAATAAATACATATTTTATGCATGTGGTTTTCATGAGGGTATTTCTATCACTGAATTTAAACAAACATTCACAAGCTACTCCCTAGTCTTCCAATTATCTACCTGCTAGTACAACTCTAAACTAGAGGAGCAAATTTCATCTTAAGACAGAAAGCATTCTCATACAAATTCCAGAGATAATAATAATAATTTCAGATATAATTTAATCTACCTCATGAAAAAGGTTTAATGTTGAAAAAAGTGAAGAAATATTAAAGAACATGAGTAGTATCTCGGCAGAAAAGAGACTTAAAAGTTGTGGTAAGTCATAAAAAGACGTAGAGTTCCTTTTCCCTCCAAAGAAAAATAGTGCAGGTGTGGCAGACAGATAAACCACACAAACCAAACAGAGCAAACAGAAACATAAATAGTGCAGAACCAAGCCTACCCGAGATCACTCTGCAGAGAAAAATCCAAGCGACTTGTTGTACAGAGTGTAACATACTAGTTCAGCCTACCTTTTCAAATACGCTTGTTCACCCAAAAGCTGAAAAAAGAATAAAATCTAAGTGGTAAACTTCAGAAGAGCCAGAATATTGGGTATTCTTGCACCATCAGACATTAAATTATATGCTAAAGTTATAGCATTTAAGTCAACCTAAAACTACCACGGGAAGTCCTAAATATTAGCAGAATAGGAAAGTGAATCAAGAAACAAAGGTATACGGAAATCCTATACATAATTTAAAAATGACATATGTAATTTAAAAGGAAAAATAAGATTGGCTGACTGATGCTGGGGCAATAGCTTAGACATTGGGAAATACATAAAACTGTATCCCTATCTTATTCCTTTTATCAAAATATATTGGGGATAGATCAAGTATTTAAATATACAAATGAAATCATAAAAGTATTAGAAGGAAATACAGGTGAGTATTATGGTAATTCTTAAGTAAAAATATCTCTTAAAATGGCACAAAAGCCAAATATTAAAAACCAAAGTGTTTAACTACTATATATTAAAAAGATAACTAATAAGAACCTACTGTATAGCACAGGAAACTCAATACTCTCTAGTGATCTACACAGGAAAAGAATCTAAAAAACAGTAGGGGGTGTGTGTGTGTGTGTAACTGATTCACTTTGCTGGACACCTAAAATGAACACAGCACTTTAAAATCAACTATATTCCAACAAAAAAAATTTTTTTAAAAACCAAGGTGTTCATAATTTACCTACATAAATTTATATGTGTGCCACAGAAAACACCAGAAAAAATTTAAAAACATATTTTTATAAAATATGGATCATAAAGCAATACCCCAATAAACAAAACATCTCGTAAACCAGGAAGGAAAAGATGAATATCCAGTAAGAAAATGTATAAAACATCTGAATGGGCAACTCACAAAAGAAATACCCTAACTCTGTACCATACTAAATATAGTAATAAGTGAAAAATGTTAAACCTCCTTAACGATTCACATAAATTAAGAGGTAAATATCACTATGCATCAGACACTATTATCAGCACTTTATAACCCATCCAACTTAATCTTCACAGCAGCACCAAGAACTTAGCCTAACTTCATTACAAATGAGGAAACCAAGTAAACCATTGGAGGGCCGTCGTGTCATAACTTATGGAGCCAATCAAGCACCATCAGTTAAGAGTCAGGGCTCTTAACCACTGTGCTATATATTATCCCCTAAAATGAAAGAGTCATTTAAAATTAGAAGATTTAAAATTTTCAAAACCCAGGATACAGACCCTTTACATATGGTTGGCAGAACCATACACGTGTTCAAACTTTCTGGAAAGAAGAATGGTAATCATACATGTCAATGTTTAAAATGGGCAATGCTGTCGAATCCAGCATAGTCCCCACAGTACAGTATAGCCTGTTACCGACCCTTCCCTGGAAGGACAGCTCCTCTTGTACTCCAAGTGGTACCGCCACCAATGAGCTCCTGGCCTCCACCATCACTCCTCCTTGCTTTTACATGTAACTCAGGCCAGGGCCACTGGAATCCTCCCTAGGACTTATATATGGATAGTAGGAGAAAAAGTTCCCTTTCTGCTTGGGTTGCAATGTAACTCGCCTCCCATGTGGAAAGAATCTTCTTGCAGTGAGAACGGACAAGTAAAGCAAACAAAGAGAGAGAAAGACAGTGCCTGGCCAATATCACTTGAGTCCCCAGATCCAGTCTGAAGCAAATCAAGCTGAAATCTAATTAATTGTGACAATTTAGTTCTTGTTTCCTCAGTTACTTTAGGATGGACTTCAATTACTTGTAATCAAAAGATTTTTAAATGCATATTACAGTATCATTTCTAAGGATCTTAATTATAAAACTGCACAATTGTGAAAAGAAAAAGGTATAAGGATATGCATTCTAGTGTGTCTTTTAATACAAAAAGCTACCAAAAAGTCTAAATGTCCATCAAAAATGGACTGGCTGAATTAATTATAGAATTGTTTGCAAACTGGCCTGATTAGAGTCACTTGGACACTTGTTAATAAAAATAAAAGTTCAAGAGGAAGCTGACAAATGAATAATTCCAGTTGATTTGTGTTGTTGTATGGCAGAAACCAACACAATGTTGTAAAGTAATTTCCCACCAATTAAAAACAACAACAACAACAACAACTACCTTGGCCCCAGGGAGAGTCTAATTCACTAGGTCTAGGACAGGCTATCATATTTTTTCCACTATTACCCCCTATCATTTTCATCAAGATAGTTTGAAAACCCCAAATTACAGTGTTTACATATAAAGTGGCCTATTACTCAGACTTTTATATGAAAAAGGTCCAAAATATGTTGCTAAGTAAACAAAAGACAAGTTACAAAACACATTCAGATCTTTTCATACGAAATTATGTAATAACTATCCATGCAGGTACATATTTGACCAAAGCACTCATTTACAACCAGAGCAGAGGTACCTGTACTCAGAATCTTACTGGGACTGGAAGGATTCCCAATTTCCCCAGAGATCCTGATACATATACTGTTTAAGAATCTCTGTTCCGAGTTACTATTACTAATATGAACATGAATCCTTCAAAAGCAGGTGTCAGACTGAACGTTTTGGCACAGAGGAAAGAAACTCTGGAATAATGTTTATCAAAATGATAACAGAAATTACTTCAGTAGTGGGTATTCAGCTGATTTTTACCAACTTTTTTGTATTGTTCTGTATTATTTCAATTTTTATGTACAATGAATTAATAGTTTTAGAATCAGGGAAAAGAAAGCTATTCATATAGGAGAAAAATAAAATACTTTTAATCAAGTAATTTTATGATTATTAAATATAGATTTTATGAATGGGAAAATTCTTAACAGTTTCCAAAATTCATATGTAAAAGTACAGTGGGTACTTTCAAAGGCACGATCCTCTTTCAACAAGAACTATCAGTCCATATAGCTAAAGAGCCAAGGGAAAATGTGATATATCATTGTGTTCGTGCTCAGTCACATCCAACTATTTGTGACCTGATGGACTACAGCCTTCCAGGCTCCTCTGTCCATGGAATTTTCCAAGCTAGAATAACGGAGTGGGTTGCCAGTTTCTCCTCCAGTGGATCTTCCAAACCCAGGGATCAAACCCACGTCTACTGCGCCTCTTGCACTACATATGGATTCTTTACTACTAAGCCATCAGGGAAGCGTGATATGTCATATCACACAATTAAAGTTCAATCAACAAGTAAAACCATAAAATAAAATGAATCTTTTTCAATAAAGTTTTTTTTCAATCACAAAGAACAAAAAAATTAAGATTTAATTTTGCTTGCTTACTCTGTATCTAAGACAACAATCAAGTGACAGTAAGTGGAGGAAATGAAATAAATGAAATTGAACATCTTAGTAAAAACTAGATTCAATTTTTTAACTGTCAACTCTACATCAATAAAAAGTTTTTAAAAACCTGGATCTGATTCTAAATTTTGTGTTTAATTATTAAAAAATATACATTTACTTCCACAAGAAAGAAAAATAGCAATGTTTGATTTTTTAAAAAAAGATAAAAATATGACTCACCCCATCTAACAGAGTATTTGATAAATGCATACGGAGATCTTTACGAAATGGAAATTCCAGATTTGAAACATGAAACACTGAATTATCTCTATCGACCATAAAAACTTCATTTGTGCCATCAATCAACATCATATACCTGTAAATGAAACAGTAAGAAAGTAATATTAACAGTATAATTTAAGAATAGGGTCATAAGAAATAATAGTTAAACTGTTTTTCCTTAGACTTGCAATGACCTGGAATAATGTTCACCAGAGTGCCCCCTCCACCATCATTCAGATTAAAGTACCATAAATAATAAATTTGTGGGTTTTTTTAAGTTTTTGCTTCCTATAAAAAACACAGGGTATACAGAAATCAAAACTTTTATGAAAACAATGTGATATTCAAAAGCAATCTTATAACCCATCTTAGGCGCATTCTCTAATTTTTATTAAACTTCAGACATCAAAGTTTATAAAACACAAAAACACACATGTGCAATTACTGCATTTTACCAGCTCAACAGCTATATGGATTAGGTGCTGCTGTCTCCACTTTCAAGTAGGAAAAAAGAAAGTAAGTGATCAACAAATGCCCAGACTACAACGTATCCCGGGTCCTTTCTACCATACAACAATAAGCAGAACAGCTAACCCCTTTCTTTGAATTAATATGATGATAAAACCAGATCCCACCATTTCAGGGACAACTATCATTCATTACTATCAAATTAAAATATTTTTTAACACAAGTTCAGAAAAATTTTCATTAGTCAATCATTTCATTTCAGAAAGTGAAGAAAAACTAAAGAGCCTCTTGATGAAAGTAAAAAAGGTGAAAAAGTTGGCTTAAGCTCAACATTTAAAAACTAAGAACATGGCATCCGGTCCCATCACTTCATGGGAATAGATGGGCAAACAGTGGAAACAGTGGCTGACTTATATTTTGGGGGGCTCCAAAATCACTGCAGATGGGGATTGTAGCCATGAAATTAAAAGACGCTTACTCCTTAGAAGGAAAGTTATGACCAACCTAGATAGCATATTCAAAAGCAGAGACATTACTTTGTCAACAAAGGTCCATCTAGTCAAGGCTATGGTTTTTCCAGTGGTCGTGTATGGTTGTGAGAGTTGGACTATAAAGAAAGCTGAGCTCCAAAGAATTGATGCTTTTGAACTGTGGCGTTGGAGAAGACTCTTGAGAGTCCCTTGGACTTCAAGGAGATCCAACCAGTCCATCCTAAAGATCAGTCCTGGGTATTCATTGGAAGGACTGATGTTGAAGCTAAAACTCCAATACTTTGGCCACCTGATGCAAAGAGCTAAGTCATTTGAAAAGACCCTGATGCTGGGAAAGATTGAAGGCAGGAGGAGAACGGGATGACAGAGGATGAGATGGGTGGATGGCATCATCGACTCAATGGACACGGGTTTGGGTGAACTGCAGTTGGTGACAGACAGGGAGGCCTGGCGTGCTGTAGTTCATGGGGTTGCAAAGAGTCGGACACAACTGAACAACTGAACTGATCTTCCCCAGTGGCTCAGACAGTAAAGAATCCACATGCAATGTCGGAGACCTGGCTTGGGAAGATCCCCTGGAGAAGCAAATGGCTACCCACTCCAGTATTCTGGCCTGGAGAATTCCATGGACAGAGGAGCCTGGCAAGCTACAGTCCATGGGCTTGCAAAGAGTTGCACATGACTGTGCATCTTTCATTTCACTTCACTTCATATACATTAAAATGACTTTGGGCATTAGTCATCCTTCCAATGACCAAGTTACTGTCAATACATTTATGGATATATTGATGTAAGTTACTGTCACTGACTCCCAACTAGTCGATCATCAAGAATGGAGCACTACTGCACACCATATAAAAAAATGAAGTCCAGATGAATTAACAGTTGAGGAAATTACAGACTGACAGGCTATACTACCAAACAGATAGGAGCAAGATTTGGGGTGAAAATGGAGACCATATCCAGGCACCAAACTCTTCAAAGAATGAGAAAAAATTGACAGCAATAAATTAGAAAGTTGAAAGGCATGAGATTCAAAGGAAAAGAAGAATCACTGTGTTGTCTGGTTTGTTGTTAAATGAAACAGCGGAAGAATAATAGTCCCGATGTACCACTGAGAATGGAAGAAACATGGATCAAGTCGGTCTAATCTCCTACCCATGAGGCAAATGAGAAAAAAAGCAGCAGCAACTGAAAGATGGGAGCTGAATCAAGTTAAAGCTAGGGGAATAGAGGAAACGTTCAACTGAAGATGTGGAAGCAAACATACATGGAGGCTATTATACCAGAAGACAATCTGTTTCCCATAAACAAGTGTTCTAAGAAAACAGAGAGATGTGTTCAGATCAGTTCAGTTCAGTCGCTCAGTCGTATCCAACTCTTTGCAACCCTATGAATTGCAGCATGCCAGGCCTCCCTGTCCATCACCAACTCCCAGAGTTCACTCAAACTCACGTCCATCGAGTCGGTGATGCCATCCAGCCATCTCATCCTCTGTCATCCCCTTCTCCTCCTGCCCCCAATCCCTCCCAGCATGAGAGTCTTTTCCAATGAGTCAACTCTACGCATGAGGTGGCCAAAGTATTGGAGTTTCAGTTTTGGCATCAGTCCTTCCAAAGAACACCTAGGACTGATCGCCTTTACAATGGACTGGTTGGATCTCCTTGCAGTCCAAGGGACTCTCAAGAGTCTTCTCCAACACCACAGTTCAAAAGCATCAATTCTTCAGCGCTCAGCTTTCTTCACAGTCCAACTCTCACATCCATACAAGACTACTGGAAAAACCATAGCCTTGACTAGACGGACCTTTGTTGACAAAGTAATCTCCCTGCTTTTGAATATGCTGTCTAGGTTGGTCATAACTTTCCTTCCAAGGAGTAAGCGTCTTTTAATTTTCATGGCTACAATCACCATCTGCAGTGATTTTGGAGCCCCAAAAAAATAAACTCTGACACTGTTTCCACTGTTTCCCATCTATTTCCCATGAAGTGATGGGACCAGATGGCATGATCTTAGTTTTCTGAATGTTGAGCTTTAAGCCAACTTTTTCACTCTCCTCTTTCACTTTCATCAAGAGGCTTTTTAGTTCAGGAGAGGGGAGAGGGAGGGCTGATTTAGGGAATAGAAGTGTGTAACAACAGGCTGAAGAGCAGCAAAACAGACCAAAGGGGCAGACATTTGGGGACTGGACTAGAAACACGCTGTTACTAGTGTTTTCAAAATAATTAGTCCCAGCAGGCCCCTGGGGAGGAGGTGGAGGACTCCTGCCCTTGCTACATATTAAAAGAGCGGCAGCCCTAGGAGATAAGGATTGTGAAGACTCAGGCTGCACTTGGAAAAAGAAAATCAGCCTCCATCTAGACTGACAGTGCACCTGAGAGACTCAGACCAACTGGAGGGCCAGCGGACTAGCCAACAACAGCAATATGTAGCTCCCAAAGCCCTCCTGCACGTGCTTTCCAAAAGCTGCAACTCCTGATAGAACCTAGTCTTCTTGAAGAAGTCAACCCTGCCCTGGGTGGTGTTTCAAAGAGAATTTAAATCAACATAAGAACAGGTCAAGTAAAAAGCCTTCTGATACCTGCAAAAATGGTACTGAAGGCACAATCTATCATATTGTTTAAAGACCTAGGCCAGCACTGTGCAAAGTTTCTTATTAACTTTTAGTATTTCCATGGCAAAATAATCAGGAACACTTAAGGTTTTAAGAAAACATACAAGGAATTACTCAGTTTTCCAAGTTATTAAACTTTTCCTCCAGTTTAAAAAAAAAAAAAAATAGAAAAGCCTATTAATTTAACTTAGCCCATTATTTCCTAAACTTATTCCTGATATCTGTTAATATCTGCAGAACTAGTATTCCATATTCACAATCTGAGAAAAGCTGGCTTACACTAATGAATTTCAGAATTCAGAAAAAAGAAATAGTTACCTCTTCTGATCATATGATGACAACAGAAATTATATCTCCCTTTTTGCTGGTTGCCCAGAAGTTCAGAATTAAATATAATGTTAAAACAGAGTAAGTATTAAATCCTAGGGTGCTGGTACATTTGCTTTTTCTGTCATAATTATTCTCTATTCATTTGTTAACACATTTGAGATAAGTATACATACACATAAATATATATGTATATACATCTTACTATCAGACTTTGCTTTTTACTTCAAAATACTATCTCTGTATACTTATGCATAAACAGGTTTAAAAGACCAAGGAAGAAAGGGCTTTAGAAGATGGAATTCACTATAAAAGATTGCTCATGGGAAACTCAGCATGCATCTACAGATATATCGTAGAAATTATTTAGTAGTTGGTATTCCAGGATTCTTCTGCACATATAAATTTTCAGGCTTTAGAACAAAAGTTTCTGGGATGCAATTTCTGGTTTGAATTCCAGTCATTTCAAATCACACGTTTTTTTTGTTATGTGACACCCACAAAATGTAAGAAGTTATTTCATGTTAGGGAAGAAATAAGGAATGTGAAAATATTTTCATATCACTCCAAAGTCTCTGAATGAATAGCTTCTTTACAAAAATGAAACCATCCCAAGTACCATCAGATGCTGGCTTAGTACATAATGATGGTTCTACCTCCAGTGAAAATGGATCACTAATGCAATATGATTTCTTATTAATCATGACATAACTTCAATTGCAAATCTAATATACAGGATTACTAAATTATTTGTATAATATCCATTCTTATTAAAAGACAAAAATTAGTAAGAAGTTTCACTGAACTAGAAAGCACTGATTCATTTTTTATATTAAAGTATATATACCAAAACCATTGTGAACTGAACTGAACTGAACCAAAGCCATATAAATAACAGCAAAGCCAAATGCATTCGTTCACTCATTCAGGCCATGCCACAAGGCTTGCATGATCTTAGTTCCATGACCAAGGATTGAACCCATGACCCTTGTGGAAGCGCAGAGTCCTAACCACTGGACCACCAGGGAAGCCTTGCATAAACTGTTTCATGGTAAATATCCATCGAATCACTGAGATGTGAGACAGCTATTCAAGTAAAACCACCAACTGCATATTAATACAATTCAGGAAGTACATAATTAAAGAAAAGGAAAACTGGTTTTAAAAATTGGTAACTAATAGCATCTTAAGAATTTTAATTCACACTTCTAATACTTTCAGGGTAAAACTGTCTTTAAACATCTTATAATTTAAATTATCACTAATATCCATTGATACAGAAAGAGATTCACAATATATTAAATGAAGAAAGAGCACCTTAAAAATCAGAATGTATGTGTATGAGGAGTAGGGAGTTAAAACTCTGAATAGCAAAACAGACAGGAAAGCGTATACCAAAATGGTAAGAACTGTCATCTCTAGGTAGAATTATTAATGATATTTGCTTTCCTCATTATACTTTTTTGTACTTTTAAGAAATTTAAAAAATAAGCACATATTGCTTTTTCAAGCCAGGGTGGGGGTGAAAATTAAAGCTACAGAAAAAAAAAAATAGAAATACAGTCTAATTACAGTCTAAACATTTTTCCTTTGGCAATAAAATAAGATGTGATGTTAAACCTCGGTCCGACTCTTTGCGACCCCATGGACTATACAGTGCATGGAATTCTCTAGGCCAGAATACTGGAGTGGGTAGCCTTTTCCCTTCTCCAGGTGATCCTCCCAACCCAGGAATTGAACAGGGGTCTCCTGCACTGCAGGCGGATTCTTTACCAACTGAGTTATCAGGGAAGCCCAGTCATATCACAACAGCTTCAAAATTAGCAGGTATTTCTCCTCTCCTATATAAAGCACTCAAAGTGGGTAATAAAAACAGAAAAGTTGACTCATTTCACCATCTCTGTCCACTTTTACCAATTCCCATCAAACTAACTATAGTTTTTTCTTTTAAAAGGATTAACCAATTAATTTTTTAAAATACTTACTAAAGGGTCAACCAGGCATCAGGCACAGATGCTAGAAATATAATAATGAAAACAGCACAAGTTCTTCATCTAACTTCATATGGTTTTATACCCTTAGCAAGAAAACAAGACATTAAACAAATAATCCCAAACACAGTAAGTACTCATAAGATGAAGTTGTTGGTGTTCAGTTGCTAAGTCATGTCTGACTCTTCTGCAACTCCATGGACTGCAGCCCACCAGGCTCTTCCGTCCATAAGATTTTCCAGGCAAGAATACTGGAGTATGTTGTTGTTTCCTTCCCCAAGGGATATTTCACCAGACCCAGGGACTGAACCCTCATCTCCTGCGTTAGCAGGCAGATTCTTCACCAGTGAGCCACCAGGGAAGTACCAAAGTGAAGCACAAGATGCTATAGGAGCGCACAAAAGGTACAACCTGTCAGAATTCAGACATCAGGAAAGGGATTCCAGAAGGATTCTCAAGTAGCTGATAGTAACAGCAGATTATAACCACTTAGTGAGCAATGACTATGCACAAAGGAAAGTCAAAGTACTTTATGTTAACTCAATTAAGTCTTAAAACAATCTGACCATGTAAAGAAAATTATTCTGCCTGTATTCCTGATGAGGAAACTGAAATCATACTCAGTAACCTGCTCAAAGCCATAAAGCTGGCAAAACGGCAAAGCTGTTATTAAAACCTAGACAAGAGCCTATCTTGACAACCTCTACAGTAAGTATCCTGCCTCTGACTTGCATTGTGCAGGAGTTAACTAATCACACATTGTTGGGGGTGAAGGGAAAAGGGAAGGGGATAGGGGTGTGTTGTGAGAACCAGTGCTTGGTACACAGTCTGCCAGGTGCAGTATCCTGAGACAAAAACAGAAGGTTCATGTTCTGGCAACAGCAACAACAAATTCAGAATACGGAGGCATAGAGAGAAAGAACGACAACTTGAGACTACAGAAGTAGTCAAGGACTCGGTGATTAATGAAACTATTTTTAACTTTATTCTAAAAAGTGGAAAATCCCTCTTTTGAGACAAACAGAAACCATATAGGGTAATTCAAACCGAAGAGGTGTAATTCAGGAAACTGGTTACATAGATATTGGGAAGATGAAAAGGTAAGAACGGAAAATGAAAGTAATCAAGAGATGAGTAACTGTAGGAGGTACTCTACCCAGAGGGCTGCGGGAACAAAACAGAAGAGGCATGTTAGCAGAGGCCAAGAGTTTGGAGGATGGGCACTGTGAAACATGGAAGAGGTGGGGAGGTCAATGGAGCTCAGGGCTCAAACCTCTAAGGAAATGGCACCAAATGGCTAAGACCTGGACCTCTAAGGAGAGGAGCCCAGCATCTCAAGTTTCAGTCTCTATAGAGGAGTACAGAAGGAGGATCCTCAAACTGCTGAGAAGACACAGCGCTATAGGTGAGGAAATGCAGGTGGCACTCCTCTGCCTAGAATGCACCTCCAGCAGCAGGTACGTGTTAGAGGGGGCAGTACCTAGAGGGGGCAGTACCGTTGGTGCTGAGATTGCTAAAAGAAGCTGGGGGCGAAGTCAAAGTTGCTGCCACCTGCTGAAGGGATAAAGAAACTAACACTAGGGAAGTCCCTTCTCTCACCTTCCAAACTCCTGCTAGTGCTCCCCATGGTAAAACTCAACAGGACGCGAGCTGGCAAAGAAGTCTGACAAACAGTTTGCACAGTTTAAAAGGGTGGAACGGGAGCTCAGAAACAGCAGACCACTGAAATGCTTTTAGCTCAGTAATAGCACAATCTGACCTGCATTTTTCAAAGTTCACCCCCACATTATGTGTACTCCTATAGGGTAGGAACCAATCTGTAGACCAGAGAAATTATGAGGTTTTTACAGTACCCCAAGCGGGAATGCAGTGGCAATGATAACTTAGAGGTGTAAGTGGATAAATTCAAGACATGAAAGAGGCAGACTGACAGGATACTATGCTCCTGACAGGCAGTGGGGCTGAGGGGCAGAAGTCGAGGAGGACTTCCAGGCTTTTGGCAGGAGGAATGGGTGCACTCGATATATTGATCCATGGAGCACTGGAGGAGGAGTCGCTGTTCAGTTTAGTTGGGTGGAAGGGATGGCATATAGACTTGGAGCTTTTCATTTTTACACTGGAAACAAAAATGCCCTGATTTTCTCTATCCCTGTGTCTAACAGGTTGGAAGCAGAATCTAAGTCAGACAACCAAATGCTTCCTTCTCAAAACTTTTAACTTGAGTGACAGTGAGGCACAGGAATAGCTTAAAAGTGACTCAGAGTGATGGCAGAGGTATCATTAGCAAGCGCCAAAGGTGCCTTCCTCTTCCAAGTGTTCCTGTGCCTGACCTTGGCCCTGGTCCTTGCTGCCTGGCCTCTCTTGATTCTTACCCATTTTCTGAGACTGGTTCTCCTCAGAGTCAGCTTTCCAACATATCCCTTTGCTTACATGAGCCAAAGTTGATTTCTACTGCTTCTAGTCGATCTAATGCTAATGGATATGCTGGGTTTGGGGTTGCTTTTCTTTTTTTTCCATTTTGCCTATTATATACAGTTGAATTCACATAAGTTAAATGTGCCCATGACAGAACCCCACTGCAATATGTTCCCCAACCTATCCTTAATACAAACGGTTACATGACACTAGCTCTTTACACAATAACCTCATGCCAAAAGATATGCCATCTATTTCCTGTCCTTGATAACTATACGTTAAGCCCAAAGTTTACCTTCCCTTGTATCTTTTCCTCCCATAAGAATTCACTGCCAAGCCTCTACTGTTTCTATACCAGCTACACTGCCTCTCATTTCTATTCCCAAAAGAATTGGTATATAGTCCCTGAAACCTAATTCTCAAGATTTCAGAGAAATAAATTCCACTATATTAAAATTTCTTATAAAGAAAATTCAGTTTAGAGCCACTTCCCCATATACAATTATAGACCTTCCTGACATAAAAGCAGTTAGTCAGACTCCCCCAGGCCCACCAACACCTGTCAGACCTTACTTCAGAAACGATACAAGAAAAGCTGACCTGCTAAACTCCAGATTTCTTCCTTCCCCAAGGGGGCTTATGAACACTTTGCCTTTTTCTCTCACTAGCTCACCACTCAGTAAATTTGATCTCTGGTAATCTTTTCTGCAAAGTATATCCATGTCCTCTTTAAGCCATTTGCCCCATTTCTTTCAACTCTTAAAGAAAAAGGAAATGTATGTTATGCATATTTTACCTCAATTTTTAAAAATGAAAAACAAGAAGTTACAGTCATGAGTTTCCACCTAGACCAAATAAAAAATCAGTGTCACAGAGTCCCTTTCACAATTTCTATCATACTCTCAATCTATCTCATCTTAAAAAAATGAAATCCATTTTCTCAAGAGAGTTTTTAAACAAGTCAAAACAGTTTTTATAAATGTCTTATATTTGTTGCAATATAGTTTGTTTGGTTACTTGTGTTGGAACAGTACATCTTGTCACTTTTCACACAGTAAGTAACTTACCTACCTTAAAAGCAAGCTTTATAGACTAGGCTTGGAACCTAACCACCATTCAGACTAGAATTCTATGGAAACACAACCTAAAGTCTACCAACTTAAATTAAGGAATCTCAGAAAAAGGTTTCAGATAACTTAAAACATCACTGTTTATACTGCTTTCACAAAAGACCAATATTTGTGATAAAACAATGTAATCCTACACATAAGCTTTGCTTCCAAACATAATCTGCTTATCTGACACAAACATTTCAACCTTTGAAAACAAAAAATATCTGAAGGAAAAGCATAGCTTTACCTAATCTCACCTTCCCTGAAATTCAAAGAACTCAATTAAGGTCATTCCTATTTTCATATTAACAAATTAAAGAGAACATACACACAAACAGTAACACTACCACCTAATCTTATTTTAAATGTTTTATTTCTGCTGTTAACAATCATTGAAATGAAGGCATGGTCCTAACATATTCTTCACATAACTAGAAGACATAGTTCATAAAAAACTATTAAAATTCTCAGACTTCCTTGGTGGCTCAGTGGATTAAGAATCTGACTGCCAATGCAGGGGACACGGGTTCAACCCCTGAGCCAGGAAGATTCCACATGCTGGGGAGCAGCTAAGCTCATGTACCACAACTACGGAGCTCATGTGCTCAGAGTCTGTGCAACAAGAGGAGCCACCACGCTGAGAAGCCCATGCACCGCAACTAGAGAAAGCCCATGTGCAGCCAAGACGCAGCGCAACCAAAGATAAAAATAAGTAAGTATCATTTAAAAAGGAAACTCACAATTTTCACTCAACATTATAGAAGATTCCAACCTAACAGGTATTTTTACCTTGATACATTGATTCTAAAAGCATAACAGCCTTCTTCAAAAGGATTAGCTTCTTTTTAATCTTCGTATCACATCAATTTAAAGTCATGAAACAGATGGGATTAAAGTTTTATAGTCTTAAATTCACTTTAAGCCCACAGCTTCAATCTGTTACATGATCACTTATATACACACAGGCTTCCCTGGAGGCTTAGAGGTTAAAGCATCCGCCTGGAATGCAGGAGACCCGGGGTTCGACCCCTGGGTCGGGAAGATCCCCTGGAGAAGGAAAATGGCAACCCACTCCAGTACTCTTGCCTGGTGGGCTACCGTCCATGGGGTCGCAAAGAGCAACTTCACTTTCACTTTATATACACACAACAGTAATTAAACAGACAACCTGTATTATTTAATTTTAAATTGCAAAGCCCATTTACTTCCTATCCAATTTAATTGTCAAACTTTGATCTTAACATGCTAATTGTAAATTAAATGGCAGGCTAAAAGCATACGAGTGAACATATGAACAGTTTGCCAGCATTTAAATGTCTTCTACCTCTGGAGAGTCATCTTTATTTTATATGTTGTTTCTACAGCAAGTTTTCCACTATGTTATGTTCATCTAAGTTTTGTTTAAGCTTGGTACTTGGTAAACTTTGTCTATGGAAAAATTATCAGTCAAAAAACTTTATTTCAACTTACATAATTCATCACAAATTATTCTTGAAAACCTAGGGGTATCTACCATGAAAAAAGAAATCACAAGTCATCCAAGCCTTCTCACTAAAATATCATGTATGCCTATTTCTATTAATAGACAGTAATAATTTTTAAAGCATAGATGTTTCTATTTCAAGAAACCTCCTTCAACCAGCAAGACTTAGTCTTGCGCAAAGCTTAAAACTCAACACTGCAAAAGAATCTGGCAGGCATAGGGCCCAGTATCAGTTTCTGGATTCCTCCCTCCCATTTCACAGAATTAATGACACACAATACAAATAATCAAGTTTTTAATAAAATTTAGAGTAAACTTTTTGTTCCAAACCACCCCAAAATTTAAAATTTTAATTTTCTTACTTTGTTTTCATTAAGTATGAGTGGTACCAATGCTATTATTACAGGCTTTGGAAAGAAAATTCCAGTTTCATAGCCTGTAACACCAGACTCTCAATCAATGTTTGCCAACTAGACTGCTAAAAAATAGGCAGACATCTGGAACCAAAAATCCCATCAAATATTATAAAATGATTATAACAGTCCAACCCAAAAGTATATGCTTTAACTTCAGAACTGTAACTGCCCTACCCTTTCTCATTTTGCCATCCTCCACTGCTCAGAAATACATACATGCCTACTGCCAAGCTTTTGTTTCTATAAAACTACATCTTGTCCTAAAATACATAATCTTCAAACTCTTACTCAAAACTTCCTTTCATGGAATCTCGAATACTCTAAATAACAGGTCCTATTCAACTTGCTCTATCCCTCCCAAGTTTTCTAAAACTTGTAAATCTAGTATGTCCCACCTCTGGTAGAAAAGAAAGCGTACAGCAGGAGCAAGCAGAAGCCTGAAAATTCACTTGAAGGAGTCTCAACTTTATTTTTAATTGANGCCACTGTGGAGGTTAAGATATTCCAGACAGGCTCTTTCTAGCTGTGTGATTTTGTGCAAATCACTTGATTACTCTAAAATGCAGTTTCCTCATCAAAAATTTCCACCTCCTAATGTGACTGTAAGAATTAAATGAGTTGGTACCCCCACGCTCAAAGTAGCATTATCCAAACCAGCAACAGTATACAAGCAACACCAAGTGTCCACTGACAGATAAAAGGATAAGCAAAATGTGGTATATATATTAAATGGAATGTTAATTCTGCCCAAGAAAAGGAGAAAATTTCTGAAATACGCTATAATACAAAGGAACCTTGAGGACATTATGCTAAGTGAAATAAGCCAGTCACAAAAAGATAACTACTGCATGATTCTACCTCTTTGAGGTACCTAGATTAGTTTAAAAAAATCAAAAGATCAAAAGTAAAATGGGTGGATACCAGGGGAATGGAAAATTGTCACTTAATGGGTATAGACTTTTAGTTACAAGACGGAAAAAGTTCTGGACATGAGTGGCAGAGATGTGTGCAAACATTATGAATGTATTTAACACCACTGACCTATATACTAAATAATAAAGTGGTAAATTTTACATTATGTGTATTTTACCACCATAAACATTGTTTTAAAAAATGAGTTAATACATGAAGGATAAAGAACTGTATGTACCTGTTACATGGTAATAAAACTTAAGTTACTGCTACTACATTATGTCCAAGGCACACAGTAAGTACCTAATTAAGGCAGGATATAATTATTAATACAACAACTATTACTTTACACAATCCAAACAAGAGTTGAGGTCACTGATAAGACTGGATAAGAGAGGAAGGATTCATTTCCTGTAGGCAGGAAATAAAGAGAAAAAAGGTAAGTGAACCAGAAATTTTGAACTGGCAGAAAAATAACCCTTGATAACTTCCTGTGAAGGTTATTCACAGCCCTCAAACTCAAGCTTTTAAGCATAATTACACAAAGGGAGACAACTACAGTAAACAGCTCCTTTTAATTTTTCCATGAAGAGTTTATAACCCAAGAAAATTTTGTAAAATCAGAAGCTACACTACCTGAGTGAGCAGTAACTCAAAGAGCTCAAATAAAAGAGCCTGTGTCAGGTGCCTGTCTCAATCTGCCTAGGAAACTGTTTTCTAAACACTAGGATGATAAAAACAAACCTGAGCCTAAAATATGCCAATGTATCGAAACAGCTTCTTAAGATTTGCTAACAAAAATGGTATATATAAGTAAACACACGGTAACTCCAAAGCTATTGTACATAATGGAAAACTATCACATTTTTGTCCCAGTCTAGCACATCAAATAAAAATTAGTAAAAGGATAATTTAAACAAAATTATACTCAAGGGAATTCCCTGGCAATCAGGGGTTAGGACTCCACACTTTCACTGCCAAGAGAATGGGTTCAACCCATGGTGGGGAACTAAGATCCTACAAGCTGAACTGTGTGTCCAAATTAAAATATATATGGATACGGATATATACATGTATATTATACAGAAATGATATACATGTATGGGGCTTCCCTGGTGGGTCAATGGTAAAGAATCCACCTGCCAGTACAGAAGATGCAGGAGACAAGTTTAATTCCTGAGTCGGAAAGATGCCCTGGAGAAGGAAATGGCAACCTACTCCATTCTTCTTGCCTGGAGAACCCCCATGGACAGAGGAGCCTGGCAGGCTACAGTCCATGGGATCACAGAGTCAGATTCAATTTAGCAATGAGCATGCACACACATATACATGTATATATCTATATATATGTATGCTGCTGCTGCTGCTAAGTCACTTCAGTCGTGTCCGAATCTGTGCGACCCCACAGACGGCAGCCTACCAGGCTCCTGTGTCCCTGGGATTCTCCAGGCAAGAATATTGGAATGGGTTGCCATTTCCATCTCCAATGCATTCATGCATGCTAAGTTGCTTCAGTCGTATCCGACTCTGTATGACCCTATTGCCAGCAGCCCTCCAGGCTCCACTGTCCACAGAATTCTCCAGGCAAGAATATTGGAGTAGGTTGCCATTTCCTTCTCCATATATATGTATATATAGATATAATTCTTAGAAACATGCCAAAGAAGAACTTCCACTAAAATGCACGTTCAAAAGTTATATTCAGTAGATTTTTCCTCTCTTAGTCACAGAAATATTCTTGTTTGGCTGCTGACTAGGGTAAAAAGAGCAGAGAGGATTCAAAAGAGAAGAGAAAGAAATAATTAAGCAAGATCACAAGTTAGTTCCAATTATAATCTTCTAGTTTTCCCATTTTACGTTAAGGAACTTTTTTTCTTTTTGGATTTGACCCCATGGACTGTAGCCAGCCAGGCTTCTCTGTCCAGACAATTCTTCAGGCAAGAATATTAGAGCGGGTTGCCGTTTCCTTCTCTAGGGGATCTTCCTGCCCCAGGGATCTAACCTGCGTCTCCTGCAGCTCCTGCATTATAAGCGGATTCTTTACCACTGAGCCACCAGGGAAGCCCCTACCTTAGGCAACTTTTGAAACTCACAGTTGCCTAGACTAGCTGAATAAATGCCAATATAACCTACTTTCAGTAAAAGTTTTCACAAAAGACCCCAAAAAGGTTCACCTAACAGTCCCTGAAATCATAACTGAAAGTGGGAAATAAAGTGTTGCTACAGGGTCTCCCTGTGCCTTCTGTCAGAACCCTTGAGGAGTCTTGGCAGCACTGGCTCTCTGGCTTTTCTTCCTTCAGTCACAGAAGGAGGCTGGCTGCTTCTCCTTCAACAGCAACTATTCTTCAGGGTGTTCGCTTCCCTGCCTTCTGTATCTCTATAGAGTGCTCTCTGTCCATACCATACATATTTCAAAAAATAGATCTTTTAAGTATCTTAAAGGCCACCGGGCTAACCAACTGATGGAGCAATTCCAGGTGACCTTAATCTTCAAGAAGATTGAGATAAGGGAACTCCCACCTTACAACTTCTTAAGAATAACTTAAGAAGAAGTAGGAGTTGGTATAATAGTCAAAATTTAAATCACAGACTCAGGGTTCAGCAATCATTAAAACTCTGACATGTTTAAAAATATAAACTAAGGATTTAAGAGGTTACCAGTATAATAATTTTCTTCCTGTAGCCTAAACACCTTACTGCCTGATGGCCAGAACCAGTCGCGGTCAGGCAGGCTGCCTCCACCTCGTGACATCCTTTGCACTACTCCCCTTGCCCATGTTACTCACTCTTCACTAGTCATCCTCCTCCTAAGAACTCCTACGTTCTAGAATCTATGTCATGTCATTTATAGGCAATTATATTTCATATTGTTCTCTCATGTATTCCCATTTTAACATCGCAATTAGATTTTCAACCATTTAAGGGCATGAACCACATCTTAAATTTTCTTTTTTTAAATAGGTTCAAATCTTAAAAATAGAATTTTACCATGACAATGGAATTCCTCTTCAGAAAGTCAGAGTTTGGTTTATTTTAATGAATCTATTAATTTGGTAGAATGTGCAACTATTAACACTTACCAAGCACTTCCTACGTGTTAAACATTATTCTAAGTGCTTTAGATGAAATTACTTAATCCTATAACATCTAGGAGGTAATTATTATTGCTATCTCAATTTTTCAGATGGGCAAGTTGGAAGACAGGGGTTATATAACTTTCCTAGGGTCACATGACTAATAAGCATGGAAACCTCAGGATTTGAACCCAGGTAGTCTAGTTTCCAACCAGTCCACTCTAAAGGAAATCAGCCCTGGGTGTTCTTTGGAAGGAATGATGCTAAAGCTGAAACTCCAGTACTTTGGCCACCTCATGCGAAGAGTTGACTCATTGGAAAAGACTTTGATGCTGGGAGGGATTGGGGGCAGGAGGAGAAGGGGACGACAGAGGATGAGATGGCTGGATGGCATCACCGACTCGATGGACTGAGTCTGAGTGAACTCTGGAAGTTGGTGATGGACAGGGAGGCCTGGCGTGCTGCGATTCATGGGGTCGCAAAGAGTCGGACACGACTGAGCGACTGAACTGAACTGAACTGAGTCTAGTTTCAATACCCAAGCTCTTAACCACTATACTATACTGCTTCTCAAAAATAAACCTGTTTTTACAAGTTAATATATTAATACATAAACATTCTTGTTTTTAGAATTTTATTACATTTACTATCTTTATAAATCCTTGATATTATTGACTATGCAGAATAGTCAATCTCTCTTATTTGAAAACTTTGGATGTATTTTATTCTAGATGTCATTTCAGTATTTTGAATTTTAAAAAATATTTAGACAAATTAATCCTAAAATGTATTTAAAAAAATTGTTCTTGTTGTTATTTAGTTGCTAGGTCATGTCTGCCTTTTTTCCGATCCCATGGACTGTAGCCTACCAGGCTCCTCTGTCCATGGGATTTTCCAGGCAAACATACTGGACTGGGTTGCCATTTCCTTCTCCAGAGGATATTCCCAACCCAGGGACTATTTTTAAAAAACAGGTAAAACTAATTTTCCTCTCAAAACTTTATTGCCATTGAAACTGACCATACACTGTGATAAATAATGTGGTTTCAAGTACACATCCAGAACAGCTACCATTTAAAACTTGCCCAAAATTAAAAATTTTTCTATAAAACAAGCAATATCTTTTCTGTGTGTGTTATTTATACTAGAATAATGAATCTTTTTCATAACTATTTTAGCAAAAGGGAAAAAAAAGACCTAACCTATAAGAAACATGAAATAATTTTACTTTTAACACAGACATTATACTTTATTATACATATTTTACTTTTAAAATCCCATTGTTTTAAATGTTTAATAGGTTAATAGCACCACTAAGATATTTTTAAGAAAGATAAATAAAATCACATGTAGAAGATGCATAATATGTTGATCCACCATTTTATTTAATACTGCTTCATGCACATATAAAAATATAAGTATATAAAATTATATCTAAGTGCACCAAATGCTTTAAATGACTTTTAATTTCCTCATCTATTATTAATAGCAGACCCTTCCCTGGTGACTCAGATGGGAAAGAGTCTGCCTGCAATGTGGGAGACCCGGGTTCAATCCTTGTGTCAGGAAGATCCCCTAGAAAAGGGAATGGCAACCCACTCCAGCTTTCTTGCCTGGAGAATTCCATGGACAAAGGAGCCTGGTGAGCTACAGTTCATGCGACTACAAAGAGTTGGACATGACTGAGTAACAATCACTTTCACTATTATAATAGTACAAAATGTTTAAAGGACCACGCTAGTATATATGAAGTGAAATTGCTCAGTCGTGTCCTACTCTTCGTGACCCCATGGACTATAGCCTACCAGGCTCCTCTGTCCACGGAATTCTCCAGGCAAGAATACTGGAGTGGATTGCCATTTCCTTCTCCAGGTGATCTTCCTAACCCAGGGATCGAACCCAGGTCTCCTGCATTGCAGGCAGATGCTTTACCCACTGAGCCACCAGGGGACCACACTATTAGAAATCAACTTGTTTCCAGTGGTCTTTGTTTATGTTCACATAAAAGTACCAGGAAAACTTTTGAATGCAACAATAGCTAAATATTGTAGCTAAACACTGAGACTACAAAAATAAATATAACATGGACTCCCTGTACTAAGGCAACTACCAATGCCAGACCAATACTGTATTTTGTACTTCCAGCCAGTAGGTTACATTTTATCAGGCTAATATAACATTTAAGAGACTTAAAGGCCATTTTAAATAATTCACGGATAGACAATTTAGTTCTTTGTCCATGCAAAAATATTTTCAAAATTAAATTTCCTAAAGTCTAAGACGTTAAAAAATAAAACGTGTCCAAAAAAGCTTACCTGCCAGCAAAAACAGCAGCAACCAGCAGAGCTGGGCTGAAAGCCAGGAACATACTGTACAAAGATGGGCTGCATATAAAATCCTCAAACCAGATCTCACAATTTAAAAAAGAGCTGTCAGAATTACTCATTTTCAATTTCTTTGCCTAGTTCACAGATACCAGTGCCTCAAGGGAACAAGATTACCATTAACATGCAAACACTGAATATAGTTCCTAAAGAAAGCAAAGCTACTTTATGATACATGATTTCTAAAAAAGAAAGCATAGAGATATAGAAATTTCTTTCCCAAAATATAACTGGAGCACAAATATCAAAATCACTACTCTTCACATGCAAATGTACAAGTCCAACAACTGTTCTACCCTTTGGAACATTAATTTCACTATCTAAAATAGAAGAGTTACATTCCAGCACTGAGGTTTTCTATATACTCCTTTGCTCCCAACACAAACAACTGACAGTAAAACCCATATAGGATAAAATAGAATCTTCAAATCATCCTTTCACTTTTAGAGATTCCAACATAAAAATATCTGTTTTCTGAATCAAACAAAACACCATCAGGGACTTTAATGTGGCTAAATTGTTTTTACAAAAACAGTTCCAAAATGATACTACAGAGTCATCTACAAATATAATAATTCAAATATTTGAATTTGAACATGGCAACATTAAGGAACACAGCAACATTATCAAACTTCTATGCTTTCAATACTGCAGTATACATGATCCCCTAATCCTTACTAAATTCTTAATAATCCCAAACTAATATTTCTGGATGTATTAGATGCACAATGCATTGGGTACTGCATCACAAAATAAGCCTGTATTAAAGCTGGTCCTCTGCTGCCCTCTAGTGTAATCATAAAATGCCAAAACTAAACCAAAAGTAACTGGAAAAAAATACTGTGGTGATAAATCTGTATAATAAATCATTAAAATAAACTAGTTCAAAATATGGTCCTTAAATCACTGGAGATAATGCTATAAAATATTTAATAATTTACTTTAAAAAATGTGAGTTTCTTACCACAAATGCATTCTGTAGGATATAGATAGTTCATTATAATGAGGACATCTTAGATTATAAAAAGATTGCTACTTCTATCTTAAATATCTTGGAATTTCTTGGATCACTTAATCTGGGGGAAGCTGGCTGCCATGTAGTAAGGATGTTCAGGCAACTATTTAAGGACACATAGAACTCCAGAGATAGTATGAAGATTACTTTAAACTGAAGACATATGAGATTCAAGAGATGCTGAAAGAAGCCTTCCCACCAAAGCAGAAACTTCTGGAAATGAGGTTCCCATAAATCGCCTCTTTGGAGCATATTCAGTTCCAGAAAGGAGACTGAGAGTGAAATTATCTTAAATCCCCTCTCTGGGGGAGTTTTACAGCCATGAGGAAGATGGAAAAGACCAAATCAGGCTAGCATAACTAAGATTATCATCAGCTTTCTTATCTCCTGTTGCTATCCTAAAATCAGGTTTTCCTAAAGAAACCCATCTGTTCTTCCCATAGAAGAACTTTACTAACTTTAGTCATTTAGCGAGTCACTTATTTTGTGCACTCCCATAGGCATACGAATAAACTTTGTTTTTACTCTTCTTTCCCCAGTTTAATCCAGACTCCCAAACACTAAACACAAGCAGGTGCAAGAAGTTTTTCCTCCCCACCCAGTCTATGGACAGGCCCACAAGGCAAGGGATGGAGGCTCCAGGCCAACAATCAGCAAAGAACTGAGGCTGCTATCAACCACATGAGTAAGCCTGGAAGTGGAGCCTCGAGATGACAGCAATCCTGGCCAACAGCTTCACAGCAACCCCATTAGAGACAGTGGGCTAGAACCACCCAATTAAATCACTCCCCAGAACCATTAGATATTAAATGTTTGTTGTTTTACGCTGCTAAATTTGGAGTATAATCTTGAAGTAATCAGAGGCGACTCACTGGAAAAGACCCTGATGATGGGAAAAATTGAGGGCTGGAGGATGAGATGGTTGGATGGCATCACTGACTCAATGAAATGAGTTTGAGCAAACTCTAAGAGATAGTGAAGGATAGGGAAGCCTGGTATACTGCAGTCCATGGGGTCACAAAGAGTCCAACAGGACTTGGCAACTGAACAACAACAATCTTGAGATAATCTGTCAGGTGGGAACAGATAACTAATACAACAAACATCAGTGAAGACAATGAAGGGAAGGAAGGAAGAGTATCAGCAGATGAACTACTACAATACATTCCTGCTGGACAAGAAACAGACGGAGAAATGCCGAGAAGCACAGTGACCACAAAAGACGCTGACTGTTTTACAAAACCCCAAAGAAGAAAGATCCAGACCCAGGAACATCAACTAACAAGAGCAACAGTATGGACAGAAAAGAAGAAACTGGTTATTTTTAATTATGTAAAACAATTAAATCCCCACAACTCACAGAAAAGACATACTGGTTATCCATTTCCTAAGCAATCAATCAATAAAACTGGAAAGCCCTTCTTTTAAAAAACTGAACCAAATCCTGAGGTAAAGCAACTACCACATGGGTAACGGTGCCCAGAAGCAAAGACTTCTCCACACAGTAGGACTGAAGGTCCTCCAAGCACAACTGCTTATTATGGAGCAAAGCTGTCAACGTGACAAACCCAGCCCACTTTCACAAAATTTCTTTCAAGCAGTTTTTCTGCCTCCTTTTCAAATGCAGCCAAGGATCACTGTACATTTCAAGAAAACCAGAAACATGAAGAAGAAAGACGATTCAAAATAGAGTAACTCTATGCCTTCCAGTTAGTATTCCCATAAGAAATTCAAAATGGTATCATGTCCATAAATTAAGAACAGGTTGGCATAGAAAGGTATAAGCAGACAGTAAGAATGCATGTACTCTTGAAATTTAAAAGCATAAATATTGAAATTAGTAATTCATTAGAAGTATGGGAAGAAAAATGAGAAAGCCTATCAGAAAGCTGAAAAAAGAGACCAGCATATGAAAAGTATGACAGAAAAGATTAGAGAAGAAAAAGAATCTAGGCAGTATAACAACCAATAGTAGGTCTAAAGGGGGAAAACAGAAGGGGAAAAAGGAGGAAATAGGAGAGATAAAATTACCCTGAATGGAAGAACTCAGGTTTTCAGATTCAAGTGATTACCAGGTGCCAATGAATGGAAAGGTGGTGGGGGGGGGAGGGTAGTGTAGACCCACATAATTAGTCATCCATTGGTCCACTGAAAAACTTCAGGACAAGAACAAAGAGAAAATTCTAAAAGTTTCCAGGGGCAAACCACATACACGACACTAGAACTAGAATGATAACACAACTTTTATCAGTGGCAGAGGTTAACCGAAGTTAAGGTTTTTGTTATTCTGAGGGAAAATCATTTCTAATCTAAACGTTTATACACAGCCAAATTACTAAACTCAGGACCAGAGGGACAGCATTTTCGTACACCTAAGCATGCTTATGGGTTACTTCTTATATATAACTTTCTTAGGAAATGACTGAAGGAGGTACTTCTGCAAAATAAGAGAATATACCTAAATTTAAAAAGAAAGGATGGGAAGAGAGGGAGGGAAAAAAAACATGGAATCCAGAAAGCTAAATCCAACCAGGATAAAAGTTGGGAACACAGCTTTATACTCGGGTCAAAAATCACAGAAGGCTATAAAAGAGAAAAAAGTCTTTGGGATAACAAAAAATAATTCAAAGAAGAAATAAAATGAGTAAACCTTTGAAAAAACTTGATTATAGGGTAAAGGCAATGACTAGAGTAAAAAAGAACCAACCTATTTAAACTTGACAAAAGGAACGTTCTACTTGAAGTGGCAGAGAAGGCATGACTTTGAACTCTGGGCATGGTGGCTGTCTTTAGTGGTCAGCTCCATCCTAGCACTTGCTCTCAATGGATCTTGGTTGAGAAGTAAGCAAATGGCCCTACCCTGATTCCTTTGCCAACTCCCTGGAAGGAGACTGGAAAAAAGGGGAAGGGAAAAAACCTACTGATCTGTTTCTGTCAGCATCTCAGATGGCACTGAAGACAGCAGCCACAGGATGACAGCAGGGCTCTTTGGCGTAGAACCCCCGGGGAGTGGCTGCTGGCGTGCAGTGGTGAGTGGCCCCAGCAGCAGCAGCCACACAGGCAGCACCTCTCCTGCTTCTGGGCAGCAAGTGCTAACCAGGCTCCCACCAGAGGCAGCAGGAGCTCGCTGAACCTCTCTCACCCTTTTGCTTTCTTGTTCTCACAATGTCTTTGTAATCGAGTCTATGTAGTAAGTCCCTATGTGTTAGAAATATCGGAGTGATTTCTTTTCACGTCATAAAAAAAGAAATATATTCCTTTCCACTAATCTAAACAACAGTTCAGTAAGAAAAAAATTTTAAGTATTTTTTACTATTTAAATCAACCTTGACAGAAAACAAAAAAATAAAAACCTATGTTTAACAAACAGCATGTAAATGTAAACAGAGTTGAAAATATTAAAGTTAGAGCTAATGTAAAGAAGCAGATGGAAGACCTGGAACTCTAAAGTTTACATCCTACAAGAGTTAAGAAATACTGGGTCACCCCTAGCAGTCCACTGGTTAAGACTCCACCTTCCAATGCAGAGGATGTGGTTCAATCCCTGGTTGGGGATTAGGATCCCACATGCCGCTTAGTGTGCCCCAAAATAATCAATTAATTAAAAAATAAAAGAAATACTATGTAAGGATTATTAGAATAAAGGGAAGATTAAATATAGAGGCATGATAAATGAGAAACTATCAATAATAGTTGTATCTATGATAAGAAACTAGAAGAAACAACAGATGGGCACAGAGAAATTGGTGAGCCATATTCTCATGACCATATTAGAAACTCACCTAAAGTTAATAAACATCAACATAAACATGTTACTCACAGATTTGAGGAGAATCACAGGATAAATTAAAAGAAACAAAAAAAGAAAGGCTAAAAGTGGTTGCCTTAGACCTTGGGAGATACCACAGGTTCGTTTCCAGGCCACCATAATTAGGCAAATATTGCAATAACGGAGTGGGGGGCAGGCAGTGGTTGCCTTTAGGGAGTAAAACTGATAGAAAGAAAGAGATGATGGAGAAGTGACTTTCATCATAAGCTTTCTAGTATTACTCGAATTATTTAATCTGAAACAAGGCTTACCTTAATAAACAATTTTATTTTAGTCATCTAATAGAAAAATGTTTAATAAAACAGAAAAATATTTAGGATGCACTAATTATAAGGTATAGACACATTCATTGATTTTGACCTAATTAAGAGGATTTGAAAATCTTTCAAGTTAATAGAAAACTGCAAAATTATTATTCATTACACAAATCAGGTAATTAGTTCCAATACTAGTAAACAAATCTCATCTCTATCTGTTCTGAGGATAAGAAGCCTCTGTTGGCTATTTTAATTAGTTACTTTTAGATTATGTAGCTCTGTTCACAATGAGAATACAGAGTATCATTAGACTTCAAGGTGTAAAATCAAATGGTATATTTATTTGCACTAATTACCATGAATAGTACAGGTCATGCTTTTCAGAACTTCATAGTCATGCACAAATTAAATATGTAAAATACAATATCCTTTTAACTGGTCTTCCATGAGAGAGGGTAAAAAGCCACATTGATTTCTCAAGATTTACCTTGCTCTGGAATAAAATTTTAAAGCCATAAAAAATGGTTTGGGCAGCACTTACATATCAAAGGGGCTGAAAGGTATGAAAACATTTTAATCTTTATAAAATAATCAGTCCTCATGAGAAGAAAAGATCAAAAGAAATATTCCAAAGACTTTATTTTTTACATTTGTCCCTTGACATGATTGATTTCTTCTAATTTTCTTTTATATAAAGCACACCTTCCTTAAAAAAAAAAAAATTACAATTCTTTCAAACATTTGTTCACTGATTCACAAACTCTTTGTGAATTTTCTTTTTCAGTCAACCTAGTACTTACCGTTTCTATGATAATGAACTAAAGCACATGAGCAAATAACCAGTTCTTAAAGTATCATGAAATTGTGAAAAAAATAAGTAGGAAAATCCCCTTAACATCTCATCCTCATACCTCACACTGGTAGCTCTATTGCTGAGATGGGAGTAGGGGGTAGATGTCCTCCAGTGAGCTTAGTAGCATTAGACAATACTAAATAACTAGTGTGTCTGTATCTCTTTTGTATTCCACTATCACAGGTAAACATCCATCTAGGATACCCATTATTATACTCCTAAAATCAAAATGAGCATTCATATTTCATAGGGAATATCAAGTAATGCTCCTAAGCAGTTCTTTGTTACCTCTCCTTATTTATTGTGCTTTGTACTACACACAATTTTACTACATCTCTTACTACATCTTAAAGCCGCTTCAAGGTCAAGAATTGTATTTTGCTTTCCTACAGTGTCTTATATTGTCTTTGAGATCCTCTAATTCCTAAAGTAGCATGGTTATCTATTAAAGCAATAAATATTTCTTCAAAGATACAGATTTTACCATTAAGTGAAAGTGAATGTCGCTCAGTCGTGTCCGACTCTTTGAGACCCAGTGGACTATACAGTCCATGGAATACTCCAGACCAGAATATTGGAGTGGGTAGCCTTTTCCTTCTCCAGGGTTATCTTCCCAACCCAGAGATCGAACTCAGGTCTCCCACACTGCAGGTGGATTCTTTACCAGCTGAGTCACAAGGGAAGCCCATTAAGGGAAAGGGACAAGGCAATTCCAATTACCATCACAAAGCGATTTGAGGGAAACCAGATAGTTTTCCATAGTTTATAACAGAAGAGTATATATCATATCCATTTATATGGAGGATCAGGTGGTTTTTTATCACTGTTAATACATATATATGTAATATATATGAGGAAACAATGGAAACAGTGAGATACTTTATTTTGGGGGCTCCAAAATCACTGCAGATGGTGACCACAGTCAAGAAATTAAAAGACACTTGATTCTTGGAAGAAAAGCTATGACCAACCTAGACAGCAAATTAAAAAGAGACATGACTTTGCCAACAAAGGTCTGTCTAGTCAAAGCTATAATTTTTCCAGTAGTCATATAGGGATGTGAGAGTTGGATTATAAAAAAGCTGATCACCAAAAAACTGATGCTTTTGAACTGTGGTGTTGGAGAAGACTCTTGACAGTCCCTTGGACTACGAGGAGATCAAACAGGCCAATCATAAAGGAAATCAAACCTGAATATTCATTAGAAGGACTGATGCTGAAGCTGAAACTCCAATATCTTTGGCCACCTGATGCAAAGAACCAACTCATTTGAAAAAACCCTGATGCTAGGAAAGACTGAAGGCAGGAGAAGGGGACGACAGAAGATGAGATGGTTGGATGGCATTACCGACTTGATGGACATGAGCCTGGACTTGATGGACATGATGGACACCAGTCAGTCCGGGAGCTGGTGATGGACATGGAAGCCTGGCGTGCTGCAATCCATAGGGTCGCAAAGAGTCAGACACAACTGAGCAACTGAACTGAATGTGTGTGTGTATACATATATATATATATATATCACTTAATATATATTTTATCACTGTCAATATATATTTTCTCCTCATATATTTGACTTCTATAGCATAGTTCTATTTAAATACATATATATTTAAGAATATTAACAAAAGAGATTTTTATTAATGTTTCAAAGTTTCAGATGCTCATTACCCCTAGAATATGGACAACCTCAAATTTTAACCAGGGATTGCTCTTACGTTTGCAACACAGATTTTACCTGTGTATGTTCTGTTTAGCTCTAAGAGTTTTTGAGCCAAATTTGGTAATGAATTCAGTTGATTTTCTATTTTTAAGTAGCATTTCAGAGATAGTATCTCTGTTAATAAGTAGTAACTCTCATATTAATAAGTAGTTTAATTAAAGAAATTAATATTTAAAGGTCCTTTTTATCCTTTAGTAAGTCCTGAAGCTGTGACTAGCTGACATCTATTTTAAAAGTTTTCTTTTAAAATATTAGACTGCTTTTGTCCTATACCCACTTTTATTCTTGTACAGTAACTACCCCACAACCTAAGAGAATTTTGAATGGATTCTGGGAAACTAAATGATGATTACCAAGTGAAAATGACTGCCCAGGGAGTCTTACACTATGGTAACAATAACATTTATTGAACATCATGCTAACAACCATTTTATATGAATCTCCTTTAATCAATTAATGGACAAATCCTTAGGTATATCCTTAACTCAATGGCTGGATAAACACTGCTCTTGGAGAAGGAAATGGGAACCCTCTCCAGTATTCTTGCCTGGAAAATCCCAAGGACGGAGGAGCCTGGAGGGCTACAGTCTATAGGATCGCAAAGAGTTGAACATGATTGAGCAACTACACTTTGAATTTCAAACACTGCTCTGGTTTAGATCACTGATTTTTAAACTGTGCTCATTCAACAGGACACTAAAGGCAGTGGTTCCTGGACTTGGCTAGAAATCTGAAGTAGCTGGGGTGCTTCCAAAAATCAAATTCTCAAAGCCAACTAAAGCCTACTGAATCTGGACCTCTAGATTTTTTCTTTCTTAAAAAATAGAAAAGCTTACTATGATGGTAATAGGGGCTTCCCAAGTGGCTCAGTGGTAAAGAATTCATTTGCCAATGTGGGAGCCACAGGGTTGGGAAAATCCCCTGAAAGAGAGTATGGCAATCCACTCCAGTCTTTTGCCTGGAGAATCCCATGGACAGAGGAGCCTGGAGGACTACGGTGCATGTGGCTGCAAACAGTGAGACATGAGTGAGCGACAGAACACACACGCACACATGATGGTAATACTACCACAATGGTGAAAATCAAAGTGTTAGCCGCTCAGTCTTATCTGACTCTTTGTGACCCCCATGGACTGTAGGCCACCAGGCTCCTCTGTCCATCGGATCCTCCAGGAAAGAATACTGGAGTGGGTTGCCATTCCCTTCTCCAAGGATCTTCCCAACCCAGGAGTCTCCTGCATTGCAGGCAGATTCTTTACCGTCTGAGCCACCAATGTAACCCAAACATCCAGCAGCATTTGGGACATGCTATTCCATGGTGACCTTAAGAAGCCACCCACAATACAACTCCACATGCTGCCCCAAAGTGTCCAACAACCAAAGCAGCCCCACTTTTGTCTACTTCAAATAATGGTAAGTAAGATGTGAGCTTAGAGAAGGAGTAAGAGTAAAATGAGTTCCACTACTTTCTTTTTTTTAACCAATTTACTACCAGATATCATCAACTATACCTTTAGATCAATAAACAGTGTTTCTGATCAACTTCTAATCACTCCTTGTTTGTCTCCCTTCTCCAAGAAGGGAACATAAGAAAGGAACACAGGAGTTACGGCTTTCTTGTGTTCTTCCCAGATGCAAAAAAACTGGCCTTGCACCCAGAAAGTATTAATAGTTCTAATGAAACTGTTAAAAAACAGGACAGGAGTCTTCAAATAATGAAACCTGGTTTAGGGTTATCATTTGAAATATGGTGCTAAATTTTCATTATTTTTCAAAATGAGCTAACTATATAATGAAGAGAAACAACATTAAATCATATCTTAGAAGACCAAATTCTAAAATACAGAACAATGAAGGGGGAAAAAAAGAAAGCTACAGAAGACCAGTGCTGTACTGCCAATTTTCCCTCCATCTAGTTACAATATTAAAGCAAATAATTTATTTTCTGGATTCCACCCCTCAAATATATCCACAGACACACTCACTTCAGTTCAGTCACTCAGTCATCTTCGACTCTTTGCAATCCCATGAACCGCAGCATGCCAGGCCTCCCTGTCCATCACCAACTCCTGGAGTCCACTCAGAACCATGTCCACTGTGTTGGTGATGGCATCCAACCATCTCATCCTCTGTCATCCCCTCCTCCTCCTTCCTTCAATCTTTCCCAGGATCAGGGTCTTTTCAAATGAGTCAGCTCTCCATATTAGGTGGCCAAAGTATTGGAGTTTCAACATCAGTCCCTCCCATGAACACCCAGGAGTGATCTCCTTTAGAATGGACTGGTTGGATCTCCTTGCAGTCCATGGGACTCTCAAGAGTCTTCTCCAACACCACAGTTCAAAAGCATCAATTCTTCGGCGCTCAGCTTTCTTTATAGTCCAACTCTCACAACCATACATGACCACTGGAAAAACCATAGCCTTGACTAGACGGATCTTTGTTGACAAAGTAATGTCTCTGCTTTTTAATATGCTGTCTAGGTTGGTCATAACTTTCTTTCCAGATGATCAACACCGAAATCAGATTGATTATATCCTTTGGAGCCAAAGATGAAGAAGCTCTATATAGTCAGCAAAAACAAGACCAGGTGCTGACTGTGGCTCAGATCATGAACTCCTTATTGCCAAATTCAGACTTAAATTGAAGAAAGTGGGTAAAACCACTAGACACATTCAGGTATGACCTAAATCAAATCCCTTACGAATATACAGTGGAGGTGAGAAATAGATTTAAGGGCCTAGATCTGATAGACAGAGTGCTTGATGACTATAAATGGAGGTTCATGATACTGTACAGGAGACTGGGAGCAAGACCATCCCCAAGAAAAAGAAATGCAAAAAAGCAAAATGGCTTTCTGAGGAGGCCTTACAAATAGCTGTGAAAAGAAGAGAGGCGAAAGGCAAAGGAGTAAAGGAAAGATATATCCATTTGAATGCAGAGTTCCAAAGAGTACCAAGGAGAGATAGGAAAGCTTTCCTCAGTGATCAATGCAAAGAAACAGAGGAAAACAACAGAATGGGAAAGACTAGAGATCTCTTCAAGAAAATTAGAGATACCAAGGGATACCATCTTTACATTTTATGCAAAGATGCGCTCGATAAAGGACAAAAATGGTATGGACCTAACAGCAGAAGATATTAAGAAAAGGTGGCAAGAATACACAGAAGAACTGTACAAAAAAGATCTTCACGACCCAGATAATCACAAAGGTGTGATCCCTTACACTCACCTAGAGCCGGACATCCTGGAATTTGTAGTCAGGTGGGCCTTAGGAAGCATCACTACGAACAAAGCTAGTGGAGGTGATGGCATTCCAGTAGAGCTATTTCAAATCCTGAAAGATGATGCTGTGAAAGTGCTGCACTCAATATGCCAGCAAATTTGGAAAACTCAGCAGTGGCCACAGGACTGGAAAAGGTCAGTTTTCATTCCAATCCCAAAGAAAGGCAATGCCAAACGATGCTCAAACTACCGCACAATTGTACTCATCTCACACGCTAGTAAAGTAATGCTCAAAATTCTCCAAGCCAGGCTTCAGCAGTACATGAACCGGAAACTTCCAGATGTTCAAGCTGGTTTTAGAAAAGGCGGAGGAAGCAGAGATCAAATTGCCAACATCCGCTGGATCATCAAAAAAGCAAGAGGGTTCCAAAAGAACATCTATTTCTGCTTTATTGACTATGCCAAAGCCTTTGACTGTGTGGATCACAATAAACTGTGGACAATTCTGAAAGAGATGGGAATACCAGACCACCTGA
>SJYQ01003039.1:529677-548133 GCA_006410935.1 Redunca redunca | reverse complement strand
GTCATAAAAATCAAATGCAACTTATATCATCTTCAAAAAAATCTTTAAAAACTAAAATATGAAAACAGGATCTTAAAGAGATTATTTTCTTTCCCATTTTTACTATAGCATTATTCATAAGAGGCAAGATATGAAAATAACCTATCCACCAACAGATGAATAAAAATGATGCATGTAAGTATATATGTATATATAAAAAATGTATATTATACACACATACACACACACAATGGAATATTATTCAGCCATGAGAAAGAAGAAAACCCTGTCACTTGTGACAACATGGAACTTGAGGACATCAGTTAAGTGGAATAAGGCAGAAAAAGACAAATACTGTAAGATGTCACTTATATGTGGAATCTAAAAAAGCCAAACTCACAAAAACCGAAACTGGAATGGTAGTTACCAAAGGATAAGAGGGTGGGAAAAATGAGGAGATACTAATCAAAGGATACAAGCTGCCAGGTATAAAACAAATAAGTTTTGATGATCTCATGCACAACATGCTGATTATAGTTACTATTGTGTTTACATACTTGAAAATTGCTAAGATGATAGATCTTAAATGTTCTCACCATCGAAAAGAAATGGTTATTATGGAAGTGATAGACGTGTTAGTTAACAGCATAGCAGTAACCATTTGGCAATATATGTGTACCAAATCAACAATTTGTACACCTTAAACCTGCTTAATGCCATGTCAAATTGTATCTCAACAAACCTGGAAAAAAACTAAAATATACACATATGTATATATGAAAGTCAAAGTGAAGTTGCTCAGTCACATCCAACTCTTTGCAATCCCATGGACTGCAGCCTTCCAGGCTCCTCCGTCCATGGGATTTTCTAGGCAAGAGTACCTAGAGTGGGTTGCCATTTCCTTCTCCAGGGGATTTTTCCGTACTCAGGGCTCAAACCCGGGTCTCCTGCATTGCAGGCAGACTCTTTACCTTCTGAGCCACGAAGGAAGCCCCAAATGTGTGTGTATATATCACACACATATATGTGTGTTCATGCTAAGTTGCTTCAGTTGTGTCCGACTCTTTGTGACACTATTTACTGTAGCCCGCCAATCTCCTCTGTCCATGGGATTCTTCAGACGAGAATACTGGGGAAGGCTGCCATGCCCTCCTCCAGAGGATCTTCCTGACCCAGGAATCAAACCTGTATCTCCTGCATTGCAGGTGGATTCTTTTACTGCTGACCTCTGGGGAAGCCCATACACATGCTACATACAGTCTAATTATTCTAAAATATTTTCATTATGAAAAAATTAATGACTTCTATATTAATATCTGTTAAAGTACTTATTTCAACTGGTATAAAATTTGCTGAATTAATAAATACATATATAGCAAAGCCACATAAAATAGATTACAATCAAGAAAAAGTTAACTGGTATTGAGGAAGCATAAAATTTTTACTAATCAATACTTTTAAACTTAGGAATATGAAATGTGAAGCTAAGCTCTGTTTTAAGAATAGAACCTTAAGAGTGGATAAAATTACAAAAAGTATTAGTAAGGATTAACAGAAAAACTATCGAAGGAATAAAATACAGAATCAATCAGGGGACTTGGTAATTTTTAGATTATAAACTCATAATACATCTGTTAATTTTAGAAGTGCCCAACAACCATTAGAGACAAGGTGGTGAGCAGCAGACATACCAAAGGTACAATATTATTAAGAAAAAATACTTTCAGATTTAAATTTAATCTGAAACCAGGTATTTAAAAAATGAAAGAGATAACTGTAGTAGACAGTAACTAAGAATACTAGCAAAACAAAAACTATACAATATATGAAACAGTTTATTTTGCTGTTCATGTCACTCCCAAAAGTACAAACCTTCTCTCACAATAAGGCAATATTCTTCAAGCATTTGGGTTATTTAGTATAACTTTTCTTTTTCAGAAGTCTAACTTACCGAGTACCATCTGCTTTCCAGCTTACTTTATATGGCTTCTGCTCCAAAAGTTTAATGTTTTGCTTGTCCATGGAAACAGGCTGTGCTCCAGGGAATCCAGACCTTAACAAAGATGACTGTATCACTATTATGGCTGGTATCCATACAAAGCAAAACATGTCTTAAACCAATCTCACATGAATCACACATGTAGCACAATGGTCTCCTAATCATGAAATTAACATCAGTTGGAGTAATATCAGCTTTCACAAGAATGCTAACAAAATTTATCATTTTCTTGACATTTTAAAATGTGAGTTAACAAGATCCTAAATGCCACTATGAATTATGACTACTGGGCTAATTTTTAAATATTAACATACATGATCTAAATAGTAAAGCATATATATTTACAAGTCTTTTACTTCAGGAAGAAGTCTTGCCTTAATTATCTTACATTGCTCTAGGCCCCATACTTCTCCATCATGACACTGCCAACTTGGCATAACTCTGCAGGGTTGGCAAGTTTCTGCTCAAAAGATGCCCAGAAGTGACAAAACAGGAGAAATTTAGGTCAAGATTAAGGTACACTGGCAAGGGTTTAACAGAACACTAAAACTGACATCACTTCATCATCATTTGCAGCTTTCAGTTAAAATTATTTCTAGTTGATTGATCTGTATGTACCAGTCTAAAAGTTCTTTATATTAGGAATTTTTAACAATAACCCTATTTCAGCATGTTCTAACTGTATTAAAGTTTTCTGCCACAGATGGCAAAAACCAACAGGAATGACCACAGACCAAGACCTGAGCAACAGATAAGAGCCATGAACTCTCTCCTGAATACTCTGCTATGAAATGTCTTATGAATATCTTCAAGTCATGGTAAGGGGTAGAGTATATTTAAAGCTGATTCTTCTAGGTTTCTGATGACAGAAAAACTGGAAAGGGAGGCTCATTCAAGTTTCACCTCTTCTTTCTTAATAAAATCATTAAGGGCAACCAAAACTCTTAATCAGCAACAGTAGAATCAAATCCACAAAACAAATACCAGAAGGTAACAACAGTAATTTTCTATTCCTCTAGAGAAGACATGTGAGTCATCTAATTTTGACTCAAAAATCTAGTCATTACACTGTTTATCTTAAGAAAAATCTGATAAACTTTTGCTTGACAAAGAATTCTATGTAAACACAGAACTTTCATGGAGCAAAGAAGCTATGTCACTATTTGCATTTTTAAGTACTGTATATTTACTGCATATTTAAGTACTGTAAAGTAAGAATAAATTTTATTTAAAACTTTAATTAAAATTTAAAATGCTTATTACCCTTCCCAGCCACAGAATTGATGACACTTCTGCTGTACCTCTCCTAACTTTGGCTGAGTTGTTACTTGAGTTACACCTTTAACAGTTACACCCTCCAAAAAAATAGCACCCTGAAAATAAAAGGAAAAGAAAAATACATTAGAGTTCAAATCTATCTACAAAGACTAGACGGAATGATAAATTCATTTATTTTCAGAAATCTGAGTAAATATATGGAACAAATAGTCTGCTACAGGAAGTTCTGTAGACTTTTCTGGGATTGTACACTAGTTTTCCTTAGGCCAGCATATGATTTTCAACGTACATATACAGCCTAGTGTCTATATCATGCTATCAAAGCAACCATGGTCACTACTCAGGAATCATAACAGCAATAATAACTTACCTACCATTTACTCAGTCAGGCAAAGTACCTGGCATTTAACAGTTTCTCTAATCTTTATTTAACAATTCTGAAAATCAGACTGCATTATATTTATTTCATAAATGAACAAATGAGGCATAAAGATTTTATGCAATTTATTCAAATGGTAAAAACAGAATTTGAACCCAGGTCTAAACTATACCATTCACCAATGATTCCCATTGAAGAGGATGGGAAGTTGTGTCACTAATGGAGCTTGGATTTTGAGATACACACCTACAATATATACCTTTGTAAACTAGAATAAGACTGTAACAGTAGACAAAATGGCTAAGCTATAGTCATTGGATGTATCAACATAAAAACTAAATATTACTCATCACTGAATTTTTTTTTAATACAAAAGCTTTTGGTTTATTGTTTAACAAACATACACAGGATTCAGTAAAGGTTACTAACTGAATGAGATCTAACACGTACATTCTCCACTGCTTTGACCCACACAACTTCTAAATGACTTCCAGATAACTAGTTAGGATTGAACACTTCATACTTTTTGTTGCTCAGTCGCTCAGTCATGTCCAACTCTTTTGCAACCCCATGGACTGTAGCCTGCCAGGCTCCTCTGTCCATGGGATTTCCCAGGCAAGAATACTGGAGTGGGTTCCCATTTCCTTCTCCATCATCCCTGAAGTTTTAATCTAAATCCTTTAACTCAGAACTACAGAAAATATATTATTGTATTTCATAGCAAATATACTTTTAAAATATCACAGAGAAGTGAAGCAGATGGAGAATTTATATATCAAATAAAGAACACTCCTGGAAATTTTAGACACTAAAAAAATAGTCTAGATTCATGTTATAATTACTTTGCAACCCATAAGAGGGCTGGCATCAGTCTCAAGAAAAATCTATAAAACAACTTCTAGCTGTTAACGTAATTAAGGAATAAAAAAATATGGTCTGCAAACTGCAATGATCAATCTTCTGGCAAAGACTTGGCAACCTGAACTATTTGGGAAGGCAAAAAAAGAATGCAATGTTTAGTACATATACATCTAGAAGAGTCATAGGTCAAATCTAGAAGAGTCCTAGGTCAATCCAGCAGACACTGATCCTACTTTTTGCCCCTAGTTCTGAATCATATTTTATAGTTATTTAAAATGTCATCTACTTTGTCTTCCTTCAAGGGAGGTTCCATGAGCCAAAGGATTAAAGAGCACCATTCCTCTCCTATTATACCATAACCTCTCTTTATCAGCCAATGAAGTTTCTGTTTTAGAATCATTTCTCCACTAAATACAATAACTAAACAGAGTATTTTCAAAGGAAAACGTAATCAGGTGGTTGTTTTTTCAACATGTTTAGTTACTGAGATATTCAAATAACTTCAATATCCTGATAAAATTATATCTTGTATCTATTAATTAAAAAAAGAAAGCATCTTTACTCTGAAAGTACTAATAGCATAGAAGTTTCACATGAAGAAGGCATCCAGTTTCGCTTATGAGCATGTATTTCCTAAGCAAAGGCAAAAAATCAATGATAATTTCTGAAAAGCAAAGGTCAAATTAGCATAAATTAATCCTAAAAACACAAACACTATATTTGAACAAGCTAAATTTTTTAATTGAACAGAATAAATAAATATTGAGCCTCAGTACAGATACAAAGAATTAATCACTCTTGGCTCTCTGTTAACTATCTTCAATCTCAACTAACATAAAAGAAAAATGAAAGTTTTCTAAACATGAACTTGCCAATTAATTACATCCACACATGTCATGCCTGTCAACCACACTGCTGACATTACCCAAAATTCAACTCTCCAGTCACCTTTCCTCCCTGATGGTCTTGTCCTCACTGCTTCTGAGCCCCTTCTTGGTTCATCTTATCATTAATCACCTTTCTAATGTAAACCCTGGAATCTCTTTTTCATAAATAACCTTCCCTGTAAACTTAACCTTTTTCACGAACACCCTGTACCCTGTGTCTTCATTGGAAGCTAGCTCTCTACCAAGAAAACCACTCACTTTTCTCTTAACTGAAAACCACTCATTCTCTCACTGCCCAAGTCCCATTCTGCTGCTAAGTCACTTCAGTCGTGTCCAACTCTGTGTGACTCCATAGACGGAAGCCCACCAGGCTCCCCGGTCCCTGGGATTCTCCAAGCAAGAACACTGGAGTGGGTTGCCATTTCCTTCTCCAATGCATGAAAGTGAAAAGTGAAAGTGAGGTTGCTCAGTTGTATCCAACTCTTAGCGACCCCATGGACTGCAGCCTACCAGGCTTCTCTGTCCATGGGATTTTCCAGGCAAGAGTACTGGAGTGGGGTGCCACTGCCTTCTCCGATAGGGTAGTGTAAACAATTCTCTTATATCCTCACTGTTCTCCTGGCCTCTTTCTATAGCTCCTCTTCCATTCAGGCTAACTCATTCAGCCATTAGCAGAATCAAGTAGGGCAGATAACCACTATGGCTGGTTGTATAAAAGCTCTCTTTGTGGATGGGATGCCTTCCCCACCCACAAGGAAATAGGCAGCTGAAATTTACTGAGGAAAAATCACAATCTCAGTGCAAAAGATGAGATTTCCCTACTCTTGTTAAACACCTACCTCTATCTGCTCATGAACTCCATTTCCTTGAGTCTCCTCAGAAATTGCTCTACCATTTCTTCCGCTATGATTTCAGGTTATTTTCAACTTCACTGATTCCACTAGTTCCTTATCCTCAAGTAATAACTATGCTTGAAGCCTTTCCCGAATATGTCTGCATCAAGCAATCACCCTCAGTCTCCCTTTTTGCTCATAATTAAGCTGCTCGAATAGTGTGCACCAGTGTGTAGAAAAGAGTTAACATAACAGGACTGCTTGCCAGGTGGGCCTCTGGATGGCATCTGGGAAACGACTTTCACTGTTCTCAGTCAACTGATAAGACTGGGTCATCATGCCTAAACTACCTGTACAGACAATAAAACTTATGCTGAACAAATGCTTTGCTTCTGGGATTCTGGAATACTGATACATGCTAGGTACATGCTGTCTGCATGATGAACCAAAAATAAAAACCTTAGGCACTGAGACTCTAACAAGCTTCCCTAAACAGCAACATCACACACACGCCGATGCATTTCCACTGCTGTGGGAAGAGTGAGCTCTGTATGATTCCCTGTGGGAAGGAGAGAGCATAAGGAAGCCTGCACATGGACTCCTCAAAACTCCACTTCTTTTTTCCCCTTTTGATCTGGACATTCTTAGTACATTGCTGCACTAAATCTTAGCTCTGAGTACAACTAAGTATATATTGAGTTCTAGCAAATTTTCAAAAGCGGGGCGGTACTGTAGACCCTGAACACAACTGTCTCCTTTTTCTCACCTCCCATTAGTTTCTTAAGATCACTACTGTGACCTAGCTCTACTGTACCACGGAAAATAATCCTCAGAAAGACACTTCCTATCCTTACCATATTTGTTCCCTCTGTGACTTTTCATACTATTAAATCATTCACACAGGTCACTACCTAAAACTCTAAACTATTCCTCATATTTCTTTGTCCTTTTGTGCTACATCCAGGAAACATTTCTTAGCTGGATCTTCCAGTTTGATAATCTCCACCAGACTGCTAACTTCAGGCTGCTATCAAACCCACCTCCTGATTTTTTTATTATTATCATTTCCAAGTTCTCTAACTAGTTCTTCTTCATAATAGCCTGCCGTTATTTTATGGCTTGATGCCCTCTCTTGTCTTCTAAAGAAATATTCTGTTTGCTGCTTATAAACTATTCCCTCTGGTGCTAGCTAAAAGGAATGAGGTAGTTCTGTATGTACTAAGAAAAGATATCCAAGTGGGAAGAAAAAAAAAAAAAGCTAACATTAAATACATTTATGTTAACAACAGATAGGGGGAGTCAGGTTAAAACTGAATAAAAATGCATAGAAAAAATCAGTATCTAGAAGTATAATCAAAAAGTAGAGTGGAAGTGGGAATAAAGAGATAACTTTTAACCCTATATACACATCCAGATTTTCACACTTTTATTTTACAAAGAGAACTGAACTTTACATCACTTGTGGACACTCTAAAAGAGATAGGTAACTAAATAGGTAAGTAAAAGGGAAGAAATTCTTTTAAGATGACAAAAATGCTAGTGGTAGGGTGAAAACTGAAAGATTATTTGTTACCAAACTTTCTTTAATGTAAGATATTATTTTTATAAATAAAAAATATTTAACAATTTTAACATTTACTAATTATGATCTGAAAAGAAGAAAAACCTACTAAAGTACATAAGGCTTTAGAGTTTTCTTTTTTCATGACTCTAACTTTGGAAGTATAAATACAAATATTCTTGAAATCCATCATGTCCTCAATGTTAGTCAGAGATCAAACCTAATTGCTTTTTCCAAAAACAGAGAAGGGAAGCTTGCCTCTTTTGGCAATGGCAGACTAGCTTATTTAGACCAATGGTGCAGCCATGAGAAAACATTACAAAACAAGTTAAAAGGACCTGTTTCAAGACATCAGAGAATTATAAAGGTGTTAAGGACCTGAAGCCAAGAACTCAGAAAGAATGGAATTCCAGCTAGACAGCTGGCATAATTTTTCTCCTCTAGGATTTTCCTCTATAGGCACTGTTTCAAAAATAGTAGCTGAGAGGGTAAGAAACTAAACAGAACTTTCAGCATTTATCACAAGAATAGGAAAATAAAAACTAGAGTACCAGGCCATCAAGGAGGAGAGGTCCTGCTTAATTTTCCAAGATTTCAGTTAGAATTCCCAGAGGACCACACTCTGGGAATTGGGGTGAACCAAAATCAGACCAGCTCACAAACTAAAGCCCAGCTTTTAACAGTTCAATTTCAAACTGAGTTAAGATTCTCTACTCCTATCTTCAGTTCAGTTGCTCAGTCGTGTCCGACTCTTTGAGACCCCATGAATCGCAGCACACCAGGCCTCCCTGTCCATCACCAACTCCTGGAGTTCACCCAGACTTGCGTCCTATCTTGTGTAGGAGCAAAAGTAAATCTTCTCTGAAGGAAGGTAACAGGGTACAGAGCTGCAAACCATTTCCGTAATTTTTCATACATAATATCTAGCTAGCAGAAATACCCAGGTAGGAAGAGAAAAAAAAACTACAACTGACTAGAAATCAAAGGACACAAGAAGAAAAAAAAANAAAAAAAAAAAAAAAAAAAAGACCCAGAGTATAGCTGTACATCAGTTACCTCACATGGGCTTTCAAATAGGCTTAATAAATTCAAAAACCTAAATGACAAGATGCAGAATCCCAGTACAGAACTGAAAGTTATTTTAATACTCAAGCTGAAATTCCAGAAGTGAAAGGAAAATAACTAAAATTAAGAACTCAATGGATAAATTTAACAGCAGCACAAACTTAAAATAGAGAATTAAAACACTTGGTCAGGAAAAAATATCCAGACTGAAAAAAATGAAACAAAAGGATAGAAAATATTGAAAACAACACAGATAATATTTTAAGAAATAATAAAATATAAAAGGTCTACTGAGTAGAAGGAAAGAGATGAAAAAATTGATTTAAAATAATATTTGAAGAGATAATAGCCAAGAATATCTAAAACTGATAAAAGAAAAATCCAACCATAGATTCAAGAGTCATGGCAAGTAGGAAGCTAGAAAAATGCAAAGAAAACCACAGGTAGAAACATCATAGTAAAACTGCTGAAAATCAAAACCAAAAACAAATTACCTTCAAAGAAGCAACTTCTCAAAAGAAATGAATTACAGAAGAATATGTTCAACGTGCCAACACAGAAGTCAAGAACCTGGGTTTCAAAGAACAACTGTTCTTCAAAAAGATGGGGAAAATAAAGGCATTTTCACATGAATGTGAAATGTGTCACCTCAAAATATATAAAGCAAAATCTAACAGAACTATAGGAAGAAATAGGTAAATCCATAATCATAGTGAGGAATTTTTAAATACTCCTCTTAGTAACTGACAAAACAAAACAGGAGAAACCAGGTTTGGGTTTGCTTTTATTTTACGTCATTTTTTTCCCCTAAAGAAATATGCACTTCTCTGTACTTCTCATGCACTGCTTATGCCACTGGAGCTCTTTTGCAAAAATAAGGATTTAATGGTACTTAACTGAATATTTTAAAATAAATATAATTTTTAAAACATTTCTGCTGGCAAAGAAAAATAAATGCTGCAAACTTAACTCATTCTGTAAAATCAGTTCAGTTCAGTTCAGTCGCTTAGTCGTGTCCAACTCTTTGCGACCCCATACTGCAGCACAGCAGGCCTCCCTGTCCATCACCAGCTCCCAGAGTATACTCAAACTCATCTCCTCAAGTCAGTGATGCCATCCAACCATCTCATCCTCTGTCGTCCCCTTCTCCTGCCCTCAATCTTTCCCAGCATCAGGGTCTATTCAAATGAGTCAGCTCTTCACATCAGGTGGCCAAAAGTACTGGAGTTTCAGTTTCAACATCAGTCCCTCCAATGAACACCCAGGAGTGATCTCCTTTAGGATGGACTGGTTGGGTCTCCTTGCAGTCCAAGGGACTTTCAAGAGTCTTCTCCAACACCACAGTTCAAAAGCATCAATTCTTCAGCACTCAGCTTTCTTTATAGTCCAACTCTTCCATCCATACATGACCACTGGAAAAACCATAGCCTTGACTAGACGGAACTTTGTTGACAAAGTAATGTCTCTGCTTTTGAATATGCTGTCTAGGTTGGTCATAACATTCCTTCCAAGGAGTAAGCATCTTTTAATTTCATGGCTGCAATCACCATCCACACTGATTTTGGAGCCCAGAAAAATAAAGTCAGCTACTGTTTCCACTGTTTCCCAATCTATTTGCCATGAAGTAATGGGACCGGATGCCATGTTCTTCTTTTTCTGAATGTTGAGCTTTGAGCCAACTTTTTCACTTTCATCAAGAGGCTCTTTTCACTTTCTGCCATAAGGGTGATGTCATCTGCATATCTGAGGTTACTGATATTTCTTCCAGCAATCTTGATTCCAGCTTGTGCTTCATCCAGCCCACTGTTTCTCATGATGTACTCTGCATATAAGTTAAATAAGCAGGGTGACAATATACAGCCTTGACGTACTCCTTTTCCTATTTGGAACCAGTCTGTTGTTCCATGTCCAGTTCTAACTGTTGCTTCCTGACCTGCATACAGGTTTCTCAAGAGGCAGCTCAGGTGGTCTGGTATTCCCATCTCTTTCAGAATTGTCCACAGTTTATTGTGATCCACACAGTCAAAGGCTTTGGCATAGTCAATAAAGCAGAAATAGATGTTCTTTTGGAACCCTCTTGCTTTTTCCATGATCCAGCAGATGATGGCAATTTGATCTCTGCTTCCTCCGCCTTTTCTAAAACCAGCTTGAACATGTGGAAGTTCACGGTTCACATATTGCTGAAGCCTGGCTTGGAGAATTTTAAGCATTACTTTACTAGCATGTGAGATGAGTGCAATTGTGCAGTAGTTTGAGCATTCTTTGGCATTGCCTTTCTTTGGGATTGGAATGAAAACTGACCTTTTCTAGTAAACTGTTTAAACTTTTACACTTTTAAATACTAGATCATAATTCAAGAACACATTGCTTCTAATTAATATGCTTCTAATTAATGTTATTCTTAAAAAGTCAGTTGAATTCCCTCATAAAAATGATATGAGAGGGTAATCATTTATGTGTTATGCTAGTAGACTTTCTTTAGAGTATGATACTTATTTTTCCAGGTATGTGATTCAGTAATTTCAGATATAAATCCAGAAAATAAGTTAGACTAAAAAAAATGTTATTTTTGAAATTAGTTTCATGTTTCAAAGCAATTTATACACTTGTTAGTGGTGGTAGAATATTGAAGACTGAAATGTGTACATATTAACAAAATGTTTTCCAAACAAGAAACTTTAAGTCCCAAATAATTATATTTTATGATTTACATTTAAGGCATTTTCTTCCCTGCCTGTGAATCAACACCTACTAAGAAATGAATTGTGAGGTTTACTGCTTACTACTCAACCATGGTATCCCACATACCTGAATGACTAACTTTATTAACAATTAATTACCACCACACTTTTCCTAACTTTCCCCTTTGGCCTACAACATATACTTCTGTATGTACAGTCACAACCAGCATTTTTCTTGTCAATATATCCACTATCCCACCAAGAAAAGAAGGTAACACCTAATGTTTTTTGTTAGGCCTTGTATTTCTAGAAGATTAACAGGAATTGCTTATTGAAGAAATAAGAGTCTTCTGAATTCAACTTTACAGAAAAATATGAAAGTGCCACCCATGGAAAGGAGAATTTATGTATAAAGTTATTTTAAATATGGGACAAGTTTGTAAAGCACTAGTAAAAATATTCACTTTATATTTAGTTGGAATCTCACATCTTTTGCAAAGAAACAATAAATTCTCAGTCTAACATCTAACAGTTCTTTGGTTTACCTAAGAAACAAAAACAGGAAAAATTTATATAACTGAAAATTTTTTGTAGAAAAGGCCACGATCCATGGCTATCAAGAATCTTTGGGAGGTCAGGAAACTCTCCTCCATGCTTTGTGGTGACCTAAATGGGAAGGGAATCTAAAGAGGGGATAACTGTGTATGTATAACTGATTCACTTTGCTCTTTGGAGGAAACGAATATAACATTATGAAGCAACTATACTCCAATAAAAATTAATTTAAAAAAAAAGGCTTTGGGGGACTTTCCTGGTGGTCCAGTAGTTAAGACTCCACACTCTCACTGCCAAGGGTCTAGGTTCAATCCTCAGTTGGGGAACTAAGACCCCACAAGCCACGTGGTGCAGTCAAAAAAAGAGTCTTTGAAAATAACAGGTTTAGAGAAACCTTACAAATCCAGCAATACAAACATAGTCAACATTCTATTTGCATAAATCTCAATAAGCCTGTAGAGAAAAAAGGTAGACTATAATAATAGCTTTAAACATTACCAATTTTAAACGTTCTTTTCTCCTTTTACCAAAGGAGGCGCTTGACCCAGGTTCTGATTCCTTTTTTCCATCCTCGTCCTCATCTTCATCTTCATCATCCTCAAAACACCAATCTGGCAATAGAGGTGGGGGTGGTGCTTCCTCTATATCACCATAGCGACGAAAAAGTTCTTTCAAGTAATCACCCTTATAAATTCCTGGTGGTCTGGCTTGAGCAAAAGTAGCAACTGCTGCTTCAATACTATGGAAAATAAACACCATGCAATTTCCTCACTACTCTCCATTTATGCAGATTTATCAAAATTCTCTTATTATATTTAAGGCTATTATAACAAAGTATAATAGAGGTTTCATAAAATGGGTACATCACAATCCCTACTCCCAAGGCATTCAATCTACCAAGACAAATCATTCTGAAACAGTTTTAACACAAGGTACATGGTATTTCCTAAACTCTAAAGGTAAACTGCAATGAGTGTAATGAGGAGACCTGGGTGGAGTCTCTAAAGAATTTAAGTAAAGCCTTAAAGGTTGAGGTCTGATTGTAACAGAAAAGACCAGTCAAGGAAAAGCAATATGAAGATAAAGTAAAAGCATGCTGGTTTTTCAGGAACTTTCAACAGACCCAAGCGTTAAGAGCAGAGGTCATCAGAGTAAGGCTAAGCATAGGCTGAGTCTGACATAGCAGTCGACATAGTGTAGAGTTACCTTTTAGAGCATCTGAAAGGACAGAAAGGCAGAGGCAGAATGTATGCAGTACAGAACCACAGAGGATGAGTGAACAGAGAAACATAAAATCACATGTCTACTTCAGATGATTATATTCAGAGAAGGACTTTCTGCATGAAAGGCTTTGTAAACAAAAGACCTTTAAAGTAAATGAGGAAATTCAGTAATATCTCATTCTCTAATCTCTCAGAATCTAAAAAGACACTTTACAAGTTAACGGGTGCTCATAAAGACCTGTTGATTGGCTTAAACAGAGTAACTCAGTCCCCAAAAATACCTTTATATTTAAGACTATTATACAAAGTATAACAGAAGTTTTATAAAATGGACACACCACAGTCCCTATTCTCAAGGCATTCAATCTACTAAGAGACAAACCATTCTGAAACAGTTTTAACATAAGGTACGTGGTATTTATGGTATTTAAGCTTTTTCTAATACTCAGCAGCTATTTTTTTAAAAGGTACTTAAAAATGAAATGAAAAACAACAGTAGTAACCTCCAAGGTGAAAACATACACAAAATATTGGGAGAACTTGTCTCCAATAATTCTGTAAGATGTGAAAAAAAAATCTGGGATAGAAAATGTATAGTATTTGGGATCCATAAGCACTCAACATGCTACTTGGTAGAAAATATCAGTAATGAATGGTATCCTAAAGATTAACCAAATCTAAAATAAAAACCACTGAAATCATGTTAATCATGAAGTGAAGTGAATGGAAGTTGCTCAGTCGTGTCCAACTCTTTGCGACCTCATGGACTGTAGCCTACTATGCTCCTCCGTCCATGGGATTTTCCAGGCAAGAGTACTGGAGTGGGTTGCCATTTCCTTCTCCAGAGGATCTTTCTGACCCAGGGATCGAACCCAGGTCTCCCGCACTGTAGGCAGATGCTTTACCATCTGAGCCAAAGTAATCTATTTGTTAATCATGACTTCACCAAAAAACCTGGAAATATAAAATGCTAAAACTGAAAAAAAAATCGATAAAATTTATCAATTACTAAATATATCTTCTTTCACTACAACAAGAAACAAATACCTCCAATCCATTTTCTCCACCAAGAAGGCACATATGAGGAAACCAGTGCGATTGAAACCATGGGTACAATGAACACCTAGAAAATAAATTTGATTTAAAATTACAAATCACTTCAGAGGCCACATTTCACTTTAAAATTCCAACCTGCAAACAAAACATTTCAATCATTTTATGAAATAACCACATTTTTAAAACTTAGCCCTCTCTTATAACTATTAAACCTGTCAGCTTAAATTGCTTGGAATATAACTTATAGCCCTAGCTAAAAGGTTAAATATAACATATTGATTTATTAATTACAACTGTTTCTAAGGTCTAAAGTTTTATTTCAAAACTAAAAGATTCAAGCATTTTAAATAAGGAGATATTTCATCAAACACACAACTCTAAAAGACAAACATACACACCCACACAGGTCACTTGACTGGATACAGAAACTGATGAATATACAGCACAATAAAAATAAAACTACTTTAAAGTTCTCTAGAAGCCAACTGACTGTATCTTTACATTAGCCTACAATCTTTCAAAATAGACTTTTAAAAGGAAAAACTGCTGAGAAAAAGAAATTTATTTTTGTTAAGCTTTTTTTCAGAACATATTCCAGGTAAGTACGGGCCTATCTTTATAATATGCAAAGCTACAAATGAGCTTCATAACTTCCAAAAATGATTGCATTCTCAAATCATTTTAACTACTTTGAAAATGTAATAAAAATGACTTGGTGTACATTACTAAATTATCACATTTTAGAAAATCCACTTCATTGGCAGTTCAACACAAAATAGAGAAGAAGCATCAATGAAGCAAGAAAACTAGAAAGGAAATCATCCCACTAATCTCTATGTGAGATTAGGGTTTGACTGACAAGGGTCCTGGTGATGGGAATAACACAGAGAGGCAGAGGGAAGAGACATTTAAGGTAGAATCTGCAATCTGAGGGATCAATTACTGTCAACACTGATAGAAAAGATGTAGAAGGAGTCTTGGGTTCTGACTTGGATGACTAATTAGGCAGCGGTACCACCCACCAAGTTACGAAATACAGGAGTTTGTATCAGTCTACTGGGCAACACAAAGAGTACGGCCGGACGTGCAGAGTCAACACAGTGAGCACACTTGGACATGCAGAGTTTAAGGTTCTTAATAGGAAGTCCCCCAGTGACCCAGTGGGTAGGATTCGGCTCTTTCACTGCAGAGGCGTGGGTTCAGTTCCTGGTCAGGGAACCATCCCTATGCCTGGTGGTGTGGCCAAAATACAAAAAAGGGGGTGGGGGTGGGGGGGGAGTGTTTCTTATGAGACTCTAAAATATTTGGAAATAGGGTAAAGAGCTTCACAGAGAGGTCTAGCTGGAGTTGTGGATTCAAGAATGATCAGCATATAGTCAACTACAGAAGGTGTCTGTGGTGTGGATAAAATCACTAAAAATGGGTAGAACAAGAGAACATAAATAAAGATGGAATGTGAGGAAAACTAACCTTTCAAGAATAAGTTGAGAGGGTGGGAAGGCATTAAAAAAAGACTAAAACTGAGCTTTCATGGGGTCAAAAAAATAAAGAGAACATGAACATAGGGTCATGTTTAACAAGGAAAGAGGAAGTTCCAAGAACTGTTTAAATGTCACATGAAGATTAGAACTGAAAGTCGCTATTTGTTTAGAGGGAGGACTCCAGATTGCAATGGGTTAATAGGTATGAACGGATTTGAGCATCAATCTTTTGGAAAGTGTGCTGGGAAGGGGAAGAGGACATATAAAACTGCAAGAAAAGGTTTTTTGGGGGCAGGGTAATATTTTAATATAAGAGATTTAAATACGTTTATAAGCTGAGAAAGATCTGGTTAATTCACAGAGGTTGAAAGTAATAGAGAACAAACATAGAACTGAAATGGAAGTTTCCTAAGAGATTTAAAAATAATAATAATAAAGAGATCAGCCTTGAACAAAAAAAGACACTCCTTAAAAAAAAAGCTGCTATAGAGGTGGTCCTAAGATGGTGGAGGAGGAATAGGACGGGGAGACTACTTTCTCCCCCACAAATTCATCAAAAGAACATTTAAACACTGAGTAAATTCCACAAAACAACTTCTGAATGCCGGCAGAGGGCATAAGGCACCCAGAAAAGCAGCTCACTGTCTTCGAAAAGAGGTTGGAAAAAATATAAAAGACAAAAAAAGAGAGAAAAGAGGTAGGGAGGGAGCTCCGTCCCAGGAAGGGAGTCTTAAAAAAGAGAAGTTTCCAAACACCAGGAAACACTCTCACTGCCGAGTCTGTGGCGAGCCTTGGAAGCACACAGAGCAACATAACAGGGAGGAAAAATAAATAAATAATTAAAACCCACAGATTATGAGCCCAACGGTAACTCCCCCAGCAGAGAAGCAGCGCAGATGCCTGCATCTGCCACTAGCAAGCAGGGGCTGGGCAGGGAGGCGCAGGATGCATTGCTTTTTAAGGATTAGGCCCGAATGCCCCGAGGGTAACCAGAGCGAACTAACTTGGGCTAGCAAACCAGACTGTGGGATAGCTACCACGTGAAAAGCTCTAACATAAGACACCACCAGGACCGCACACAGAACAAAGGATGTAACAGAATTAGCCGGCTGCAGACCAATCCCCTCCATTGACAGGCAGCCAGGGCCGGAAGGGCCAGAAGGGGGCAATCGCAGCCCCAGAGAGACATTATCACCAAACTGCAAGCAGACTTCTTTGCTAACTAAGACTTCTTGGGGTTCTGGACAGTCATCATCCACCTGAGAAGGTGCACCAGTTGTACACCCAGAAAACTGAGCAGCAGGGAAGAGGCGATAAGTTGCAGCGACCACGCTCGCCAAACACCTGAGCTACTCGGACCTGGGAAGGGCACAAAACGCAGGCCCAACTGAGTCTCTGAGGACTACCTGAGTGCCTGAACCTGAGCAGCTTAGACCTGAGAGGTACATGCAGCCCAGGGCAAGCCTCAGACGGTTCCCGGCAGAGCAACCTAGAGCCTGAGCTGTATGCACTATGAGCGGGGGCAGGCCCAGTGTGGCTGAGACACTGCAAACACACGCCAGTGTTATTTGTTTACAGCATCCCTCCCTCCCCACAGCGCGACTGAACAAGTGAGCATAAAAACTGTCCACCACCGCCTCCCTTGTGTCAGGGCAGGAATCAGACACTGAAGAGACCAGCAAACAGAAGAAGCTAAAACAGAGGGAACCACCTTGGAAGTGACAGGTGCAATAGATTAAAACCCTGTCATTAATACCAACTGCATAGGAAGGGGCCTATCAGTTCAGTTCAGTTCAGTTCAGTCACTCAGTCATGTCCGACTCTTTGCAACCCCATGAATCGCAGCACGCCAAGCCTCCCTGTCCGTCACCAACTCCCGGAGTTCACTCAGACTCATGTCCATCGAGTCCGTGATGCCATCCAGCCATCTCATCCTTGGTCATCCCCTTCTCCTCCTGCCCCCAGTCCCTCCCAGCATCAGAGTCTTTTCCAATGAGTCAACTCTTCGCCAAAATACTGGAGCTTCAGCTTTAGCATCATTCCTTCCAAAGAAATCCCAGGGCTGACCTCCTTCAGAATGGACTGGTTGGATCTCCTTGTAGTCCAAGGGACTCTCAAGAGTCTTCTCCAACACCACAGTTCAAATGCATCAATTCTTCGGCACTCAGCCTTCTTCACAGTCCAACTCTCACATCCATACATGACCACTGGAAAAACCATAGCCTTGACTAGACGGACCTTAGTCGGCAAAGTAATGTCTCTGCTTTTGAATATACTGTCTAGGTTGGTCATAACTTTTCTTCCAAGGAGTAAGCATCTTTTAATTTCATGGCTGCAGTCACCATCTGCAGTGATTTTGGAGCCCAAAAATATAAAGTCTGACACTGTTTCCACTGTTTCTCCATCTATTTCCCATGGAGTAATGGGGCCGGATGCCATGATCTTCATTTCCTAAATGCTGAGCTTTAAGCCAACTTTTTCACTCTCCTCTTTTACTTTCATCAAGAGCTTTTTAGTTCCTCTTCACTTTCTGCCATAAGGGTGGTGTCATCTGCATATCTGAGGTTATTGATATTTCTCCTGGCAATCTTGATTCCAGCTTGTGTTTCTTCCAGCCC
>SJYQ01003039.1:498624-525991 GCA_006410935.1 Redunca redunca | reverse complement strand
GAGGTTTCAGGATTGGGAACACGTGTACACCTGTGGCGGATTCATGTTGATGTATGGCAAAACCAATACAGTATTGTAAAGTATACTGCAGATCAAAAAAAGAAAAAGAAAAGAAAAGAAATAAGCTGCTATAATCATGAAACTCTATAAATCATCTCCAATGCTCTGTAAGAAAAGGTACCTCAAAAATTATGCAATGATATCAGTTTATGTAAACAGACTTTTTTATTTACACAACATGTAAATTTCCTTTTTACTTTATACTTGAGACCAATTTAACCAATAAATATTCTAAATAGCAACTCACTCCAGTATTCTTGCCTAGGAAATCCCAACAACCAAGGAGCCTGGCAGGCTACAGTCCACTGGGTCTTGAAGAGTCAGACATGACTTAGAGACTAAATAACAACACTCTAACTTTAGATATGTTTCTCATCTATACCACTACTGTTTTTGCATCTCTTTAGAGCAAATATTTTTACAAATAACATATCTAAGAATAATTGCAATCAAGTGATTAAGTCATGTGATGATACACAATTTAAGTACCAGTGCTCTTTTAATATTATTTGTTAAATAAGTACATAAAGTTTTACTTTATTGTTACACTTCAAAGCATTAATAAATGATTAGATTGTTAAAGTAAGGAAAACGTGAAGTAAGAAACATAAAAACCTTCAACAAAACAAATCTCTATAGAAAAATATGGAAGATTATGTATCTGATTTTTTTTTTAAATTTCATTAAATAGGTATACTACAAGCCTAACCTCATTTGTCTTCAATGTTTAGGGGGTGGGAAGGAGAAGCATTTGTTTTTTTTCAGTTTTTCGCAGTTCATTATGAGAATGGGTCCATCTAGTGGCAAGCAGAGCAGTTTATAAGCAAAGATTAGCTCTTGATTAACTATTTCAAGTCACTTCTTATTCAAATTTGTCATCATTTTCTATTCTAAGCTAACGTAAGGAAATAAATTTATACAGAATCTCAAAAAATACTAACATTACTCTATATATTAAGGAAAAATGATAGTCTTTTAAAATCTCAAATCAAGAAAGGAAAACAATTTCCCCAACAAAAAAAGAGAACTGAGCTTTAACTATAAAAATATACATACTGAAATGACTATAAGTATAAATTTGGAAGAGGTGACTAATACAGGGCTGGTGGCAACATGGCTTTCTAAATACTGCCTGATCTCAATATACACAACTTCCTTTTTATCTCATTAGTCAGATAAATTTATTTTTAGTATCAAAAGCATTACCTGATGAGTCTAAATAAATGATTCTCGACTGGGGGTGACTTTACCCACCCCCCTCCCCAGAGAACATCTGGCAATGTCAGGAGATTTGTTGTTTTTTTGGCTGTGCTGGGTCTTCGCTGCTATGCCAACTTTTCTCCAGCTGTGACAGGGGCTACTCTCTAGTTGCAGTGCTCAGGCTTCTCATGGCAGCGGCTTCTCCTGCTGTGGAACGTGGGCATGCAAGCTTCAGCAGTTGTGGCATGTGGGCTCAGCAGTTGCAGCTCCCTGGCTTTAGAGCACAGGCTCAACAGTTGTGGCACAAGAGCTTAGTCTTTAGATGGTATGTGGGATCTTTCCAGAACAGGGATCAAATCTGTGTCTCCTGCACTGCCAGACAGATTCTTCACCACTAAGCCACCAGGAAAGTCCCAGGAGACATTTTTAATTGTCACAGCTGGTAGGGTGGCATTAACACCTCATGGGTAGAGGCCCGAAATGCCGTTAAACATCCTACAGTGCACAGAAGAGTCCCTCAGAATAAAGAATTACCCTACTCAAAATGTCAGTAGTGTTTAGGTTGAGACACCTCTGGTCTAAATGAGCAAAAAAAAAAAAAAGAAGAACAGCAAGAGGAAACTATTAATTATTAAGAACTTATTACGTGTCAAGTAATCTTAAAATATTTTTATTTAATCAAAAGAAATTTTTTTTACCAAAATTCACATGCACTACTCATAAAAATATATATTTGAAAATCTGACCTGTGTGTTTATAACTAGAAACACCTAAAATAATTAGAAGCATTAGTTAAGTTACGTATCTATTAGCCTACCATTTACCAAGAAATCAGTCATTTCTCTTTTAACAAAAAACAGACTTATTTCTCCAGCCCACAAATTATTATCCTCAATTTTCAGCACATGCAAACAAATGTACTATAGCTCCATACATAATCTCTTACTTGTAATTATAATTTTTAATAAAGCTCTTAAAAATTAAGATCTGGGGTAGATCATTTGGGAACAAAACCTGACCTGAACTGATGTGATGGTATTTATAGTCTATTTTTCTCACTTAGTGTGAATGAATATTCATGTATTTAACTGCAGAAATGTTCACGTGTGCCAGGGTCCAGCCCTGGTGGATCCAGGGAAATTCGAAGGGAAAGACGTGTAGGCGAGGAAAGCTTATTTATTTAGAAATATAAGATCAGATTAGGAAGAAATAGTGTAGTAGGAAAATTAAGTGGAGAAAAGAGGCTGAATAACTTGGTTTACGTGGAAAGCCAATAAAGTTCCAGACAAGGAGCTTGCACCATCTACGTTAGGCCACCAGCGTCCTCTTGAATAGTGGGGGGTGCCCCACCTTGGGCTCCCTCTCAGGCGGATCTTAGAAGCCAGGGCAAGTAAGTAGACATTGCGAGCCTCCACACCCCAGATGGGAATTCAGCCAGAAATTAGAGTAAAGAGAAGACATGGAGGAAACCAGTTCAGCGACTGGCCCAGCCTCTGTTGTCTAGAAAGGCCTTTTATCCTTTTTGATTATACATAGAGATCAATGGGTAATACAAAATTATGCAGCATCAGCAGCCCTGACTCTTCTCAAAACCAGGCTTTCTCTCTGCATACCTAATTGTATATATAAGTCTTAGGTGATTTACATCATCTTCTGGCCAGAGGGCCAATTAACATTTTACGGTCCTTTTCTGATAAGGGTTTGTCAACCAGAAGACTTATTTGTGCTGTTCTTCCCAAAGTCTGGTGCCACTCTCAGAAAGCACTAAATAAAGTTACATTCTTACAAAGAAAGGACACAAGAGGAAGGCAGTGATATATAACAAAGAAAAGTATTAACTCAAAAGTCTAGTGTTGCTAACACCAAAACTACTACATTCCTATTTCTATATCCCTATTACATTGATTAATATCCTTCAGGTGTCTAAAAGATAAAGAATATGGAGACCTGGCAGCAGTCATGAGTCAACAGTGAAAACCTGTCACCAATAAGCTTTTTAGCTCTTTAGAAAAGGCTCTGTATCTTTAAGATGCCTTAAGCTTTGTGCCTCTCATGGTTGGGGGGCTGTAAGCAATTCACAAATTGTAAAAAGTCCAGGGGAACCTGTTAGGCAAGTTAGAGAGCCATCAAAGGGGTTTGAGCTGATGCAGGAGACTGAAGTCCTGAATTAACTTTTTTCCAGAGAATAGTGGTGGTGTGCAGGCAGACTCTGGCTTTTTGGGGGTAGATGTTCAGGAAAACTCAGGTGGAACCCCTGAAGCTAGATCACGCCTTTGCATTTTGTCTGGCTTCCTTCCTCATGACCATTGCCATGGGCGGGATTCCTCACTCTGGCTCCCAGCACATGTGTTTAATTATGGAATGCTCTCTATACCTAGATTATTTCTAAATACTACTTTCCACTTAAAGGAACCAGGTTCCTTAAAGGAATAGCTGATCCCATGTCTGATGGGACGTTATACCATCCCATGTCATGTTATACCAGAAAACAACAAAACTGTCAAAGACTGATGGGGTGCTATCAAAAAGACACAGAGATCAACTTGAAGAGGCTCCCACTGGCCTAGGGTAAAGCAATTTGGGCATAAGAATAAATATTGACTACAAGTGATTTAAATATATCAACTACACAAAAATTACTGAGTTCAAACAGATACTCCAAAAAATAAAAATAAGATTAATCAGTCACCACCAGATATTGTTAAGATACCAATACATTATTCTGGAAATTGAGAAATAAAACAATCAGAAATTTAACTTGCCTTTTCAGTACAAACTGCATTTCAGGATAATCATATCGTTGAGAAGGAACAGTTCTTTGCTAAAGAGGAATTCCAGCTAATTCATGAAGAAATTACCCAATCAGAAAAATCACTGTTTTTCAACTCCTAATGAAATAAATATCTGAAGAAGGTAACAGTCATCAATAGATTAAAAAAAAAAATTAAGTAAAAGACAGATTAAAAAGTAACAGAGGAAATAACATTCCACCACCTATACCCCTAAAAGTGGATCCACCAGACATTATGTGCTAACTGATATAGGGTAAAAGGAAACATACAACACCAACTGTGAAGTATTCTTGCTTAAAACATGTAATTATGCCTCTTGTTTTAACTACCAGTTTACAAGACAGATAGGGGACAAAGGAAAAAGTTAACTAATACCATGAGGAGGCACTCAGGTAAATCCAGATAATGAAACATTTTATAGGACAAAGACCTGATTTCTCCAACAAACTGACAGCATTTAAAAGAGAGAGAATAGCAAAAAACAAAATGTAATATTTGGATACCGTTGGATCCTGGTTTGAAAAATCGAACTTTTAAAGGGGATTTTTTTAGATTATTGAGGAAATCTAAAAGTGGACTAAGCATCAGATGAGTTTCTCTTTATTCTGCTTGGTATAACTGCATGGTGGTTATAAAAAAACAAAAATTCTTCTCAGTTAGAGATGCATAATGAAACACTTTTAGTGAAATGACACGGTCTCTATGGTTTGCTTTAAAACTCAGAAAAAAATTTGTTAGGAGGAGGAGAGGAAAAATGAAAAAAAATCAGTAAAATGATAATTAGTGAAGCTGAATGATGGATACATAACGTGTCATTTTACCATTCTCCCTACTTTTGGTATGACTGAAAATTTCCACTATAAAGATAAATTAGGGGCACTGCCCCCAGGGATTATGGGATTGTGAAGCTGTAGTTCTTGGGCAGGTCTGTGGTAAAGACTCCACCTGCCAAGGCCAGAGACACAAGTTTGATCCCTGGGTCAGGAAGATCCCCTAGGGAAGAAAATGGCAACCCACTCCAGTATTCTTGTCTGGGAAATTCCGTGGACAAAAGGAGCCTGGCAGGCCACAGTCCTCTGGGGTCGCAGAAGAGTTGGACAAGACATAGCAATTAGAAAACGTTTCAAGCTTCTGTGTGTTTTAAGAACCCTGTATCTCCACTTAAGTCTACAGTCTCATCCCACAATTAGGCTAACTGCATGTACTGACAGTCACATCAGTTAAAGATTTTTTTTTAATCAGACTAACTTTGTAAATAAATGTGTCTCACTTTTGCCATGCCATCAATGTCCCCTGGTGGTCACAAGTATGCATCAGCAAGGCTGATGAAAACTACATCTCAAAAACACAATTAAAATACTGTAAAAGCAGGCCAGTATTTTCTGATCCTAAGAACACAGACTTGATTCTTTAATCCTTTTGTTTGAGAAGATGATATGAGAAACCATCTCTAAGACCAGTTTCTGTTACTGTCTTCTCAGTATTACTACAATAAATAATTGCCACCCCAACCTGTGCTCCAAACTGAGCATACCCAAGGGAAAAGTTTGCACTTCAATCCACATGAACAGAATCACTGTCCAATGATATAAAACAAATAATATATAATAATGAATAATATATTATATCACAGTAATAATTTTAATAAGCCATCAGTTCACTTCAGTCGCTCAGTCATGTCCGACAATGCAACCCCATGAATTGCAGCCCACCAGGCCTCCCTGTCCATCACCAACTCCCAGAGTATACTCAAACTCATGTCCATCAAGTCCGTGATACCATCCAGCCATCTCATCCTCTGTCATCCCCTTCTCCTCCTGCCCCCAATCCCTCCCAGCATCAGAGTCTTTTCCAATGAGTCAACTCTTCGCATCAGGTGGCCAAAGTACTGGAGTTTCAGCCTTAGCATCAGTTCTTCCAATGAACACCCAGGACCGATCTCCTTTAGAATGGACTGGTTGGATCTCCTTGCAGTCCAAGGGACTCTCAAGAGTCTTCTCCAATGCCACAGTTCAAAAGCATCAATTCTTCGGCACTCAGCCTTCTTCACAGTCCAACTCTCACATCCATACATGACTACTGGAAAAACCACAGCCTTGACTAGACGGACCTTAGTCGGCAAAGTAATGTCTCTGCTTTTGAATATGCTATCTAGGTTGGTCATAACTTTCCTTTCAAGGAGTAAGCATCTTTTAATTTCATGGCTGCAATCACCATCTGCATTGATCTTGGACCCCAAAAAAATAAAGTCTGACACTGTTTCGACTGTTTCCCCATCTATTTGCCATGAAGTGATGGGAACAGATGCCCATGATCTTAGTTTTCTGAATGTTGAGGTTTAAGCCAACTTTTTCACTCTCCTCTTTCACTTTCATCAAGAGGCTCTTTAGTTCTTCACTTTCTGCCAAAAGGGTGGTGTCATCTGCATATCTGAGGTTACTGATATTTCTCCCAGCAATCTTGATTCCAGCTTGTGCTTCCTCCAGCCCACTGTTTCTCATGATGTACCCTGTATATAAGTTAAATAAGCAGGGTGACAATATACAGCCTCCTTTTCCTATTTGGAACCAGTCTGTTGTTCTATGTCCAGTTCTAACTGTTGCTTCCTGACCTGCATATAGGTTTCTCAAGAGGCAGGTCAGGTGGTCTGGTATTCCCATCTCTCTCAGAATTGTCCACAGCTTATTGTGATTCACATAGTCAAAGGCTTTGGCATAGTCAATAAAGCAGAAATAGGTATTTTTCTGGAGCTCTCTTCCTTATTCCATGATCCAGCAGATGTTGGCAATTTGATCTCTGGTTCCTCTGCCTTTTCGGAAACCAGCTTGAATATCTGGAAGTTCACGGTTCACATAATGCTGAACCCTGGCTTGGAGAATTTTGAGCATTACTTTACTAGCATGTGAGATGAGTGCAACCATGCAGTAGTTTGAGCATTCTTTGGCATTGCCTTTCTTTGGGATTGGAATGAAAACTGACCTTTTCCAGTCCTGTGGCCACTGCTGAGTTTTCCAAATTTGCTGGCATTTGAGTGCAGCACTTTCACAGCATCATCTTTCAGGATTTGAAACAGCTCAACTGGAATTCCATCATCTCCACTAGCTTTGTTCATAGTGATGCTTTCTAAGGCCCACTTGACTTCACATTCCAGGATGTGTGGCTCTAGATGAGTGATCACACCATCATGATTATCTGGGTCGTAAGCATCATTAGAAATCACCAAAATGGCCCTCCAGAGAGGCTATATCAATTAACACCTTAATTAACAAGGTCTCAGTACATCCATTTTATCCAATCCTTGACATTATGATTTTTTTTAAATCTTTGCAAATTTGATTGTGGAAGGTAACAACATATATTTTAATTTGTATTTCTTGTTAACAAGGGAAAATGAAACTTTTTTCATGTTTCTTGGCTATCTGTATTGCACTTTCATTGTTTTCCATATTTTTCTAACAATGAATGTCTCTTTGGCCTGAAGAATTATAGAATCTTTTTATAAGAATATTCATTTTTTTATCTTATTATATATATGCCTCAACTATTGCTCTCAACTTGTCAAATGGCATTTTGCTCTGTTTTGGTTATTTTATAACACAGAAATTTTTTTCACTTTTATGTGGTCAATCTAGAAACCAGTGTTACATGTAATTAGAGATTTGGAAACTTGGTTCAGAAACATCACAAACTTGGTTTAAGCAGTTATTAGACGTGTGAACAAGGAAAAACTACTTAATTTTTCTGAGACTCAGTTTTCCTATTTGTAAAATAGGGATACAGCCACATATCACACGGAGTTGTTATAAGGATTACAATCATTCATTCCTTCATTCATTCATTTACAGTTTCCCACCAAGTCTGCCAGGCAAATAACATCCCAGTCACTACCATAATATTATCATGACTAGACAACATTTTAATTTTTAATAGCAGTTCCCAATAGATTATCACTTTAATAAACACTTCTTGGCAATTATTTTAAAAAGAAAAAAAAATTCCATATCAACCCATTTAGAAAAACAGAATAGAAACCCAATCACAAAATAAGATATTCAACAGTGGCTAAAGTAAAGCCAAACATACCAATAAGTTCAGGTGGGTTTCTTTCATTAAACCGCTCACACAGACGAATAAATGTCTCAGTATTCTCCGTTGTAGGGCACTCGCCATGTCTAGTAATACAGAAACATTTTGTTTCTAAGTAGAGATGACAACTTTCAGCAAAAGGTTTCAATATTAAAGACTCTTAATACATGACTTACCCTTTACACTGAAGTTTTATATATTTGATTCCTTCTTTTTCTATGTCATTTCTGTCATAGAATCTTGAAGTATTTGTCAGGTCTACCAACAAGCCCATTTTAACCTTAGGCAAAAGGAAAGAAAGAAGATTTCCTAGTAACTGAATCTGTTCCAAAATAAGCTGACTGAATGGCAATATTCTGGGCCAGTTCATTCATCTACACTGAAGGAGATTTTATGTTCACTCTGTCAACATATTAACAATGAATATATCACTTATTCAAGTGTGTTATTTGAGACACAGAACTTAGGCACTGAATGAAACAAATTAATCCCAAACAAATGATGAAACAAGAATATAAGCAAAAAAAAAAAAGAATATAAGCAAAACAGATTCCACTTCAACATTACAAAAACCTACCTAAAAAGCAAATAGTGATGTAGTTTTCTATGTCTGTCACTCCACCAATGATTTATTAGAAGTAGCTAGAACAGGGACAGCATTTATCTGAAATACACCCAAACTCAAGCTCCAGAAGCACCAAAGAATTGATGCTTTTGAACTGTGGTGCTGGAGAAGACTCTTGAGAGTCCCTTGGACTACAGGGAGATCCAACCTGTCCATCCTAAAGGAAATCAGTCCTGAGTATTCATTGGAAGGACTGATGCTGAAGCTGAAACTCCAATACTTTGGCCGCCTGATGCAAAGAGCTAACTCATTTGAAAAGACCCTGATGCTTGGAAAGATTGAAGGCAGGAGGAGAAGGGGACAACAGAGGATGAGATGGTTGGATGGCATCATCGACTCAATGGATATGAGTTTGAATAAACTTTGGGAGTTGGTGATGGACATGGAGGCCTGGAGTGCTGCGGTCCATGGGGTCGCAAAGAGTCGGACACAACTGAGCGAATGAACTGAACTGAACTGAACAAGCTCCAGACACACATCAACTCAGCATTCCAGCAGCCATCACCGAAGTGAGTACATAGGGGAATAGTATGTACAGTCAAAATGCCCTTGGGCTTCCCTGGTGGCTCTACGGTAAAGAATCCACCTGCCAATGTAGAGACACCAGTTCAACCCCTGATCTGGGCAGTATTGTCAAATGAGTAATAAATTTTCTCAAGTTATATTGTATGGGAAATGTTATTAATATAGATATCCTAGAAATTAAATGCAGTTTCTAAAATTCTGGTATGTACTGAATTATGTTATTAGTCATAATACAGTTACTATCTCAAAGTGTTACATATCACAGCAAAGTAACCAAGTTACTTTGGACTGTCATCAGATTTTAAGCATGCCATTTGAAGCCTTTTTGTCATTACAGACAGCTCTGGTTTCTCTCTGATGCCTTTAGAAAAACACCACCTCTTCAAAATTTACAGAAAGGACTTTCTAAGATTAAATTAAAATTAACTAGATAAACAAATTTTGTTATTAACAGTAAGCTGGTATCAGACTGGAATTTGGTTTTCTGTGTTAAGAGATAAACAGATTTTGTTATTAACAATAAACTGGTATCAGACTGGAATTTAGTTTTCTCTGTTAAGAGAACAAAGTTTTCTTGAATGTGGTATTTGAAAACAGACTATGTGAATTTCTTTGCTTTTAAGTGATTTATATATGTTTTTAAAATCTTTTGTTACTTCGGTAAAGTATATTAATATTACTTCACAATGATCTATGAAGATTGTGGTACCCACAGATAAAGTTCATTTTGATTCTACAAAAAATTAACCCCTCCTTGTCAGCTGATCTGAACTGTCAGCCTTTTTCTATCCTGATGTCCTTAGGACCCAGTAAGAGTTTACTTCTAAATCAAGGAATTTAAAACGATTAAACAATAGCTGTAAATTAAACAGTTGGGGCTATGGGAAATTCAAGATGGCTGCTTGGCTTTTCCCAGCTCCCTGACAAACCTCATTTTTTATTTGATGGGATAAAGCCTTCACTGGCTGCAGGGTTAAAGCCCTCATAAAAAATGTCATGTTTCACTGAATATTAAATTCTAGTTTTGCTAATTAAGATCTACGTTGACCAAGACTCACTCCCAGACTCAGTTCCCAGACAGTTCCTCGCTGTTATGTTTTATTGCTAAAAAGTTTAATTGAATTATCCTAAAGCTTATCACAGTAATCTGTCTTTGGATAGAGATCAGACACCTCATGAGCTATAACCAAGGGACATAAAATTCATGTATCTATCAATGAACCATATGCTAATTGGAACTTATGGCAAAAATGACATGACAAAAGAGTGTCCCTGGGTTTCTAGATTAGGAAATTTCCAGAGGCAACAAAGAATTATACTAAGAGTAATCAATTTGCTGAATTACATGCAGTATATGAAGCTCTAAAACAAAAAGTTAACAGAATGTCATTCTACAGAACATTTACATAACAAGACTCTTGGTTGGTAGCCAATGGATTAACCACAGCTTTGATTTTGTGGGCACACCAAAAATCTGGCAATGTGGCAGAAAAAGCAACATACAGGTGGGCTCAAAATCAAGGTATTTCCTTTACTATGGAACTCATTCAATATTTTACAATGTCCAATTTATCAATATATTGAACACAGACACTTACCACAGCTAGTCAAAGGACAACTGGCATGTGGCAAGCTGCCTGGGCAAATATGGCAAATTGATTATATTGATCCATTAATTTGAGATGAAGGATGTCAATATGTGGGTACTGCTATGGACACCTATGGATATTTAGTGGCCATTCCCTTCAAGAAAGCCAATCAGACTAATACTATTAAAACAGAGGCGATAATTAATTTACATTATGGTGTTCCACTTCAAATTCAGAGGGACAATGGATCACATTTTAAAGGTTAGTTACAGGAAAGTGATAATTTTTGTACATATATACTTTCCTGTTCACCTGAAACTAATACAGCATTGTAAATCAACTATACCTCAATAAACAAATAAAAATTAAAAAATAAAAAAATAAAGGTAAGTTAATACAAGAGTTTGCCCAAGAATATAATATACAATGGATCTTTCATATTCCTTATTATCCTCAAGCTGCTGGTTGGATTGAAAGAATGAATGGTCTGCTTAAACAGCAATTAATTAAACTTGGAGAGGGGTCTTATAAAAACTGGAGAAATAGCTTTAAATACTTCCCTCAATATTTTAAATAATAGACCTGTTAGAGAATCAGAAACTCCTTTGATGAGAAAAACTATTCCAAATTTACAGATTCATAAAATAGACTTCTATCCTGAAACAACTGAGTTTTGGGAAATTAGCCCAGGAGCACTAGCTCTTTTCCAAGCTACTCCTGAGACTACCAGATCGGATTTATACTCTTTATCTGAACAGAGACTTACAAAAAGACTGATATGTGCTATTTCAACTGGTACTGGAATCGAAATGCCTCCCAGGCACTTTGGGTTAATTAAGGAATGCTCCTCTTAAGGGTTAAAAGGAATCTGTGTCCATGCAGTAGTTACAGACCCAGATTACCAAGGAGAAATCCAAATAATTTTACAAAATGAAGGAAAGGATGAAAGGATGATCTATTTATTAATAAGCATGATAGAACTGCCCAACTTCTGATTTTCCCATGTGTAAGTGTTAAGTACAAAATGAAAAGAACCTCCCACCTTACTAACAGAGATGACGGAGGGTTTGGGTACACAAATGAAATACATGCAACTAGAGCTAAAGTGTGGGTGAAGCAACCTAAAGAGTCCTCTCATATTTGCTGACGTGGCTGCACAAAAGAAGGGAACAACGTATTAACTGATGATCCCCGGACAAGAAGAACGGCAATATGTGCTGTTAACACATATTGCTATGCTCATGAACAGGCTATTCTTGGAAGCCTGACTGTAATGTGGATTGTCATTCATACCTCAACCTTCAAGGATATCCTATGACTAAAAGAAAAATATGAAAAAAACTACTGGGGAAGCTTCAGCTAGAGAAACATAAGCCAGACCTGAACTCAGGATAACTTCATGTGCCTAGCAAAAAAGGCCTTTTCTTTCTTAACTTTGACTTTCTATGTACAAAAGATTATACACAGCACTGGTAAGGATATAGCTCAAGTCTTAATCATTAACACTAAATGGATGCTTGCAACACTAAAGTCACATGAACTTTATGTATGACAAAGACTTTTAATAGTTGTTTAGTGACTCAGTAATATTTCAGCTGCTGTTGTATAGTCACTGAGTCATGTCCAACCCCGTGGACTGTAGCCTGCCAGGCTCTTCTGTCCATGGGATTTCCCAGGCAAGAATACTCAAGTGGGTTGCCATTTCCTTCTCCAGGGGGGTCTTTCTGATCCAGCAATCTTCCCCACCCAGGGACTGCCTGAATTGGCAGGAGGATTCTTTATCACTAAGCCACCAGGGAAATTCAACACTTCAGCTACACCGAACTAAATCTTAAACCGACATGTGTGATTGGACTGTTTGTTCTATACAGCTGTTATATTATCTTGCTCAGAAGGATAAGGTCCAAGGACTTTTAATGTCTGCTAATGCATATGCTAAAGAATCTCTTGATGAGGGTGAAGGAGATGGGAAAAGCCGGCTGAAAACTAAATATTAAAAAAACTAAGATCATGGCATCCGGCCCCATTACTACATGGCAAATAGAAAGGGAAAAGGTGGAAGTACTGCTTCTAGATGGAAGTCTTTGCCAAACACAAAGACTTGAATGCCATAATACAGCTTCTCACAAGTTAGAATTAGAACCCATATTGTTTGTCTCTAGGTCCAAAATAAGAAGTGAATGAAAAGTGGGGATGAGCAAGAAAATGTGAATTCTCTAAAGATATATGAATACTTTAGCTAAGAAAACCAGGAAATTGTATTATGTGACTTAGCTGCACTGCGTCCACATATACGTACATGTGTAAATGTGTGTCTGTGTGTGTGATATGTCTGTGTGAATAATGTATGCTTTTTAGTGTATCTGCCTATATACACATATACTCATATTATATATACATAATCATTTTTCCTTATAGATTCCCAATCCATGAAATAAGGACAATAACAGTATCCACCTCATAGAGCTGTGAGATTTAAATGAAGCCCTTACTCTGTGCCAAGCACTATTCTATGCTTTACATGCACTAATTTTACTTGCAAATGAGGAAACTGAAACACGAAGAAATTAGGTAACTTGACCACAAAGCTGTCAGTGGCAAACTAGAATTCAAACCCAGACGCACTGGCTTCTAAACCCAAGCTCTTTAAATGCTCTGCCTAGGAATATTAAATGCTCTACAAATGTTAACTATGACTTTCAAAAATGTGTATTAATAATGTAGATAAAAATTAAAAGTTTATAAGCTAAAATAAAAGATATAAAATGAAGACCCAAACTACACCAAAAACAGGGATAAGTAACAGGTTATCAAAAACTAAGTGGCATGTTTACTATCCTGTAACAGGAAACTCACATGTAACGGGCACCAGGCATTTGCTGAATGTACTAACTGTCGTTCAGTCGCTAAGTCATGTCCAACTCTTTGCAACCCCATGAACTGCAGCATGCCAGGCTTCCCTGTCCTTCACCATCTCTCAGAGCTTGCTCAAACTCATGTCCATTGAGTCTGTGATGCCATCCAACCATCTCATCCTCTGTCACCCCCTTCTCTTCTTGCCCTCAATCTTTCCCAGCATCAGGGTCTTTTCCAATCAGTCAGCTCTTCTCACTAGGTGACCAAAGTATTGGAGCTTCAGCTTCAGCATCAGTCCTTCCAATGAATATTCAGGACTGATTTTCTTTAGGATTCACTGGTTTGATCTCCCTGCAGTCCAAGGGACTCTCAAGAGTCTTCTCCAACATCACAGTTCAAAAGCATCAATTCTTCAGCGCTCAGTCTTCTTTATGGCCCAACTCTCACTTCCATACATGACTAATGGAAAAACCACAGCTTTAACTATATGAACCTTTGGTGGCAAACTGATGGCTCTGCTTTTTAGTACACTGTCTAGGTTTTTCATAACTATTTTTCCAAGGAGCACTCAATAAAAACCACCACTAAATATGCCCCCTAAAAACATATTCAAGCCTTAACTCCCAGTACCTATGAATATAACCTTATTTGAAAGAAGGTTATAGGGTCTTTGCAAATATAATCAAGACGAGGGCATACAGGGGAATTCCCTGGCAATTCAGTGGTTAGGAATCCAAGCTTCCACTGCAGGTTCAATCCCTGGTCATGAAACTAAGATCCTGTAAGTCATATGGTGTGGCCAAAAAAAAAAATTAATTAAATGAGGTATACTGGATTAGGGTGTCCTTCTAAGTGGGAAACTTGGACATGACACACACAAGGAGGCGGCAGAGACAGATAAAGGAGCTGCAAGCCTAGGAATACTGAGGCCTGCTGGCCATCCCTGGCAGCTAGGAGAAAAGAATGGAAGAGATCCTCCTCCAAGACTCCAGGAAGAGCCAACCTCTCCAACACCTTGCTGTGGAATTTCTAGCCTCCAGAACTGTGAGAGGATATGTGTCTGCTCTTTTAAGTCACCCAGTTTCCAGTAATTTGTCAAAGTAGCCCTGTTGTTGGTGTGTCACCCGCTCGGTCGTGTCTGACTCTTTGCAATCCCATGTACTGCAGCCCACCACGTTCCTCTGTCCATGAAATTTTCCAGGCAAGAATACTGATGTTGCTTGCCATTCCCTTCTCCAGGGGATCTTCCTGACCCAGGGATTGAACCCAGGTCTCCTAAATTGTAGGCAGGTTCTTTACTACCTGAGCCACCAAGGAAGCCCAGAAACTAATATAACCAGTGTGATGTCAGAATAACATAAAAAATTACGTTTTGTTTAGAAAAATAGTTTGGCACTTTTCTGTAAAACTAACCACGTGCTCAACAATCTTAGTCTTGGGTATTTGTTCCAGAAAAATGAAACTTAACACTCACATAAATACCTGTACATAAACCTTCACGGCAACTTGATTCACAATACCCCACAACTGGAAACAACTCAAAGTGGCTAAATGGTTACTTAACCATTCAGTGGGAGGAGAATGGTTAAACTCTGGCATAGCTATACAACTGAATACTATTCAGCAATAAATACGAGCACAACTTTCATCGATTCATGCAAAAACCTGGAGGACCTCAGCAGCATTATGCTTAGTGGAAAAAAGTGTATCCCGGGGGCTTCCCGGGTGGCTCAGTGGTAAAGAATCCACCTGCCAACACAGGAGACATGGGTTCGATCCCACATGCTGCAAGCAACTAAGCCCATGAGCAACAACTGAGCCTGTGCTCTAGAACCCAGCAACCACAACTGCTGAAGCCCACGTGCCTAGAGCCACAACAAGAGAAGCCACCGCAATGAGAGGCCTCTACACCGCAACAGAGTAGCCTCCACTCCCTGCAACCAGAGAAGGCTTGAGTGCAGCAAGGGAGACCCAGCACAGCCAAAAATAAATTTACAACAATTTTTTTTTAAAGTGTATCCTGAAAGGTCACAAACTGTTTCATTCCATTTATATAACATTCACAAAATGACAAAACTATAGAGACAGAGAACAAGTTAGCAGGTCGAACTGCACAGAACTTTACACACATAAACACAAATGAATGCACATAAACATTGGTAAAAGACTTTTAGGTCTACAATCCAGTCAATACTGTACCAATGTCAATTTCCTGCTTTTGATATTATACTACAATCACATAAGATGTCACCATTGGGAAAAACGGAGAGAAGGGTTCATAGACTCTATGTACAATTTTTGCAACTTGCTCTGAGTTAATTATTTCAAAGTAAAAAGTTTTATTTTAGAAAGCCACCTGAAAAACAAGAAAGGGATAAAGTATGTTAAATCAATATCAAAAATGTTTTGCTTCTTACCTTCAGACTCTTCAGATAATTTGAAAGCATACTAGGATGGAATCGGTTTTCTTCAGCAACTTGACTGTCATATCTTGGTCCTAACATTGTTTTCAGAGGTAAGAATCTTCCTAAATAACATGAAGATAGGTAATAATTTTCATTAACGAAAATGTTCTGGGTTAAAACTCTATAATTAGCAATTTTAAAATCACCTTCTTACAATATTTTTAATGAAATTGTTCATAAAATACTCTCAACCTATACTATACTTTTAAAGGGCACTATATTGGAACTTTTAAGTTCCAATATGTATTCAATATATCCAATATATATTCTAGAAATTGACAATCAATATAAGAGCAAAAGAAATTACCAGTAAATGGAATGTCCAGAAAGATGTCCAGAAAGTTCTAAACCACTATATTATAAAGATACTGCCTTAAAACCTTTAAAGATATAGTACTAGAAAACTGATGATGAAGTAAATTAAATCAATTCTTTGAAATTGCTATTACGCTTCTTTAATATAAAATTGGAACTTCTGATGCCAAGCAGGGCCCTTGTGGGGCTCCTGGGCATGGAGGCCTTTTTGTCCCCCATTCCTTAAAGGCAAGACTCAGAGCCTCCATGATCAAGATGGTGATCAGAGGAGGAGCAGCAAGGAAACTACCTGAGGGAAGATTAAGGGGAGCAGAAAGGCTCATCAAGATCAGGAGACCACCTAGGACCCTGCACACACCCTAATCCTGTCAGCAACCCCACCCTTTTGAAACTTGAAGGAATGAAGACTGTTACTGCCTTGATAATTACCACATACCCCTGTCTGACTATCTAACCTCTCCCTATTCAGGGAAGGGGGACACAGTTTTTGAGGCGCTAGCCTCCTAAGTTCCCCCTTTGCCTGCCAAAATAATAAGGCTACTCTTTCCTTCTCCTCCATAACTCTGTCTCCATATTTCTGTTTGGCATTGGTGCACAGACAGCCAAGATTTTGGCAACACTTTCTCCATTTTACAGACCTTATCCTACATCCCAGAAGAAGAATCAGGGTGAGAAGCATACTAACCAAAATCACTCACCAAACAACGATCAGTGATTCTAATTTCAGCAAAACTAACTTTCTGGCCTTTTTTTTCTGAATCACCGTGTAAACATAGGGGAAGTTATCTTATAAAATCAATTTTTAAATCGTCTATTTTAGCTGATTTATATTATAAAATCACTAAGTATAAACATCTACCTAAAATCATATCTAAGTGAAGTCTTAATATGTGTCCATAGCCTTTAGCCAAAACAAATAAAAAGATCATTTTCTTTTTCTATTTTTATTTTCCACAAAGAGTCGGATATGACTTAGCAACTGAACATTTTCTACAAAACCACTCCAGATCAACAGCAACCTCCATCACTCAGTTCTCAAAAACTGATGATTTTTAACTCAGACGGAGTTCCTGAATCGCTTTCTTCACAAGGCTTCCAGGACACTACCTCCTCCCATTTCTCCCCTCTCTCTGGCCTCTCCTTCTCAGTCTCCTTTACTAGCTCCTCCTTATCACCCTGGCCCCTCTGTGTTTTGTCCCAGGGCTCGGTCTTTGTACCTCCTCTCGTTCTATACTCTCTGCCTTGGTGTCTCATTTGGTCTCACAGGTTTAAAAGCCATCAAGGCACTAATGACTCACAAACGTATAACTCTCCCTTAACTCTAGAATCAAATATCAAATCACTGACCTGACTTACTAGTCTCTGCCGCTGCTGCTACTAAGTTGTTTCAGTCGTGTCCGACTCTGTGCAACCCCATAGACGGCAGCCCACCAGGCTCCCCCGTCTCTGGGATTCTCCAGGCAAGAACACTAGAGTGGGTTGCCATTTCCTTCTCCAATGGGATGTCTAACAGGTGTCTCAGACTTGGTATCCAAATCTGAGCTCTCAATTTTCAAACTCCTCTTAAGGTCCTCCCCATCTCAGCAAATGTAACACCCTTTTTTTTTTTTAACAGTTTAGGGCAAAAGCTGTGGCCTTATCCTTGATCCATCTCTTTCTTACACACCCCACATCCAATCCATCAGCAAATCCTATCAGATCTGTCTTCAAAATTCATCCAGAATCTGACCACTTCTACCATCTCACCTAGATTATTATACTTCATTTAGTTTATTTGCTAGATATTTATTAAGTACCTATTACGTAACAGGCATTATTCTAGATGCATGGAATGTATTAGTGAAAAGAACTAAAAACAACAGACAAAAAGTATCTGCTCTCATGAAGCCTAATTTCTATTGAGTAAACCACAAACAAGAAACATAATAAATAATAATAAGGTATGTTAGAAATTTCATCCCACTAAACCTCTCTTCTCATTGTCATCTCAGAGATCTCATCCTATTTCCCCTGCATACCCTTAACCTCTGTGCTCCTCCCCTACTGCTCAGCCACACTCTCCTGAGAAAAACCCAGACCTAGCTAAACCCAACCACCTGATTTCTTTGGGCCTACCCCTATGCAGCTCGACTCCTAGAGAAAATCTCAGATGGGTCACAATATAAATTTTAATCACCAATTTCAAAGGCAATCTTCTGTTTCACATCTTTTTCTCATTTTTAAAATATACTAAGCTCCTCTAGCCCCTTTTTCAACTGATGGCTTCATGTTATACATTACTGAAAAGAAAAGGCAAAAAGAAGCAACTTCTTATGTTTAACACATACCAGACACTGTTTAAAACACTTTACATAGATTTATTAATTTACTCCTAACATCTGCTGGACAGGGAGGCCTGGCATGCTGCAGTCCATGAGGTCGCAAAGAGTCAGACACAACTGAGAGACTGAACTGAACTGAACATAAACACACATAATGTTATTATCCCCATTTTACAGATGAGGAAATCAAGGCAAGAGAAATTAAATAACTTGAAAACTGTCACACTTCTAGTAAATGAAAGAACAGTGATTCAAACCTAGGTGATCTGGACATGGAGTCCACAAATATAACTGCTATTCAACAGCACCTCTCCACCACTGAAACTTGCCTCACCTTTACAGTTATAAACCTTTCTGTCCATTTCTCGAGTCCATTTTCTCTTTCATCCTCTTTCCTCCCATTAAAGGCAAATCCCTTCCCTTCTGCTCTGGATTCCTTTCCATTTTGCCTTCACAAGGACATCAACCTTTCCTCCCTTCCGTGTGGTTACCAACTTTTCTAATATCTTACGTCTTAGCAGTATCTCATACATCTGACTCTTCCTTCCTTGAAAAATTCTCTTGGCTTTCATAACAATAGACTCGTTTAGTTTGAGGAGTTGCTTGTCAGAGAAATTAGCATTACTTATCCTGACTAATCAAATACCATGCTTTTAAATACTGTCTTTACGCTGCTGCTGCTAAGTCGCTTCAGTAGTGTCTGACTCTGTGAGACCCCACAGACGGCAGCCCACCAGGCTCCCCGGTCCCTGGGATTCTCCAGGCAAAAACACTGGAGTGGGTTGCCATAATGATCCTTAAATGTACATCTACAACTAGAACTTGTTTGAATTCCAAACCATATATCCAGCTGTATGCTCAGCATATCTACCTGTGCAGTCAGGATCTTAATACCTCTTCCAACCTGCCTTCCACTCCCTCCCCCAACAAGCCCTAACGGTACCAATCATCCTACTGCGTAAGCAGAAACCTAGGACGAAGTTTTGACTTTCTTTTTCTCACTCTAAATCCAACAGTCCAAGTCCTGTCTATTTTCCCTCCTTGTTGTCGTTGTTGTTTAGTGGCAGGTCGTGTCCTACTCTTCTGTGATCCCATGGATTGGGATCTTCCAAGCAAGAATACCGGGGTGGGCCACCATTTCCTTTCTCCAGGGGATCTTCCCAACCCAGGGGTCAATCCCTCGTCTCCTGCATTGCAGGTGCATTCTTTTACTGCTGAGCAACTGGGGAAGTTCATCTTCCCCTTCAATTTTCTCCAGTCAGCCTGTGCACTCAGTTGCTTCTGTCATGTCCAACTCTTTGCAACCCTATGGACCGTAGCCCACGAGGCTCCTTTGTCCATGGGATTCTCTAAGCAAGAATACTGGAGTGAGTTGGATGACTTCTCCAGGGGATCTTTCCAACCCAGGGATTGAACCCGCATCTCCCGCAATGCAGGCAGATTCTTTGCTGCTGAGCCACCAAGGAAACCCACTACTCCAACTCTACTTCTAAACCATCACCATTCTTTCACCCAGACTACCATGAAAGTTCCTAAATAGTCTCCCCACTCTCATTCTTGTCTCTTTCATCAAACACAGAGCAATCAAAGTGAGCTTCTTTAAACTGAAGTCAAATCATCTCACCCCAGNCTACCCTTGAAGGGCAGTTTGGCTGGAAATGAAATCCGTTACTCACATTGTTTTTTAAGGATCCTGCTGGTTACTCTGTTTCCCCCTCTGCTTATGCTGTGGTGGAGAAACCTAATGCCAGGCAATTTCCCCCCTTTTATCAGTATAAGTGACTTGATCTCTTTGCTCAGCGACTCAAAAGATTATTTCTTTATCATCCGTCTGATAAAGCTACTAGGTTTTGTCCCTTTTATTTCAGGAAAGCTGTCTTGATTGTCATTTTGAAAACATTTTCTCTGGATAAGAAAGCTGTGGTACATATACACAATGGAGTATTACTCAGCCATTAAAAAGAATACATTTGAATCAGTTCTAAGGAGATGGATGGAACTGGAGCCGATTATACAGAGTGAAGCAAGCCAGAAAGAAAAACACCAATATAGTATACTAACGCATATATATGGAATTTAGAAAGATGGTGATGATGACCCTGTATGCGAGACAACAAAAGAGACTCAGATCTATAGAGTGAACTTTTGGACTCTGGGGGAGAGAGAGAGGGAGAGGGTGGGATGAGATGGGAGAATGGCATTGAAACATGTATACTATCAAGTAAGAAACGAATCGCCAGTCGATATCCGATGCAGGATGCAGGATGCAGGATGCTTGGGACTGGTGCAAGGAGAGGACCCAGAGAGATGGTATGGGGTGGGAGGTGGGAAGGGATTCATGTTTGGGAACGCTTGTACACACGTGGTGAATTCATGTTAATGTTTGGCAAAAGCAATACAGTAATGTAAAGTAAACTAAAGTTAAAATAAAAAATTTAAAAAAAAAAAATAAAACCCTCTCCAGCAAAATAGCAAACTGTTGAAATTTATATAGAATAATCATTTGAAATCTTGGGATATTGTCTTCAGTTCAGTTCAGTCACTCGGTCATGTCCGACTCTTTGCGACCCCATGAACCGCAGCACACCAGGCCTCCCTGTCCATCACCAACTCCCGGAGTTCACTCAGACTCACATCCATCAAGTCAGTGGTGCCATCCAACCATCTCATCCTCTGTCATCCCCTTCTCTTCCTGCCCTCAATCTTTCCCAGCATCAGGGTCTTTTCAAATGAGTCAGCTCTTCGCATAAGGTGGCCAAAGTATTGGAGTTTCAGCTTCAAAATCAGTCCTACCAGTATACAGCAAATAGATAAACATTCACTGAAGCAAGGTCTGCAAGAACAGCAAAAGCCTTGCTCACCCCTCACAGTTCTGTGCTGCAGAAGCTCTAATTTGGGTGCATGCCACCAGGAAGACAGAGCTCCCTATATCCACAGTTTCCAGTGTGGGGCTTGACCAGGGAGGATCAGGATGCTGGTGTTTCTCATCCCCCTGGCATCATGTTGTACCAACTCTGTTCCAGTGTGGCCAAAAGAACTGGCTTCTTCTTCCCCCCACCAAGTCCCCACTTGTAGGGTGGAAGCTGTACCCCAGGTACAGCAAGCCAAGGATACTGGCCTGAATCACCCCCAGCTTGCTTAGGATGAACATTTTGAGCCTGGAGAGGCAAATGAAGAAGATCAGAAGTTGCCACAACTGCTCAGTATCGGAGAAGGCAATGGCACCCCACTCCAGTACTCTTGCCTGGAAAATCCATGGACGGAGGAACCTGGTGGGCTGCAGTCCATGGGGTCGCTGAGGGTCGGACACGACTGAGCGACTTCACTTTCACTTTTCACTTTCATGCATTGGAGAAGGAAATGGCAACCCACTCCTGTGTTCTTGCCTGGAGAATCCCAGGGACGGGGGAGCCTGGTGGGCTGCCGTCTATGGGGTCACACAGAGTCAGACACGACTGAAGTGACTTAGCAGCAGCAGCCACTCAGTATCAGTCTCATAGGGTGAGGATGTCCACCTGGGAATATTTGGCTGACCTCTGCTTCAATATAGTGGCATAGGGATTCTTTCCAGAGGGAAAGGCAAACTATGAGGGTGAAGAGCTCCAAAGGTCTCATTCAAAAGGTGGAAAGAGTTGGGGAGCTCTCCAGGGCACCTTTTATAAGGGCACAAGCCCTGTTCATGAGGGTTCCATCCTAATGACCCAGTCACCCCAAAGTCCTTGCTTCCTAATATTATCACTTCATGTATTAGGATTCCAACATGTGAATTTTGTGGGGACACAAACATTCAGACCACAACATGCAAACTGAAGAACAGAATTTTGAATGAAGAAAATTGAACAGACCTTCAGAGAAGTGTGGAGCATCATTTAGCACACCATACTACCGCTGTTGTTTTTAATCATTTCCCTACTGCTTTCACTTTATGCTGGTTATTTCCTTAAGACTGAGGATTAAAATACACAAATAGTCAAAAAAAATAAATAAATAAAATAAAAACAAAACAACAACAAAAAACAAAAAACCAACAATACATCTAGCATATTTTTGGGGGGTCAGCCTGTGCAACTTGTGGGATCTTAGTTCCCTGACTAGAGATCAAAACCCAGCCCTCGGCAGTCAGAGGAGGACCGCCAGAGAATTCCCTATATCTAGCAAACTTCTGTTTATTCAAGATAACTCACACACACTTCCTCTGGGAAGTCTTCCCTGAACACTTTCTTCTTCCCTAACCTCAAACAAAGAATTGGGTTTATCACCTCTAGTATCCCATAATATTCTATAATAGAGTCATTACTGTACTTGTTATAACAAAACTTTGTTTAAAAATGATGGTTTACTACTTCCAAGAAACTATATGCTCTTTAAGGTGAGGGACTATATCTTAATCATCTCCCAAGTCCCAAAAACCAGCACAAAGTATACACAAATACTTGCTAAGTAAAATGACTTCAAAGTCACCATTATTCTCATAAGACTATCATATTTATAGTCCCACAGGTAGTTCCCAGGAACTTTACACATAGTATATATAAACTGTTATGGTGAATAATCTGCCTTTAAGAAATGAGAAGCTAGTTTTCTTCAAAGTGTTCACCTAAAATCCATCACTCAGAAGGAGGAAAAAAAAGAATTCTTCAGAAATAAAGCCTCAGAAAGAGAAAGGTCCTATCTCCAGGAGCTCTCTCACTGGAAGTCTAGTTTAAGTAGAAAAATGAACTTCAGTGGGGAACAGATTACTTTTATAATTAGTACCATCTTCTGATTCAGAAAAATTATGAACTTGTATAGTACTAATAAGAGTTGGTGATGGACAGGGAAGCCTGGAATTCTACAGTCCATGGGGTCGGAAAGAGTCAGACACGACTGACAGAAGAAGTCATCCTAATGTTTACAATGAGAAAATTTAGCAGCCGTAACATATTTTCCTAAATGTGCAAAATAGCAAAGAAATTATACAATAAGCATGAATTCCTTTTCTAATGAGAAAAAAATAAGAGGAAGAAAACAGGAGGTAGAAATTGGGAATATGAATGATTCCTTATTTTTCTCTAAAGCTTGCAATAATGTAGCTAGCATTTCTTGTTCTAGTACTATAAAACACTGCCAACCCTGCATTATCTAAAATACACAATGTGTCATGAATGCTTCTAGGACACAGAATTTTAAGGTAAATTCAGAGAGATTTATCAAGAATTTTATGTTGTATTCCTTACTTTTTAACAAGGGTCACAAGCCAAAGCACACCTGATTACCAGTAAAGATCCAGTTGGTTGTCAGGAGGCCTGGGGTTCTGTCCAGGGCCCACACCTGCTCAGATGAGGGGAGTTTAGTGACTCAGGGAGCACAATAATTAAAAGTCTAGCTTTTGGGGGTCAAAATACTCCAATACAATAAAAAGGAAAACTTTTTTATTCCTGACCCTTCACCTCCAGGAGGGTGTAAAAGAAAAGAAAAGCACACAACTCTATTTCTTAGAGTGGTATAAAGCTGTCTGGGGCTTAGCACTTCACCAGCTGCTGTCCACCCCAGTCAGTACACACATGTGTCCCTTTATCTCCCAACAAGTCAGTATCCTGATATCTGTCATCGCCATGAACAGACTACATTAAAATTCTGACTTTTAAGCTGTTTTTCTAATTCCAAATAAAAAATAATTCTCTTTTGACAAGATCTTCTTTATGATTTTGTTTTTCTCACAAATAAATGTAGCAGGTAACTCTAATAATAAAGCATCCAGGAAACATGCACCAAGTTAAAAAAGAAGTCAGACATCTAAGTTCAGAGGTTTCTTTATAACTCTATAGGGGGGGAAATGTAAAAAAAAAAAAAAATGGATTCAATACTAAGTTAGAGATAACAAGGGAAAAAAGTCAAAATGTCTGAAGAGTAAGACCTATAAAGAAAAATTTAAAGAACTGTAATCAATTCATCTAAAGAAAGTACAATGACTATCAACTACAAGTGAAAATGCCTATAAAAACGGTTAGAACATAAAGAAAATTATTTCATTTTTGTTAAGGAAAAACATTTCCTCACCCTAAGACTTATTTAGATTATCTTTCAATAAGACTTTTATCCATCATTTATACGGTTTTACTGACTGAAGATTTAATATAAAATGTGAAGAAAAGCTGACAAACCAGAAGAATCAGAAAACATGAATTAAAATATGACTACGGAATCTTCTCTTCCAACAATTTAAAATAACTAGGCAGACATACTAAAGATGTGTATATAATTAGTAAGCATACATAGTTCACTACAAAATCCTTTAATTCTGTTTCAAAACATCTTCTAGAAAAAGCATTAGGTTGAAGTTAGTTAAAATTTAAAACTTTAATTCTTCAAAAGAAACTGTTAAGAGAATGAAAAGGCAAGCCACAAACTGGAGAAAAGACTTGAAAATAATATGAAGTTCCAATACTTTGGCCATCTGATGCAAGGAGCCAACTCACTGGAAAAGACCCTGATGCTGGGAAAGACTGAGGGCAAGAGGAGAAGGGGTAACAGAGGATGAGATGGTTGGATGGTATCACCGACTCAGTGGATGTGAGTTTGAGCAAACTCCAGGAGATAATGAAGGACAGGGAAGCCTGGCGTGCTGCAGTTCAAGGGGTTGCTAAGAGTTGGACATGACTTAGCAACTGAACAACAAAACAGGACTTGTATTTACAACATATAAAGAACAATAACAATTCACAAATAAAACAACCCAATTTTAAAAATCAGCAAAGGAACTTCCCTGGTGACCCAGTAGCTAAGACTCTCAGTTCCCAATGCAGGGGTCCTAGGTTGGATCCCTGGCCAGGGAACTCGATCCTACATTCTGCAACTAAGAGTTTGCATACCACAGCTAAAGATTCCACATGCCTCATCTTATTATCTCCAGTGCCACACAAAGATCGTAGATCCCAAGTGCTACAACTAAGACCCTGCACAGTCAAATAAATAAAAATAAATATTTTTAAAATCAGCAAAGGATTTGGACATTTTGCAAAAGAAGATATGTGAACTGCCAAGAAGCACATGAAAAGATGCTCAACATCAAACCACAATAAGATAGTACTAAGTCCCTATTGGGACTACCCTGAGAGACCTCAGTTGGTAAAGAATGGGTAATATTAAAAAGACTGACCAAATCAAGTGTTAGGATATGGAGCAAAGAAGAATCCTCATACTGATAGGCAGGAATGCAAAATGTTAGGACTTTGAAAAGAGTTTGGCAGTTTTTTGAAAGGTTAAATGTACACCTACTGTATGATCCATCCCTCTCCTAAAGATTTACACAGGGGAAAAGAAGACATATGCCCATACAAAGAACTGCACATGAATGTTCATCGTAAATTAGTATGCAACAGCCAAAAACTGAAAACCCAAAGGACCATCAACGAATGAATGAATAAACAAATCTAATTTAAACTGGTGTAGCTATTACAATAGACTACTACTTGGCAGTAATAAGGGATGAGTTAATGATACACACAAGCACACATATAAATCTCAAAATAATAATGCTGAGTGAAAGATGCCAGAGATAGTCCCCGAAAGAGTATGTTTCCATTTATTTTAAAAGTTACACAAAATGCAAACTAAATCTATAGTGACAAGAGAGCAGATCATCGGTTGCCTGCAGAGGGAGGGATTATCAAGGGCTGGAGGAAACCTGAAGAGGTAATGATTATGTTCACTATCCTGTGTTTCATTCTTGTGTTTCATAACGGGTGTGCGGGAGTCAAAATTTATCCAACTGTACACTTTAAAGTCTGTTGGGTCAAACTCAAAGATGAAAAAGTCCTCAAAAGTCATTCTTTAAAAAAAAAAAAAAAAAAAAGATTTTTAAAAACTAAGCAAAACAAAAACCTCCAGTCTTGGTGTGGATCGATTTCACCACTGGGATTTCACCACCTCTTAAGCCTTCCTTCATCTCAAGACCCACACCCTTCCGAGAACCCTGAAAGGTTTACAAAACTCTTGACTAAGCTTCAAAGTACTGCCCCTTGAGTTCTTGTGTCCTCAGTTCCTGCCACACAAAAACCTCCTATCTACCTTCCTGTTCGCAACATTTAGCCTTACTGAAGAATGACAAGTGCCCCTATTCCCTCCAGTCCAGGTTCCCAAACATTCATCCACGAAGCTTCATCGGACCGAGCACATCTCGGTCCTGAAACACCACTACCGAAAGCTGCACCCCCTCAGCCCACCCCCGGACCCGCCCGTGCGCGGGGACTCGAACACCCCGGTCCCGGTTACCTGCCACCGGCTGGCCGCGCCGCGGACAGTTTAGCCACCGCGGCGGGATCTTGTTGTGAGCCATGTCTTGGGGCCGCGCACAGCCGCCCCTCCACCAACGCTCGGCCTAGCGGCGGCCTCCTCACAATCCGCTCTGAACCGAAGGTCTGAGGTACCCGAATCCCGGACGGCGTCCAAACCCTAGCCGCTCGGACGCGGGTAATGTCAGCGGCGGCGCGCCACTTCCATTCAGGCTCAACTCTAGGCGAGCCCACAATGCACCGCCACTTCCGCCCCCAAA